>NW_021027582.1:0-18896 GCF_004153795.1 Camellia sinensis | reverse complement strand
ACGTCGATCCGGCCGATCAAGCAAGCAATATTCTCACCGTCGAATGAACACTATTAAGTAGATAGCAGGCACACCAGACATTCATACAAGAAGTGTACGGAGCTGGCAGAGCCGATCGGTAAGATCTTACCAATGTCCAGCATATGCTGTACTTTAAGTGGCCATCCAAGATGATTGAACCCCAGACACTAGATGAGAGGATAGGCGGTGCGAATATCACAAGGACTATGGCCATGACACTGACAGCTGTTATGCACTGAAGGACCACCTGGAGAAGTTAGTGCAAGACGACCAGCTGGCGCAACATATCCGAAAGAACAATCCACCGAACATGGTAGCTTTACGGCCTGATTCACCTCCACTTGGTGTGACTCACATGATATACAGTCTACTATTGCCAGCCCAAGTACATACAATTCAGTTGCATCCTAGCCGTCTAAGCCGATCACACTAGCCAAACCCCTTATGAAACAAGCAAGATTAACTTTGACAACACCGATCTAGATAGAATAACTCTCCCCCACACTGATCCCTTATCGTCGAGCTACGCGTGACAGATTCATGGTCGAGCGTGTTCTCATCGATCAGGGAGCACCTCAGAAATAATGTATCATAAGAAATTCTTAAACTCAGCTTCATCGATTCAGATCTGTTACTGGCCAATTACCCACTGTTGGCTTCAACGTCAGCCCCGAGTACCATTTGGGCAAGATCACACTACCAACACAAGCAGGTACCAAAAAATCGACGTGGAATTTCTGGTCGTGAAACTCTCGTCACCATGCAATCTTATCATGGGAAGAACCGTTGCACGCTATACAGGCTGTGCCAAGCACTTACCATCAACTACCCACTTGCCAACTGAATATGGCATTGAGCAAACTCGGGGTTCTCAAAATCGACACAACCATGCTATCTATTGCTTTTGCAAAATGGCCAAAGGACCTAGAAGTGAACTCGATTAAAGTATCGGATCGAGAAAGCCTTGAGGACATTAGGAAAACCCTAGCGAGAAGGCAACTAAAGACTTGATAGGGTCGAAATCAATGGGGACCCTTACAAGTTTTTCAGGATCGGCACTTCCCTGAATGAAGTTAAGAAACGCAGCTGGTTTCCTTCTACTCAGCAACATCGACGTATTTTCCTGGACACCATATGAAATGCGGGGGTGGATCCATTCGTGGCCTAACACCGCGAAACGTCGATCCAAAAGTCAAACCAATCATTCAGAAAAGCGACAGTTAGCCGCGGAGCATGCATCGGCCGTTCTTGATGAAGTTGACAGGTTGCTTGATGCTGGGCAATTCATGAAGTAACTTATCTCACGTAGCTGTCCAATACCGTGGTGTAAAGAAGCAAAATGGATCTTGGCGCGTCTGTGTGGATTTCACAGACTTTAATAGGCCTGTCCCAAGGATTGCTTTTCTTTTTTCAGAATCGACCAACTTATGGACGCACGGCGCATCATCAGCGCATGAGCTTCTTGGATGCCTACAGGGTTATCGCCAAACTTACCATGCACTAAAGGATCAGGAAAAGACGCATTCCTCACCTCAAAGAACCTATTACTGCAAGGTCATGCCTTTCGAACTAAAAAATACAGGGGCAACATACTAAAGGTTGGTTACCACTATGTTTAAGGGAAACTCGGCCACACCATGGACGTATCGAAAGAATCCATGCTGGTTGTCTTTGTTTGCCGTGACATCCGTGGTTCAAGGCTACCAGTGGTACGACGCTTATGTGGTTGAACCAGACTAGATGGGAGCCAACTGTCACAACTTTTTGTTCAGACTGACAACAGCAATCGTCTTCATCCGTTGCAATATTACTCAACTTTCTTCATTGCTGCCCAGACTGTTTAGAGGCTGTCCTTGGTCAAGGGAGCTTCTGAAGGATTGTCAGGGTGCAATCCCATCTTAAAAGCGGATGATGGCTATGGGTGATTGCACGCATCGTCTACAGAGTTGAAAACATTCACAAGTAACACACCTGAATATTCAGCGGTGAAGTCTTCGTTGGTTTTGATTTTGCATTGCCCAGAGAGAGTCTCGGTCTTGCTTTTTGGTTGGACCTCATTGATATGAATCTTGCCCTGAATGGACTTTTGGAGCCGAGGAAGCTTTTTATTGAGGCCGGCTCTACTTGTAATAACGCATCTGATGGCAATGTTCCAGGCTGCTTGAAAGACATTCGACACATGAGTGCTTCATCATCAGCATGCAAATTATCGCTTGTTTGTAGTAACAAATGTGTATCCGTTGGGTCCTGACTTCTACTTGTCGGGTAAATGTCGGTGACTTTAGAGTTTTTAGGGTAGTACAGCCCTTGCAATGTGTTGTACGTAAGGATCGTGCTTGTCCTCTTGCATTCTGAACCATCTTCCTTTCCCTCCTTGTGCCGTGCATATGTGACTCCCTCCGATGAGCTAGATACTCAACTCGCCAGCGAAGCAGCTGCTACAAATCATGTTTTTCTGATGCCGACCTGTCGATCATCCTTCTTACTGGTGATCGACCCTCGATCATAACAGGCGTGCTTGTTAGGATTGGCTAACTCTAGGGCCAATTCCTTACGCAAGCGCTCGTTATAGCGCATGGTCTTCTAAACTATTGTTATTTTCATTTTCTTGATCAATGGATCGTTGCAGTTTTCCTAGCATAGAGGTTGAAGGTGAGGTTTGAACCACTGAATCGAAGTTCAGTGGCCCTTCGCCTGTGATATTCTCGGTCCAAGGCATGTTTCTTGAGTAAACATCAATCCCTTGGTGTCCTATCGTTCGCAAACGAGCAAATGATCATCTATTAATGCCTGCCATGAACGCACTTGATTCTCACAAACGGCGCCAATTGGTGGTAAAGGGTTTCAGGAATACTCTTGATCTAGGTAAATTGCTCTTGATCCTCAGGTTGCTACCTGAAATGGAATGAACTCCGCGGGGTGCCCGAATTAGCACTCCGCGGACAGTCCGTACTCCTGCTCAATGTTTTCTTCTATATCAAGTATCTTTTGTTGTTTTTCACATACACCTCAGTTGGGCTAATGCTCCTCAATTTTTATATTACTTCTTTAGGCCCACTGTCCTATTCAGTCACCTTTCGCCATCACATCTAAACCCCAGATGTGCCAAGAAGATTTACCTGAATGCTCGCCCACAGATTAACGTTCTACTCGAGCCTTGGTCGTGTTTAGGACGGTCTGTCATGTAGAGTTAACCTTCACCAGTCTCTCGAATCCTCTTTGAGGCAGCTCATCTAGCGGTTACTTTTTATTCGACCCTACAAAAACAACAATGATCAAACCATGAATAAATCAGAAATGAAACAAAACTTCCATCGAAGTCTTAACTGCAAAAGTTTATTAGTGGTCTTTTTTTAAACGAAGGATGAGATCAAACAACAATAGTTTTATGCAAAGAATATTGCTCCACCTTAGCTTTTTTGCTCACTTATCTGCAAGTTTTGTAATGAATGGAAGGGGAAATAAAGTAGAACAGTAACTTGGACTAGATAAACAAAATAGGATTTTGGACTTCTCTTCAGTTGTTATCTCAATTGAAAGAGTGTTTGGGGTGGAAGGCCTACTGTTGAACTGACTTCGGTGATCCAATACCCGTATTACTTTTTTGGAACTCGTTGAGGTAGACTTCGTACAAATAAAAAAGATAATGGACATCAAGTAGCTATATCGTGTTCGAGATCAATATTGAGGTTTTAAAAACAATAAACGACAAATATAGATTTCAACGAAAACTCATTCAATTTTGTAATACAAATTTTTTCAACATAATAGCTACTTATGTCGCAGTTTGATTTTTTGTTAAACATGTTACTCAACAAGTCCTAAAAATAAATAGTTTGGATCATCGAAACGGGACTTGTGGTTGCTCACGGTTCCTCAAGTTCCTTTATGTTGATTAATGAATATGAGAAAAGTCTAACTCCAATTCAAATACACCCCCCTTAACGTTTACGAAAATACAAAAGTATATATAATATTGCAAAAAAGTACTAGAAAATTAACAATTTTAAGATCCACAATGATATGATAAGAGTTGAACCATAATATTATTAATGGTAATAATTAAATTACACTTATCATTCATTAATGAGGAATGATTATTTAGTAGTCCTGGAGTGACAGACACATGGTACTCATGGCTAATTGTATGGTGAGAATGTGATGTGAGGTATTGTGCTAGGTAATTGAGAAATATAGAGATATGATGATGATGATTAATATTAACTAAAATGGCAAGTAGTCTTCAAATACATGATAGTTTTACTTATATAATATAATATAGATATATATATTATAGTAATGCAATACAAATAAAAATTTATACATAATGATATGGGCTCAAGTACATTCTATTTACACAATATATTTGATCGCCTTAAACTTAAAAATTTATTATTGCTCTTTACACTTTTCATATTCCCAAGTTTTACTATCCCCAACCTACATTTTTCTTACACCCATGTTCCTCTCTTTCTCTCCCATTTTTTTTATTTTTTCCTATTGCCACCACATCTAGCCGCTAAATCCCAGTCATCCTCATCCTCACTATGACCTCATTCCCACTTCCCTCCATCCCTTATCAAAGATCCTCTCCGTTTCTTTTTTCTTCCGCCAAATAACCTCGCACCCATGATTCCTCGCAGCCCGTCCTCTCCCACTAAGACTCCTTCTCTTTCTCATATCCTCCACTGTGAGCCCTGTTTTAGGGTTTTAGGGACGAAAAGAACAACAAAAATTTAGGGTTAGGGTTTTGGAATAGAGAATGAAAGAAAGGACGCAATCACTAATTCATTTGGTGATCAATCTCCAAAGAAACACCATTGATTTGACACTAAGTAGTCGAACGAAGGCTTATGTTTGATATGTTCGTAATCCGAACACCAGCCACATGTTCGCCGCTAGCAACTGAACCCCTTTGAATCTCTCTAATTTCTTCCTTCTGCTTTCATTTATTTTCTTCTTCTAAAACCCAGATTCTGGAGTATGATCGTGGAGCATATCAGAAAAGTTGCGAGGGGTGGTTGTGTGAGGTAGAGGGTGTAGTTGGGTGGTTGGTCAGAGTGAAAAAAGTTGCGTAGTGGGTCGTCGGGTTAGAAGAGGCTAGGTGGTGGGTCACCGGAGGTGTAGGAATGGGATAACGGTTGGATAAGGTCACTTCACCGAGGCGTCGGTGCCAGGCCTGGTGAAGTGGCTAATATTGGCTATTTTTGGAAAAATAGGTGTAGGGAAGAGGAAATTAGGGTTAGATTAATCGACTAAGATGTTGATTTCTCAAAGATAAATTTATGAAAATAAAAATTAAAAAATAGTTAAAGAGTTAAAACTGTTGTGTGAAAGTAGAGATGTTGACTTTTTTTATGTCAAAAATAAAGTGTCCATTGGAAAATGAATTTATTTATAATATAAGATTGTACATTATTCTATTAATTTTTTTTTGTATTAATTGAATTATTTAAGAATAGATTTCTTTCCTTTCTTTCTTTCCTTTTTTTATCGATACAGTTCTACGATCAAAAATTTATCCAGAAACTGTTGCTAGATTTTCAGATTGAATGAGTATGGTTTTAATTTTGTTGATTTGAGTCATCTCATGAATAATATCTAAGAGACAATTTTTCTGAGATTTTCAGATGCATGAGTATGTGCTTTAATCAGTCTATTAATAGATTCATATTAATCTTAACTAATCTAATGAATAATTTCATAAAAAAAAAAGATTGATAAATTTATATTATAAGATTTAAAGGGTATTAAGTCCCAAAAGTATGAACATATTGGTATTTACTATTCTAATAAATTCTGAATTTTTTTTCTTGTAGAGCCAATGTTTTTTATTTATAGTTTCTCTTTAGAGAAATATTTATACTAAATAATAAAATTCAAATAATAATTTTTATACATAATGAATGCTAATTGTGACCTTTTTTCACACTTTAAAAATAAAATATTATTGAAGATTGAATTTAGTTATAATAATAATATTAGCAAGCTCAATTTTGTCAAGTTTTTTATATGGGTGAACTATACTCCTGTAATTGAATTTGTTTCCTTGGATTTCCTGACTTTCAATTGTGATACATTTGACGCTGGAATTTTGAATCTCGTTTTCAGAATAAGGACAATTGAAACCATTTGTTACTTTTATTTCAAGGGTAAAGTTGTCAATTTGAAAAAATATAATACTAGTTGACAAATAAATGTGAAAAATTATTTTTTGAATTTGTATGCCCATAAAAAAAAAATTAATATAAAATAATAAATCTTTTAAATTTTACTTATTTTTTATTTTTTTTCTCCAGAATTAATTTTTTAATAGTGCTTGTTGATGATCATTGTCAGCCTCTCACAAATAAACCCATGCAAAACATACAATTTACGCATAAAAGAAAGAAGATTTCGATATTACAATTATCAGAGTATTCTTACAAAATGTATACATGTTGACAAACAAAAGTAAATTGCCTACGACTTACACTTTCCAAGTCATACACTTGGTTACAAAAAGGAGAGTACTACCTACACAAAATTATGTCATTGGCTTTGATATCATGTAATACAAAAATGTAACTACAAAAGATGTGCCCAGCCGACTAAGTCCACTAAGCTTCATCCTTGGAATGGTGCAAATGCTACCTGTACTCATGAAAATGATGTCCCATATAGGTGAGGCCAACGCCTAGTAGAGTATGTAAACATAATATGAGCAATGACTAAAAACATTAGCACTTGATAATTGTTAATCTCATATAAACAACAGTACAGATAACCAATTCCATAATCTTTCACCTGAACAAAACTTCAGACTGATAACATGCTCGAACCGCCAACAACTTAGTGAGACTACATCCTCATTCCAATAATAATTTCAAACGCATTTCACGAAATGCTATCCGCTGGGATTCGATACCCATGCTATGTTTGTGTTCCTTATGGCCATTTACGGATATTTCATCCGCGGGACTCGGTACCTATGTATGAGATATTTTCGAAATTTTCCATTTTTACGCGAAATTGCGTCCAGGGATTTGGCACCCATGTATAATTATTATCGAATTGCATTTTAACGGAATGCATCGCGATTCGGCACCCATGTATTCAATTACACGACTTGATTAGTTTCAATTCACCTAATCATCATGTGTGTCCTACAACAATCAAGACTATCCCTCCACCGATATGCCCAAAAGCAGTTTATTTCTGAAAGTAGATAATAAATGCCTGAGACAGATATATTAATTGACATTATCAAACAGTGAGCGATTAATAAAGTCCAAACTCCAGCCTTCTATTCATAAATGAGCCAGATTTCATTATCCCAACTCAATTTCAATGATTCATAAACAAATGTCATTAAGTTACCCTAATGACCCAATATATCCAATATGAATTTTTTTCTTTTACTCAATATTGACCAAGGTCCAATATGTAACAATAACACCCATATTTCTCATCTCTAACGCTCAAATACACAATATAGCTCAAAATAAATAAAACCCTGCTTTTATACATTTTGAAAACCCAACACCCAAAATCACCCAACCCAACACTATATCCAAAAGGACCAATAGTTTAATATCAAGCCATAGAAATGAGTAGTTACTCCTACCTCAAATGTCGGAGCTCAAAGGAAGAAGATGTAGAAATTCTCATAGGCTCCAAATCAAGAACTTTTTCGTCAAAGATAGCCCATCAGCAAGCCCACGACTTTTTACAAAGGGACTAAGGTGGGAGATTCACTCTAACTAGATCAATACCTAGAGAGAAGTTGGGTTTTCTAAGTGCGAGGGCTCCCAATCGGAGTTTTTCGAAAAAGTAAGAGAGAGATAAGGATGTGAAAAAATGATTCAAATGATGCCGCTATGATGCATGTAATAGGTTGATTGTTTTTTGTTGTTATTTTTGTGTGAATATCATGTAATAGTGGTTGTATTTGTTGTTACACATGATATTTTTTAGATGATTACATGCATGGACCGGTTATTAGTCTGTTTAATGTGTATCGATATGTTTATTATTGAGGGTTTTTTTTTAATTTTAGATTTTTTTGATTTAATGGAGTTAGTTTAATAATGACATTTGAAATGTCACTATTGTTGACATTGAAAATAATCAAAAGCTATTTTAATGAAATAAATATTTAAAGAAAAATTATGTGTCATGCTAAATCTTCCGCTTCCCGCCCCGCTCCCCCCGCCCCCAGGGGAAAAAAAAGGAATGAAATTTTGGAAAATTATATAAAAATTGATTTGTTTTAATTTTATTTAAAAGTCATAATTGGCGACAATTTGATATCATTATTAAACTAAATCATGAAATCAGAAAATTCCAAAATTAAACATTTTCATATTATAAAAAGTATCAATTACAAATTAAAATCTTAATTAACTGTCATTAATGATAATCAATCTATATATATTCTGTTAACAACAAATACAATCATTTATTATATGATAGACCATAAAAAATATTTCAAGCAAAAACACAACAATTACAATTTAAACATCCAAACACATACTAAAAATTAATTTGTTAAAAATAGTAAAAATAAATAAAATAAAAATGTAAAAATTATTTTTTTTTATGATAATTTTATATTGCTGGGTAGAAAATATTTTAAAAAATTCAGAAATATTTTTTCACATTTATTTTTGTCAAGTTAGTTATATTTTATCAAATTGATAAGTTTGCCATTCAATATGGAGCAACAATGTTGTTCAATCGTCACTATTTAGAATAAAGAGTCATAAATTCAGACAACCAAATGTATCATAATTAAAAGTTAAGAATTAAGAGTGGACACAAATTCAAATTAATAGACTGCTGATATAGATTTCCTATTTTATAATTAAATTTTATATCGGGTTCGAATTCATATATTATTATCAAGATTTAATACTATGTACTCTTCTGATTGTTGTTATCTGGATAGGTCCTTCTATTGTTTCCATGCGGGTAGGAATTGACCAAATGGCTAGACTTGGAGCAGATTTTTCCAGTTTCTTGCCCCAGCTCCCGTGGACAATCCCACCCCACGCCCCACCCCCACTCCGCATGGGTGAAAATTTTCAACCGCATTGCCCCTCCGAAATCTCACATAATTTCCAATAGCCGAAAAAAATTGAGAGACCAATTTAAATCTTTAAGTAAACCCAATATAATTTTTTTAAATTTCATATATATAACAGTGAGACTTTTAGAACTATTATTTTTAATTATGATTTAAATAAAATCACAAAATTTTAATATTTCTTTCTTATCAATTATATTATATATATATTTATACATATATATTTTTATTTATATATATTATCAATTTATATTAAGTCAGGTTAGATCAGTGGGAGACGAACTCACTCCTACTCTATCATTTACTACTAGTGACCAAAATATAATTTATTTTCACCCTCACTATAAGTGTCAAATCAGATAAATTCATGGACAACTACAAAGGAGAACTCCCACAAATAATTAAGGCGTCTTTGGGAATTAGGCAATCCCAGGCTAAAGTAGCCAAGTCGCGACCAAGATGGCTAATTCAGCAAGTCATCGACAAAATTCGATTTCACGGGTGTTCGGGCGAGGCTTGTGTATGTGTGAATTTACCGAATTTCCCGAGAGGTTCAGAATCTCTCTCATCTGCAAAAAGCGGCTCACATTAGAGCTCATATCACATCCCATCTGCAAAGCAGAGAGAAGAAGACGGAGCTAATGTGGAGGCCGTCGGACCGACTTGGTCAGAGGAAACCGCACCGGAGATGAACCGCGGCGGCGAAAACAACCAAACTCTCTCACACCAACGATCTTGCAGGTGATGATCTATGCCTATCTGATTTGTTGTCTCTTCTTCTCCATCTGCGTGGTTTATGTTCATAACAGCATCGGGTTCATAGGCCGGTCTGTTGGCTCAGCGGTTGTTATTGGGTTTGATTACACCTACATTACACAACAGACCGGCACCGATCTGTCTCATCGTTAAAATTCGTCTTTTAGATCTGTTGTTAGTTCGAAATCTTTTGCATCCAACAAATTTTCGGCAGATTTTGTATATATACATATAATATATATTATATAGTAATATCTGATCTGATTCAATTAGGTTGGTCTGATTTATGAAAATCTGAGCTCTATTGATCCTTATATTATCTGTTCAGATTCACAAATTTGGGCAGATGTAATGAAGCACCGTTGTTAACAAGTCAGGAAGATGCAAATCGTTCTACAATTGTTGTATTTGTTTCGGTTATAGTTTCAAATGCAGATCCTGTAAAAAATATATATATATATTTTTAAGCTAAAAAGCCAAAATAATTGTAAAAAAATACCGAAAAAAAAAACATACAAAAAATTTTGTTTTTTCAAACCAAAAAAGCCAAAATTGAAAAAAAAAAAAGAAAAAAAAAAGAAAAAAAATGGAAATAATGCCAAATCCCAACCCAAATTAAAAAATAAAAAAAAATGAAAAAGGGCAATTTGGTCTTTTAACAAGATGACACCTCACCAAAAAGTCAAAAAGTCAAAAAAGTCAAAAAGTCCTTTTCAAACTAGACTTTTTAGCCCTAGACTAAAATAACTAAAAAAATTAAAAAATCAAAAAGCCAACCCACTTCCCAAATAGGGGCTAAAATGACCCTTCCCAGAACGCAAATAATTTCTCACGCCGCAAATGGGCCGGCCCATGTGCCCTGAAGCACCCATTAATGGCTCTGGACCCGAAACGAGTTTACCACATGACTTTTATTTTCATAACAATTACTCTGGACCGCAATCCTGCTACTATGTAGGTCATCTATATTTTTTCCAATTAATTAATAGGAAGCGAGAAGGCAAAAAAATTCTCACGCGACAAACAGGAGAAATTAGCATGTTTGCTCTAAGAGATAAGGGCGTGGGATTGGACTATTAGACCCATTAGATTAATAGTCCATTGTTTGTTTGTAAAAATTTTGCTCCGGACTAATAGTCCTTCCGTACTATTAGTCCCATAAATATGGGACTATTCTATCCCATGGGGGGTGTGGGATAAAAATCATGGGATTAGTATCCCATGAGATTATTTGGTGAAATGTCCATTTTACCCTCCATGCTATTACTTAGTAAACAATTAGAAAGGGTAAAATAGTCTTTTGAACATTTATAAATTATTTTTTTAGTGTTGTTAATTTAAAATTATATATTAAATAAAAAAATTAAATTATAAATTATAAATTAAATTTAATTAAAAATAATAAATTAAAAATTATGGACTTATAAATTAATTTTTTTTAGTGTTGTTAAAAAATTAAATTTATGTATTAAATAAAATTATTTTTTTAGTGTTGTTAATTTAAAATTATATATTAAATAAAAAAATTAAATTATAAATGTAATGGGTGATTGCTAGGCTTTTAATGTGCAATTGATATATTTAATATATGAAATGTTTTAGTTTTTGGATTTTTTGATTTAATGAATTGGTTTAATAATGATATTAAAGTTGTCGTCATATTTGACTTTTGAAAAAATATAAACTAATTTAACGAAAATAAAAACAATCACCTATTACATGATCATCATTCAAACACATAATAAAAATTCATTTGGTAAATAAATGTGTAAAAGATTTATCAATTTTACATAATTTTATCTTTGGTGGGTAGAAATAATTTTTAAAAATTTAAAATTATTGTTTGACATTTATTTTTGTCAAATTAGTTTATATTTTATTAAATTGATGACTTTGCCCTTCAAATTAAACAATAATATATTCAATTTTTTTATTTGGAACAAGATTCAAAATTTATGGTCAAGTGTGTTATAATTGAAAAGTTAAAGATTAAAGTGACACAAATCCAAAATTATAGAAATTGTTAGTGTAATTCACCCATTATACTTTTATTTCTTCTAGAAGTTGTAGGCTTGTAGCGCTTTTGTTTTGTTTAGTTATAGTTTTCAAAAATTATTTTTAGATTAATTTTATCTGTTTGTACTTAATTTTTTTTCTTCATATTTTAGTTATTTTTTTATTTTTTAAATAAATTAAGATTAGGTGCATTTAAAAATTTAAAAAAAATATTAATTAAAATATGAAAAAAAAATCACAAAAAAACAAATGAAAACCCAAACAAAAATGCACACACATTTTTATTCAAATTTTTATTTGTTTTTAGTGATTTTTAAAAATATTTTTAGTCAATTTATTTTACTTTTTAGATGCATCTTGATTAGGTGCATCTAAAAGAGTACAAAAAAAAAAAAAAAACTAATTAAATATCAAAAAATAAATAAAAACTAGGGAGATTTACCAATAAATCCTATAAGTTATACTTGTAGACCAATTAGTCTCGTTTGTTTTCTAATGATCTGTTTGGTCCTTTTATTTTGTAAATGACATATTTGCCATTTTTTTGATCGTTTAAAGTATGTGTTGGCGGTGGGTTGGTTTGTTTTGGGAAGCGCACGTGTGCCACACATAACTTATGTGTATTAGGGGTGTAGTGCACGTATGTTATGTTTGGGTTGGGTTAGGCATGTGGCACATTGTTGGTGTCACGTAATGGGAGAGCGCACTAAAGGTTTTTTTTGTGTTTATTGCCTTTGTGGGGCAGTTGTGACGTGGCACACAACCCACCCGAAACGATTGTTTGTACCCACATTCTACCCACACCCACGACCCGAACCCCTTTTTGAAAGGGAGGTTTTCAGATTTGTGTGAAACCCTAAATCACGAAATTGGAAAAAATTTAAAATGCGATTCTGTGCGTGATTTGGGGGGATGATAGGAATGTACTGAAGCTGAGATAGTGTTAGGACGACACATTGTAAAATTTTGCCGATTTAATCATCACACTTGAGGCGATCGGGGAGGACAAGGGTGAATCGAAATCGTCTGAGTTTCAATGATCAACCTTGTCGACTGAATCAATGGTTGGTAAAGGTATGTGACAAGTCATAGTTGTTTTTTTTCGTGTGCTAGAAGGATGTGTGTGGACCCAGTTGCACAGATTATGTGTTGTCATTTGTTGTTGCAGTTTGGGATCACATTTGTGGAGTGTGTGATGTCATTTGTTGCTGATGTTTGGGGTCCCATGTTATCTTATCACTTCATTTTGTTGTTGTAGGGTTTAGATGTGTATGTGTTTTTGTAGGGTGGTTGTCATGTTTTGGTCCTATCTATTTATTTCTTTAGTTTTTGGTACGTAGTGTGGATTTCTGTAATGTATGTTGTTTGTTTTTGGGATGTTGTTGGGTTGTGTAGATAAGGTCAGTTGTGAGGTGAACTGGGTTTGTGGTATGGGTTTGTTTGAATTGAATTCTGTGTCTGTGTTGTGTGTAGGGGTTAGCACGCGCCCGCGAGGGGCCTCACTACAGTTCGGACTCGATTTGTGTCACGGTCCTTAATCTGAACCAAAGAGTCCAAATCCGAGCAAATCGTTTTGAGAGAAACAGATTTTTAAAAAAGAAAGTTGCCCAAAACATGGACTGCTTTTGCCAGATACAGAGTCGCCACCTAAATATTTTATTTTTTTGGGGAAATTTAGGAAATCCTGACTCGGTGCCAAAAGGCACGTGTCCGTCATCACCAAATGTTGCCTCGGCTCGGGAACTTGGGTAAGCGATTGGGGAAAGGGTCCAGCTATGGAGCACCCCCTCTCGCCCGAGTCTGAAGATAGGCCTCTACTACCAGTGATATCCATTTTTGTGAAAACGTTAATGTGTTCTATTTCCAGTTTTAGCCTAGAATTACTATGTTAGCGACGACAAAATAAGTATAGGACTAATTGCCTAATTTGGAAATAAGCATTGCATATCCGTTTGTGTTTGAAAAAAAAAAACTTGGAATTTGCTACTCGCAAGTAGGCTAAAATACGGATTTCAGAGTGTTTCGCCAAACTCAGACAATCCAACCTTCACCCACAGGCATTAAACAGTTTATCGTATAAGCATCTAGGCCACATGGTAAGCATGCTGTCAATGTAGCATTCAACACGCATGCGATATGACTAAAGCACGGAAAATACTTACATCGCTACTCCCGTGACAAAACAATAAACCAGTTAGCCAAACATGCATGTCCTAGTCATGTCCAATTGGACTAATGCAAATACATACGGATGCAATTTAGAGTAGGCTGCTAACTAACAATGGCATGTGAAATGCAATCAATTGATGCATGTATTGCATTTAGAATGAAGTAAATGCAGTTAGCATGGATGTACCGAGCCCGGTCATGCAGACAAAATGTAGGATGCACGCATGCATAGCATAAGGTTATGTTAATTTAAACATGCCTAATCTACCTTATAAGCAGGTAATAAAAGGGAAGAAAAGAGTGGGGAATTGGAAGACATGCCACGCACACGCACCACCACTTATACAAATTAGCTCTCGGTTCGGATGGGACGGAAAAGATAATACAGTTCAAATAATGAATTAACTATCTAGCTAATTAATTATTACAGGACCAACTAAATATTGAGCAAATGATTAATCTTAATTAAGTAATAAAACAGTTCCGGGATGAAGGGCCCAATGCGATGCGCCGTCGAGTTTTTGTCAGAATCCGCCACCATGCCCACAAGATGCCTCTTGTTTTCCCTGGCTTTGACCCTCTGAATGACTGCCAAAGCCTCAGGCGTTTACTTCTTGTGGATGCCTGGGAAACACTACCGGCTGAAGGAGAAACACCACCGGCCAAATGCAAAATGGTCACCGGCCACAAACTATTGATCCATCGGTGAAAAATGGTGGCCCGCATTCGCAACTAAATGTTTGCCGGTTCGCGACAAAGTCCTGCACAGAAACTGTTTGACAGCAGCAGAGGAAATACTTGGCATGGCAATACAATTTTAAGCATGTATGCACTAATCCTATCCTCATCATGTGTATGACTCAAAGGACATGGTCCTTGGTTCGACCATCAAGCCGCATTTCATGCGTGATGGCCCACAGGAGATCAAGTGTGCATTTGATATGGAATGCAAATGCATAATGAGCAAACCAATGGCGACTCAACCTCTATTCACAAGGCATTTCAAGAGGCCAAGCATGCATTGCAAATGGATACATCCTAGGGCATGTGAAGCTAAGAGCGACATGCAATGCAAAAAAAAACATGCAACAACATGTTACGTGGCAAGGAGAGAATAATGCCAAATGTATTACAACGCCTAGCACAACAACATATCAATTGCAACTCAAGCACTACAACAAAATACAATTACACATGGCATGGCAACGCAAGGTGAAATGAGCGAATATGTGATGGTATGCACAGGCATGCATGCAATAAATGAGAGGATGGTCTACACTAATTTGGACAGCCCTATCTAGGCCCAATAACACGTGCGCCAACAGATGCTCAAAGAATGAAGGCAAAATGACATGCAACATGCATGTACACAAGGAACCAACATTAAGCATTAAAGGAGCTGAAATTCTTGAGCACACTCAAAGGTGCAAACATGGAACAATGACATGCAATAACTTGAAAATCATGCAAGAACATGGTGCCAAAACCAAGCAAACAAGATGGCTAAGCATGTAACAATGGTCAGAGATTCAGCAAGTAAGGCGGTATTTGACCACACTGGAGCAAGACCAAACATTCATGAATTTAATGACCAAAAACAGAGTTTAGCAATAAAACCAAGCCCGAAAGACCACTTAAATGGCATACTAAAGAGCTTGAATTCAAAAGCATGCACCAAAATTGCACTTTCAAGAGAATACCATACAAGCTATAAGGCCTCAAAGAGCATCGCAAGCAAGCATACAAGCATGCTAAGGACTGAATGATGCTATAAAATGGTGCCAAACCATTAAAATAAAGCAAAGTAACGCATAATATAACCCTCACATGCTTAAGGCCAACAAACCAAAATGCCAAAGGGGTTATACCAACATCCATTGGCGACCGAAATGACTAAGGACAGACTCTAACATGGCTAATAAGCACAAAAGGCTTCACATGAAGCTAGACCTAAAAACATGCTTGAAAATGGTTTACAACTAAGGCATGTTTAAGGCCTACCTAAACATGGCTTACAAGGTAGTATGCTAAGCATGCTATGGTGTACCAAACAACATACAACAATGCTATTCATGGTGCAAAATAAGCATAAATAACAGCCAACGAACCATGGTCAACATGAGGCTTAACTAGGTGCTCATTAAAGAGGCAAAATGGCCCTTTTCAAGGACAACAAGAGAGAGGAGGTGACCCTTCTCCTTCTTGGACTTCAAGGCACTATCCTACCACTGAAAATCCTCAAGTTTCAGTTAGGTGAGGAGGCCCAACACCAAACGTCCCGGAGCTACAGAAAATGCACAAAATGGAGCCTTACAGCTTAGGAGGGGTCAAAACAACCTCACAACCACAAAAACACTCTAAACAAACTTTTTAGAGGGCCTAAAAATAGAACTTTCTTTATATTATTACACTAACTAAAAACAGTTCTAAGATAGGAAAAAAATAGTATGCAAGGAATGGGGTAAAAAATGGTAAGATTTTACCCTGTTTGACCTCCTTCACAAATGCGTGGGACCGGCCCTTCCTTGAGCTTAAACCAGCCCCAAAACTCCAAGAACAGGACTCTGATCCTTCAAGAACCAGAAAAGTGTAACACTATGTGTTGTGTGTAATTCGTAAGACACAAACACCCTTATACACACAAGAGAGATATAGAGATTGGATATGTTAGAAACCCTAACCCTAGAACTCAAAACCCTAAAAATGGCTGTCTAAATTGTTCTAACCCTTCAACCAAAAGAGAGACCTCGTCTTTAAGAGCTTATTGCCTTGTTAAAGCTTACAGAACAAGCTTCTAAAGGAGAGAGATCCCTCCATACAATGTGATGGAGGGGAGCCAAGCAAGACGCTGTGTCAAAAATAGTGCCAAAAAGCAGATGCACAGTAGGTCGGCCGGCCAAAGATGCAATTGGCCAAAAAATATAGCGACCGGCATCTATAGGCCAGCCGGCCAAAATAATGGCCGGTGGCCACAAAACACAGCCGATGGCCTCAAGCCACGGCCGGGATTGGGAGTGGGGATGGTATACAAAAGCCCTACCCGCTCTCAAAGGCAAAACACAAGTGTTGGTGTCAAAACCAGCACAAAACAGTCGAGGTCGAGGGTCCTGTGACAAGCCGCTGGCCAAGGCTTCGGAACTCAAGACGAACACAACATTTATTAATCACCGAGTGTTCAAATGGCGACGTCCAAGTCTTGAGGACGGTAAAAAATGGTGGTGTCTACAGTTGCCCTCATTTGACAGAACTTCGAAAGTCATAACAATGAAGGGGTGAATGTCAAAGCCCAGAGACGGACCCATTTTTGAACAAGTCGAAGACTTAGACAAACATGCAAGACCAAACCCAAGTGATATGAACGCCCGAAGGCAGGGGCAAAATGCCAAAAGACAATGCACAGAGCCGGACAACTAATTGATCATGCAAAGAAAAGCTTGTACGAAGCACACATGCGCAGTTTAAGCTAGCATGCTACACAAAACTAACACTACAATGCAGGAAGGATAAGAGAATATGCAATTTCTCAATACGTTCTCACTCGGAGGATACAATACCTGTGCGAGCTCGTACTGGTTGCACCCAGCCTCAAATGAACCGTACAAATACAATATCGTGCCTGTAAATAAAAACAACTCAACAGGTACGATGTTATTAGACCAACATGCATAAACATGCAAAATGAATGCAAAGATGATATGAATAATACAAAACTATGTATAAACAATGCAAATGAGGATGCGATGTAATTGAAACAATGCAAACTATATGCGCAAAGCAATGAATCATGATCCAATTCACGGAGCGTTCGAACCCACACCTATGTTAAATAGAATTGGATGGAGGTAAACAAGTCTGTCTACCATAGAACGGTCAACGGACTTATGAGTAATGTTAAACGGACACAAGAACAAGTATTGGGGAATGACATAAGTGGGAAAACAACCACTGGGGAAAGGACTACGATCCTAATGCCGGACTGCAACATTACAACTACAAATGTTAAATATATAATGAAAAATGCTTGGGAATGGCAATGGATATGGCACGCGGGCCAAAACCCAAATCTTGCCTAGGCAAAGCATTGTACGCATACAAGCCACGTCTAAACATAGAACGGATCCACTGAACTATGGCTTCGAACGAGAAGTATGGGGGCACAACCGGACCAAGCTCGACATGAAAGGCGCAAGCCATAGATGGAAGGTGATGCAATGAAAGCATCAAATTACAAATTCAATATTCTACAAATATTTGCAATGGAATGGAAATGTAATTATAATGGGTATGGCCTGCGGGCCAAACCAAAATCTTGCCTAGGAAAGACATGTAACAACATACAAGCGCGTCTAACATAGAACGGTCCACTGAGCTATGCTTCGAACACGAGAAGTATGGGCACATACCAGACAAGCTCAATCATTGGAAAGGTGCGAGCCCATAAAAGGCTACAATGCAATACACTATATTACAATGATGCATGGACAATGCGAACTATATTTTTTGTTTTGTTTTTGTTTTGGAATGCAAATGAGCATGAAATGCATGGATGCACGACCAACATGCGGCTTTGTAGGCACATCAATGCACTAAGGTCTTGCACTTCCGGAGGATATTTAAGGTCTCCTATACCGTGTATATGCACAAGAAAATGCATAAACCAATGCAGTGAACTTGAAATGCCGCAACACGTGCGGCATTAAGACATGCATGACAATGCAAACGAAACTTGGCACATCAATGCGCTAAAGGTTTTTACCTTCAAGGATTTAAGGTCTCCTAGACGTTGGTATATTTCTCGATATGTCTCACTCGGAGTATATCATACCTTGTCCGCGTTCGTCTGGTTGCACAACCTAAACTTCTCTCT
>NW_021027581.1:1035093-1102414 GCF_004153795.1 Camellia sinensis | reverse complement strand
TACGGGTGCCATGTTTAGATTAGCCGAGCCTATTCTAATCGCATCCTGCATGTGTGCAATAGGCAATTTGACACTGACTAGGGACCATTGCATGTTGCCCTAACTAGTTTATTGTTTTGGCACGAGTATAGTACTATGTAAGCATTTTCCTGCTTTAGCATACTGCATGCGTGCGGATGTCTGCCATGACCAGCGATGCTTACCATGTGGCTAGATGCTTATGTGTATAAATTGTTTGGAATGCCTGTGATGAAGTTGGATTGTTTTGAGTTGGAAAACTCGTTGAAATTCGTATTTTAAGCCTTACTTGCGAGGTAGCAAATTCACTAGTACCTTTTTTTAAGCCAAACGGATATGCAATGCTATTTCCAAATTAGGCAATCTAGTCTAACTTGTTTTGCTGCGGCGCATAACATGGGTAACGCTAGGCCTTAATAATTGGTTTAAAGAACCACATAACGTTTTTTCAAGAATCGGATATCATGCGTTTAGTAGAGGCCGGGTTTGACCGGGCGAAAGGGGTTGCTCATAGCTGACCTTCCAATAACGATCTAAACCCAAGGCCTCCGAAGCCAAGACAACTTTGGTGAATGACGGAGCATTGTGGCCTTCCAAAGGCACCGAGTCAGGGTTTTCCTAAATTCCGCCCCATAAAAAAATGATATTGGTGGCGACTCTGTAATCTGGCAAAGCAGTCCATGTTTGACACTTCTTTTTAAATCTGTTTCTCAAAACGATTTGCTGGATTTGGACTCTTTGGTTCAGCTTAAGAACCGTGACACAAATCGAGTCCGAACTGTAGTGACCCCACAAATGAACAGAACGGGAGCTCACCCTCCCGGGGCGTTCGGGGACGTCTACACTCACACCGGAGGAAAATAAAGGGTCTCTGTAATAACCTGACCCTTGTACATGTTTTCTGGTATGCTTTCAGTTCCTTACTCTGTGCATTTATGTGCTTGTTGGGAAATTCCATGTGAAATTAAGTTAAATTGAGTGAATCTTATGATTATAGATTCATGGCTGTCTAATAAGAGAAATATTTGTTACAATTGTGATGTTCGGATCAGAAATTGGAAGCCTTAGAGGCTTGATAATCTGAAATTGACCTTATAATTGAGATCAACCTGATTTTTAGATCATAATATGATTTTCTGTAAAAATTTGATTTGGAATGATTAAACTGATTGATTTTTGTCTTTATTCACCTTTTATATATACTTAATCCCTTAAACATTTGACTTAGTAATCTTTAACTCAAAAATATCTCCTAGAAGAGAGGGAGAGAAGAGTTAAGAGAAGAGAGAACTAAGAAGGAAGAAGATCAACAAGGAAGAAGATTAGGAAGAATTGAGAGGGTTTCTAGAGATTGAAGCTTAAGGTAAGTTTAATTCACCTTGTACAACCCTTCTCTTGAATTTGAGTAAGAATTTCTTGTTAATATGTAAACTAGGGTTTGTAATTGGGTTTGAGTGTGTGATAATCACTTGATTGGAAGAGTTTTCTTATTATTGAGTTGTTGGAAGTAATTTGGGTTATGTGATGGAATTGAAATCTACTCATTGGATTCTTATGTTGAAATTACATGTTTATACAACTTTTTGTTTATATACCAAGTGGAGGGGTTAGATTATGATTTCATTAAGCTTGTAATTTATGCTTATATGGTGTTTTGACTTGTAATCCATGTTTATGGTATTGTTATACCATTCTATTATGTTGTTTACCCTATTTCTTCCATTTGTGATGTTGAGAATTTGATGAATTTTCGCCTAAATTCAGACTGCCCAAAACAGGGGCTATGACCACACGTGCAGGGGTCATGGCCGCACGTGCAGAAAGCACCACCGCACGTGCAGGGCTTACAGCCGCATGTGCGGGAAACAGGGGAAATCAAGGCTTGCATTCTAAAATAAAAGCATGTGTGGGGCGCACGTGCGGCCATCTTCCCGTACGTGCGGCCCATGTGCAAAAACTTCGTCTGCTCCATTTTCCTTGTTTAACCCTCTGGTATAATTAAAATTTGTATTTGACGTTTTTAAAATGTTGTAAATTCATTCGAAGCGAAACGAATCAGATATTGTTTGAAAAGGAAAATTGACTAATTTCTGAGCTGCATGTGTATGTAGGGCACATACCGAAAGGAACTGCCGCTCCGCCACAGCACAGTGAGTAATAGTACTGTAGTAGTATGTTTTTCTTATTGTTCATAGTTATTATTAATGCTCTGTTATTCGCAAGTTAACTATGTCAACTTATAATGAACGATTGGAAAATCTATGTGTATCCGTATGAATCTGAGATTATTCTGCTTTGTTAATGATAGACCGAGGCCGTTCAGTTATTAGCTACTGAATGTGGACCCTTCTGGACTTGAGGGAGGTGATGTCATGCCGATGTCTCACCGACCCTGCTTTGATTCAGATTGATTATGATATCGAGTCCTACGACCAAGGGAGGTAGTATACATATTGATGTTCTACCTACCCTCTAATGTGTAAACAATCTGTTGAGATGTGGGCCTAAGGCCGTTCTATATAATATATGGGCCCGAGGCCAATCTATTGATATCTGGGCCCGAGGCCGATCTGTAAGATATGTTGGGCCTGAGGCCGTTCTGCATAATACTGGGCTTGAAGCCTCTCTGTATAATAATTGGGCCCAAGGCCATTTTGAAAATGTTTACAGGATAAGATTAATCATATGACCTCTGCACTTATATACGTTATAAATATTATAACTCAAGTTTATTCATTGAGTTCTTTAGGTACTATTATTCACTGAGCCTTGCTCACTCTGTATTATGTTTGTCTCTGTAGGTAACCGACCCGGTGGTCAGTCTTAGCTCAGCTCTGGTTGCTTCCTTTTGACAACTTCACCGTTTCCAAGCAGTTGGTGAAGTCTATGCATTTTGTGGAGTTCCTTTCACAACCCTTAGCTTTGGTCACCAGTCTTTTATCTAATGTGATTAAGCATTTATGATTTTTCCTACCAATATATTTTTGCTACACCCCCACGTACGGGGCTGTATCTTTTTATATATTTATGCATGTATATGTGAATATTTGTTTCTTGTGTGTCTGTTTATCATATGTTGGAACTGTCTGACGGTACATTTGCAATCCTGACATATAGGTGTTAGCTCAATGGATGTTATTTCATGTTGTTAATTGCTTCCGTTCAGGCCCCATATGTTATACATATATAATTCTATGTCCGTTTTCGAATTGGTCGTGCCCAAACTTTTAGGGGCGAGTTTGGGGCGTGACAGTCTCCCAAGGGTATGTTTGTACTGTGCCCCTCCTTATCATCTCAAAACATCAAAGGAGTTGCACTATTGAATACAAGGCCACCAATCAAGCATTTGGAATGGAAGATAGCCAAAGTTCCAACTTGTACACATTCAATAAATGCACAAAACAAGACTCTAAGACCACCATCCTATCATGCATGATCAAGGGAAATGGAAACAAAGGAAGATTGGCTCATTTTCATCACTTTGAGTGTAAAATGGACCAATCTACCTAGTGTTCAATATAACGTCCGATTGAACACAATGCAATGCAAACAACATGCTTATCTTGGCCTTGTTTTACTTGGTTCAATTCTTGTTTACACATTTTAAGATTACCAAGCCATTCATTAATCAATTTGTCCAATGCGAAAGTCCTCTAATGAGAAAGGGGTCAATCAAAAGATGACTTAAGACATGAGAGAAACCATGCCTTTGACTAGGAGGAACCCTCAAAAGAGGGTTAAAGCCATTTGAGGACAAGCCTCAATCTCAAGCTTAAACACAACTTTGAGACTAACCAACCCTCAAAACAAATAGAAAAATGAAGAAGTGAGGGAGATTGCAGAATTTCAGTGTTGAAATGGCATGAAACACAAGACTATAACATGAAAACAACTCATGTACAACATGTTAGAGAGTTAAGCACTAAAACTAGTGAAAAGCTTTACACTAGGACCATGCAATATCAAGCACAAATGGCCAAACCAGCTCTGGACAGAGCTTAAACATGCCAAAATAGAGGCTAATTCATGTTGGAAAGGAAGCATAAAAAGCTAGAAAATCTTGTTCTTTTATTAGCTCGCAAGTAAGCCATAAAGCATAACTCTCAAAAAGCCATGGAAGAGTGGAATATGTGAGAGTGTGACAAAGTTACATGCATTGAAATCACATGCTAAATGATGCCAAAACATGCAATCATCACATGCACAACATGTTAGAGGTCTTGAAACTCAAAGTTAGTAAAGGCTTTTGCACTACAACCATGCATAACAAGTCTCATGTGACCAAGACCACTCAAAATAGAGTTAAATCATGCTAAATCAGTGCAAAAACATGCTGGAATCGAACTAACACAAGCTAGAATGATAGGCTAAATCATCAAGTATGCTAGACTAGTAAGCATGATTGCACTACAAGTACCAAAAAGAAGCAAGAAGTGGCCCAACCACCTAAAAACAGAGTTGAAACATGTCAAAACAAAGCTAAAATCATGCTTGAACCAAGCTACAAAAGGGTAGAAAAGCATGCTCAAATATTAGTCCATCTACACATGCAAACAAGATACAAGAAGGAGAGGCCACCCCCTCCTATTTTGAACCTCAAAACACACTTTCTACCACTGAAATTCCTCTGAGTTTTAGTGGTTTAAAGGGCAAAAACAGATTATTTTAAAAGCTTTGAAAGATGGCTCAAAGGCTTTACAAGCCAAAGAGTAAAGGAAGGAAACAGTCCCCTAACCAAACAAGGCTCAAACCATCATTTTGAAATCTTAAAAATAGAGCTTTTTAGAGGTTAAAACCAGCTTCAAAGTAGCATACAAAGGTGGCCGAGCCATGAACTAAAACAAAGCTTAAAAGAGTGAAATTCTTACCCTTGAAGCACAATACTAAAACAGCAAGAGAATAGCCAAACTTCTGAGCCAAAACCACTCCAAGGAGCTTAAACAAGGCCTCCAAGAACCTCAACTCTAAGGTGAAGGTATTTGGCTAAGGGTGCTAGTGCAAATATGTAGAGAAAGCTCACTTTCAAGCATAAAATATATATAGAGAGAGAATTCTAGAGAGAGAGAGAGAGAGAGAGAGAGAGAAAGAGAATTCTAGCTTAGCTCAAACTTTGTAACCCTTTGCATGCATATAGATGAGCTCTATATATAGAAGATACAAGGAGCCTTCAAAGAAAGCCAGCCATCCACGTGTAAGTAGATGGGCCATTCTGTGCAAACAACTGTCAAAAATATCTTCTGAAAAGCTGGTGGCGGCAGTGCCTCATTGATGGCCGACAGGCCAAGACACATGGCCGGCAGTGCCCTACCATGGCCGACAGTGCTCCAAAAGAAACATTCCAAAAGGACCAAGATATGGTCCAAAAATTAGAAAGAATGGATGCAGGGTTTGGAAAGCTCAAACCTATGACATTCCGTTGTGGATTTTGAGTGCTCAACGAGCAATCACACTTGTCACTGGATGTACCTACAAGGACATCCAAGTCTTGAGGTCAATCAAAAATGGGGTGTCGACAGTCATTCTTGTGCTAGAGCGGTGCTGGCTCGAGCGACCATTCTTGAGCTCGAGCAATGGTCCTCTGTCTGTAAAACTTATGGGAGTTTGAATTCTATGCTCGAGCAGTCTGCACGTTTATCAATTCCTAAAAGTTAGATTTTTAGTCACTTTTTCATCTCTATCTCTCTAAACATTTCAAAAACCATAAGTTAAGACCCTCTCTCTCTAAAAGTGTTTAGATGCGACCCTAATTGTGCTTGTGTAAAGGAGTTTGTGTTGTTATTTTGTATCTTAAGCCTGGTGGGTCCGAGTAGCACCCCATGACAGGTCCTGGGCAGTACCCAGGCGAGATTAAGGGGTAGCGCCGCCAAAGCCAAAGTTGTTTAACCGCTTGGGCAGTCATTTGTGCGCTCAAGCAATGAAGTGGTATATCTAGTATTTCGGCATGCATTCAGAACTTCTGGAAAACTTGTTTTACCGCTCGAGCGATTGAAATTGCACTCAAGTGTTTGGCCTATATGTTTTGCATCTCTTTTACTCACACTGCTCGAGCAGTGAAGTGTGCACTCGAGCAGCTTTCACAGTTTTGTTTTCTATAAAGTGCATCGTTTGCTATTTTTAAGATTTAACCGTTACAGATTCTAGAAGATGAGTTTCATATGAGTTTCCTTAATGTCTAGAAGATGATCAATTGATCAACGAAATACAAAGTGTCAAATATCAAGGGTTTATTTTTTCGTTTTATTCACATAAAGAGAGAGGTCTTCTTCTATCGATTCTAGAGAACTTGGGCCAAAAGTTTTGGTGGATTTCAGAGTGGCTCATCATAGTGGATTCGACATTGATGCTGTGGATTCAACGTTCGGCAAAGCAATTTTGGGGTGAAGACGGTGTTGAAAGAGGCATACTAGGTTTGGTTTGATTCGGGCGTGGATTTGCTAGGCAATTGAGGGTACTCATGTGCAATTCTTTTTGTCTTCTTAGTAGATTATTTTGATATTTTGGCCCATGATTTTTTATCACAATTGGAGCTTCTCTAATTGTGGTTTTTTCCACATTAAATTGTTGTGCCTATTGGTTGTCGATTTTTTGATTAGGATTATTAATCACTATTTTAAATTAAAATATAATCACAAATCAATATCTCGAGAGTTCTTTTAATTTTTCATACATGGAGACATCTTATCATGAATGTAAACTGATATGCATTTAGAAAATAATTTTTTTGATGAGTTTTTTCTTATCATTTGCAAAATTAGTGTAGATGTAGGTGTTGATTATTGACCTCACAACTAAATTAGATCTCCTAGCCAAGATATAGGTGTTGATTTTTGACCTCATAAAACTGCTCGCTTTATTGCTAATGGCTTTACTGGTATCCTTAAAGGATGGTGGGATAACGTTCTCACTCTTACTTAACAGAATGAAATTCTTAATTCCTTTAAGATTGAAACAGACCCAATTATTGGCACCGTGCGACAATGGGAAGACGTTGTCTATACCCTTACTCAAACCATTCTACATCATTTTGTAGGACCAAATATAGCTACCAGTCATAGAAGCTGAGAACTTTTATAGAATCTTCAATGCCCATCTTTAACACGTTTTAGATGGTATAAAGATGTGTTTATGTTAAAGGTTATACAAAGAACCGATGCTAATAGTGAACATTAGAAAGCCAAATTCATTAATGGCTTTCTTTACCCTTTTACTGAAAAAATCCGTGAAAAACTTAGCGATCGCCAAAATGGCATGGCCATTCCTTATAACCAGTATACTTATGGCCAACTCGTTGGTATTTTTGTTGAAGAAGGTCTTACTCTGTGCAATGACCTTAAACTTCACTATCTCACGAAAAAACATAATTTAACTGGACGCGAAGAACTTAGTGAATTTTGCGATCAGTTTGCATTCGATACCAAAATCTAGTATCCAACCAACATCAAACAACAGAGGCATGGAAAATCATAAAAACGATACTCCCTAAAATTTTATCCTAAAAATCTCAATACCACAAAACCAACCTACCAGAAGAAACCTTGAAAGTATAATAACCGTAGCTAATACAGTAGCTTCTACATCAAAAGCAGCAAAACTTGTAGCCTATCAGGATGTTAATGTAGCCTTAGACAACTGGACCATTCCTAATGTAAAACCAGATACCATTTACAAAACTGGAACTTTTGATTTCTCCAATAAAAAGATAATAAAAACATTCGAACATGCAGTACGATTACAAAATAATGATGAAATAATAAAGCTACTGCATGCCCAGGATTTAGCACCATTTTTCAGAAAATATAAATATATCCACATAGGATTAGTCCAGATAGCTTTTAAACCTTTGACCTTATTATGTCAAAACGCCAGTATTCAGTGTACCTTATGTGATGGTAGGTGTCTAGATTGGAAAACCTCTCTTATGGGAGCCATGGAAACTAGCTTATCACATGGACCAGTATATTTTAACATTTATTCTAACCTGAGTGTTGCACTCATGGATCCAAACTTGTCAGAAGTATTAGGACTAAGAGTCCTTACTCACGGTTACCAATATTTACTTGGAACACCTCTTTTATCTACAATTTTCAGAATTCATTTAAAGGTTTTGACAACCTTAAATCCATATACCAGAAAACATGATGAATTAGGACATGCTGTCTTAATAGACACAAATCTCATCACCAGTTAGGTTGCCGTACCAAGAATGATCCCTTGGGAAAATATTACCTTTCCAGAAACTTGGCATATACCTAATACTGTACTAGCCAGGCCTCTTATAAGGCAGACTATTAACCAGGTTGTACAAACCTAAGGTGGTAATGTATACCTCAATTTCCGTAAACCATTATCTAGAAGCATGTCTACTACCAGTTTTAGCCCTGCTCCTTCTTATATAGTAGATTTACTAGAATCGTCTAGATAATCTACTTCAGAACCAATTGAATCAGTATTACAAGGTATGACATCTAGACCCCCGAGATGGCCACCTAGTGACCCACCTACAGATATTGTGATTCAAGGAATCCATATATTAGAAAACCAGATACCTTATGGAGTGTATGAAACCAGAAGGCCTTATAGCCCAATAACCAGCGACATGAATTTTGAAGTTTAATGGATTTTACACGAGGTAGCAAAATTAGAAAATATTTGAGCTAGGACTTTATGCAACCAAAATACTAGGAATTTCGGACATGTTATTTTAACCACCATACTCCTAAACAATTAGAAACATTCAAAAACCAGTACTATTATCATTTAGATAAATATCAAAACTTAGGTTGTTTCTAGAATCGTATTTTGAGTTTGCTACTATTACGGATTTACTTCTAGAACCTCAACTCAATGTCTTAGATAATCTACAGAAAACATGGTTAACTATTGATGGTCAAAGCATTAAGTCAATCCATTCACCTCCACAGTCCTTAGAATTAGCACCCAATGTTGCCTCAATATCCAGTAACCCGTGAAACCACCAGATCCGTTAGCCGTTAAAATAGGTGACCTTGTACCAATCATAAAACAGAACAATTATACAAATCTTTATTTTGAAACTATTGGTACACAGTTAAACAAAATAGAAGAAGCAGTTACAGAATTCGTACAGCATTAGAAAGTAAAATCAATACCAGAACCCCCTATTCAACCAGTCAATATTAAACCACCTTTAGAAGTAACTAGTTTCGAACTCCGTTCAACTAAACAGGACAATGAATTTATGGATGCTCTTATCACTAAAATGAAAAACATTAATATAGGCCAATCATGCTCTCAAACCCAAATTAATATGCTTTCTACACAACAAAATGATGTCCCTAGTGATGGTGAGGACCTTTCCCCATCACAAATACTTGAAATCCAGAATGACTTCTAATATATACAAACTGTCAATAAAACTTATTTTACCAAACAGACTTCCCGTATGGCATTAACAGGATCTAGTTGGTATTATTATTCTAGACCTAGTCCTTAGGATATTCTCTATGAAGAAGATTTTCTTCACACCTAGAAAATCCTTCCATGGTAAAACCATTTATGAAAGGAATATTGACGGAAAATCTGAATATCAGATTTTTGAAACAATCCACAAAATTCTTATGTATAGTACTGTCTGTAAACATAATGATAATACAATAATCAAAGCCCGCTTTATTGCTAATGGCTTTACCAGTATCCTTAAAGGATGGTGGGATAATGTTCTCACTCTCACTTAACAGAATGAAATTCTTAATTCCTTTAAGATTGAAACAGACCCAATTACTGGCATTGTGCGACAACAGGAAGACGCCATCTATACCCTTACTTAAACCATTCTACATCTTTTTTTGTAGGATTAGATATAGCTACCAGTGATAGAAGCCGTGAACCTTTACAGAATCTTCGATGCCCATCTTTAACACATTTTAGATGCTATACAGATGTGTTTATGTTAAAAGTTATGCAAAGAACTGATGCTAATAGTGAACATTGGAAAGCCAAATTCATTGAGTGCCTTGCTAACCTTTTTGCGAAAAAAAATCCATAAAAAACTTAGGGCTTGCCATAATGGCTTGACCATTCCTTATAACCAGTATACTTATGGCCAACTTGTTGGTATTATTGTTGAAAAAGGTCTTACTCTGTGCAATGACCTTAAACTTCAGTATCTCATGAAAAAATAGAATGTAACTGGATGCAAAGAACTTGGTGAATTTTGCAATCAGTTTGCATTTGATACCAAAGTCCAGTATCCAGCCAAAGTCAAACAACAGAGGCACGGAAAACTGTATAAAAGATAAGGGTATCGCTATCCAGGACAACCCAGTTAAGCTAGATACATCAGAACAACAATATTTAATGTTAGTAAATCAAGTTACTTTCCAGAAATGGTATATCAGATATACTTTTATTATTAAACCAAAATTTATTCTTAAAGATGCAGTTGCTCTTGTTGATAGTGGAGCAGACATAAACTGTATTCAAGAAGGATTAATTCCTACAAAATAATTTCAAAAAACCACTTAATCTCTCACTAGTGCTAATGGTAATTCCATGAAGATTAAACATAAATTACTAGAAGTTCTTATTTGTAACTAGGGAATTTGTCTTCTAACCTCTTTTGTATTAATCAAAAATATGTCCCAAACTATTATTTTAGGGACTCCATTTTTTTGTCTTCTCATGCCTATTACTAAAATAGATCCTATAGGCATTTACACCACTACCAGTACTCAACCGATAATTTTTGAATTTATAACAGAACCTTATACCAAAGAATTAGATCAAATAAAAGATCTCATCAACTTTAAAGAAAAACAAATAAATTTCTTACAACAAAAGTTAGTTTTCTTACAATAGAACAAAGATTACAACAGTCATCTCTACAAACCAAAATTAAAATTATTGAAAAAGAATTCCAAACAGAAATTTGCAGTGTTATTCTCAATGCCTTCTGGGAAAGAAAGAAACACATTGTTTCCCTTTCTTATGAACTATATTTTGATGAAAAGTATATTCCAACCAGAGCTCGACCTAGTCAAATGAAAAAAGAATATTTAGAAATGTGCAAAACAAAAATTAATGTTCTTCTCCAGAAAAAACTAATCAGACCTAGTCACTCACCTTGGAGCTATAGAGCCTTTTATGTCAATAAAAATGCAGAAATCGAAAGAGGTGTGCTAAGATTGGTAGTTAATTACAAGCCTCTTAATGATGTCCTGAAATGGATCAGATATCAAATTTTGAATAAAAAAGATCTCTTAGATCTTTTACAGGATGCTGTCATATTCTCTAAATTTGATTTAAAATGAAGATACTGGCAAGTACAAATAACCGAGCAAGATCTATATAAAACTGCCTTCATAGTACCTTTTGGGCATTATGAATGAAATGTTATACCATTTGGATGAAAAAATGCTCCATCTGAATTCCAGCATATTATAAATGATACATTTACTCAATATACTAAATTTGTAATCTGTTATATTGATGAAGTTCTTATTTTTTCATCATCCGTTGATCAATATATGAAACATCTTAATATGTTTAAGCATGTTATTATCGGAAATGGTTTGGTGATCTCTGCACCAAAAATGATACTTTTTCAAACAACAGTAAGATTTTATGGTCATAATATTCATAATGGTACCATTATTCCCATTAACAGAAGTATTGAGTTTGTCTCAAAATTTCTACATGAAATAAAAGACAAAACTCAATTACAAAAATTTCTTGGTAGTCTTAATTATATTTGAGATTATTATCACCAGTTATCCCAAGATGCTACTATTCTCTATACCAGACTTTAGAAAAATCCTTCTCCCTGGACACCAGCATACACAGCAGCCATTCAAAAAATCAAATTAAAGGTAAAACAACTTCCATGTCTTGTTTTACCCCATCCAGAATGGAAAAAGATAGTTGAAACTGATGCGTCTAACCAGGGATATGGAGGTATTCTTAAACAGTTTAATCCTCAAACACAGCAAGAAGAACTTTTGCAATTTTCATCAGGCACTTTGAAAGGCGCTACCTTTAATTAGCCAACTATTAAACAGGAATGTTTAGCAATTGTTAAATGTATTATTAAGTTCCAAGATGATCTATTAAATCAACACTTTTTACTCAGAGTTGATTGTTCATTTGCTAAATAGATAAAATCTTGCTCATAAACAGATATTTGCAAACTAGCAAAGTTTATTATCTGCACTTGACTATGATATTGAATATATCAAAGGAGTCTAGAATTATTTACCTGATTTTCTGACTTGTGAATATTTGCAGGGGTAATAACTAGAAGAGGCCAAGGCCGCACGGGCTGGGGTAGAGGACCTTCTTTCTTCTAGTACAAAAGGGGAATCCAGCTAGTCGGCTAAGGATGTCCTTCTCTCTCCTCCTGAACAGTATACATCTAACAGTATTACCAAGGAAACCATCCTCTATATTGAACCAATAGATGAAAAATGGATAATCGATCCATAGGAAATCAAGAGGTGTTATTTAATGGCTCAATAATTTCCCCTTCATTTTGACCAGTATCACTATATTTATAAATAAATACTAATAAAAACGACAACCATTGAATTTCGCTATACTTTGCATGACCAGAATAAAGTGGCTAGTCCAATCCAATATAGTAAAGCCACTATCAGAAATATTATGCCCATTACCACTTGGGGCATTCATCTGCATACTACTAGAACCATGGATATTTACAATCACGAATCCAAATACAGTTATTGGGATTACATAGATGCCTTTACCTATGTTTTCTACTACCAGAATCCTATCAAGAATTATTCTTGGTTTATCCATATTGTCCCGGTGTTCTAAAAAATGATTTACCTAATTGCTTTCTCGTTTGGTAGGTTAAATTTGGGATTCAGTTAGAAGTTTTACCGGAACCTATCTGCTAGGCATTTAATGAGTGGCAAATTGCCTATTCTCATTTACCAAGACATAAAAGATATTTCCATGAGTAAATCCTTGGTCCATTTTATTATCCGATTTGGTACACCATGGATTTGACAATGGGATTTCCAATGTGACTACCAGAATAAAATACCATGTCTCAAAATAGTATTCTTTTTGAGATGGTGGCATAAAGGCATGGATGCCAACCAAACATAATTAATCAAAAGTATCCAGGAACACAGTAAAACTTGTTGGGATGCTGTTCCAAAGGCTATCTTAGTAGTTCCAGAATCGAAAAATTCGTCAAGCAACCTATATGGTATTAGAGCCAAGTTTATTACAGTTAATTTTATTATTATATTCTATTTAAATTATACATATATGGTCACTATACAACCATGTAGTGTGCTTGACACAAGGTTATAGCTAAGCACATCTGTCAATGCTTTACAAGGAAACAGACCTATACACAATCACTACAACTACGGTCTTCTAACCTATACGTGACTTAGGTGACGTCCCACTTAACCTCACTCTGTTCTAACCCCAATAAGCACAAACCCAGGAATATTACAATTCATATTACCAAATATATGGTCTCATATTGTTTACTGTTGGGGTGGAGGCTGGACGGCAGCCGCCATTCAGCAGATCTCTTCTTGGATCTGATGCACGATTACTGTTATTTGTTGATTAATAAATTCTAATTGCTGATTAACAGAGGGATGTAAATATGGATCGTTGGCTAGAGCTAAATAAAAATTATGTCAATGTATATAAAATTCTAATACTACATGTAATTCTACAAGTAAATCAACATGCATGCATTCATATGAAAGAAGTAAGAAATACTTACAATACAACTGATAATTTTATTGCTTTAACACAGAGGAAGTACATGAAAGAAGTAGATAACCAGAGAGAGAGAGAGAGAGAGATTATGAAATTATCTAAAAAAAAATTTTCCTTAATAAGGGTGAAACTATCCCTTATATAGGAAAGGAAAAGAAAAGATAAGATAAGGTAGAGGATAGGTGGTGTGTCCTAGATGGAATGGAGTCGATTTTCCTTATCCTCTTGGCTGAGTAGGGATCTATATTTGACTTAACATCCTTATCCTTCTTGTCATTTTACTAGTAGTGGCGACATATATTATTGCCTTTTTTGAAAGTTGCATTTTGTAGATAATGTTTGCTGTCTTTTTATGTCAATGCTAGCTGGAATGAATATTGCTGGTCGGTAGAAGTCATTATGCTTTGCCTTTTCCTTTTTTGTCTTTTTCCTTATCTATTTTGTCAGCAATGAGGCTGGTTAACGAATCCCAAAAGTCTCCAAAATGGGGTTTGTCATCTTCTGGACCTTGAGATTCTCTGGCTAGCACAACAAACTTATTTTCATCCTGGTCTAGGTCTTGATCCTGACTACTGGCAATTGATTTCATAGATGTATAATCTCTGGTAATGGATTGAAGGAATTGTTCCTTCATGTAATCCATACTTTTAATCAGTAACTTTGTTTCCTAGAGATCATGATACTTATGTCTGTGTTCAGTTTAGACTTGCAAAAATGGATTTTTGGATTCTGGAACTACTGGAATAGCCTTTGGAATAGCATCCTAACAGGCTTTGCTGTGATCCTGGATACTTTTGATAAATTCTATTTGGTTGGCATCCATGCCTTTATGCCACCATCTCACAAAGAATACTCTTTTGAGACATGGTATTTTATTCTTGTAGTCACACTGGAAATCCCATTTCCAAATCCATGGCATACCAAATCGGATAATAAAATGGACCAAGGATTTACTCATGGAAATATCTTTATGTCCTGGCAAATGGAAATAGGCAATTTGCCACTCATTAAATGCCTGGCGGATAGATTCTAGTAAAACTTCTAACTAGATCCCGAATTTATCCGACCAAACGAGAAAGCAATTAGGTAAATCAGTTTTGAGAACACCGGGAACAATATGGATAAACCAAGAATGCTTCTTGATAAGATTCCTGTAATTGAAACATAGGTGAAGGCATCTATGTAATCCCAATAACTGTATTTGGATTCACAATTGTGAATATCCATGGTTCTGGTAGTATGTGGATGAGTGCCCAAAGTGGTAATGGGCAAAATATTTATGATATCGGCTTTACTGTATTGGATTGGACTAGCCACTTGATTTAGGTCATGCAAAGTATAGAAGAATTCAATGGTTTTCATTTCGATTAATATTTGTTCATAAATATAGTGATATTGGTCCAAAAAAAAATTTTGCGGGGGGAGGGGGGGAATTGTTGAGTTGTTAAATAATGCCTCTTGATTTCCGATGGACCGGTCATCTATTTCTCATTTGCTGGTTCAATATAGAGGACGATTTCCTCAGTATTAATACTGCTAAATATATACTGTTCAGGAGGAGAGAGAAGGACATCCTTAGCTGACTGGCTGGATTCCCCTTTTGCATTGTTAGGTAAAGTTTGGAGACTCGAAAATTTTGTTGAATAAAAATCCTAGTGAGCATAAGGATTAGGTTCTCTGCCTCGGCCCCTGCGGCCTCGGCCTCTGCTGGTCATTACCCCTGCAAATATTCACGAGTCAGAAAATTAGGTAAAGAATTCTGGTTGCCTTTGATATATTCAATATCAAAGTCAAATGCAGATAATAAACTTTGCCAGTTTGCAAATATTTGTTTATGAGCAAGATTTTGAACATCTTTCTTAAATATCTGTTTAGCAGCTAAACAATCAACTCTGAGTAAAAAGTGTTGATTTAGTAGATCATCCTGGAATTTAATAATACATTTAACAATTACTAAACATTCCTATTTAATGGTCGGATAATTTAAGGCAGCGCCTTTCCAAGTGCCTGATGTAAATCGTAAAAGTTCTTCTTGCTGTGTTTGAGGATTAAACTGTTTAAGAATACCTCCATATCCCTGGTTAGAGGCATCAGTTTCAACTATCTTTTTCCATTCTGAATGGGGTAAAGCAAGACATGGAATTTGTTTTACCTTTAATTTGATTTTTTGAATGGCTGCTTCGTGTGCTGGTATCTAGGGAGAAGGATTTCTCTGAGGTTTGGTATAGAGAATAGCAACATTTTGGGATAACTAGTGCTAATAATCTCGAATATAATTAAGACTACCAAGATAACTCTGTAATTGAGTTTTGTCTTTTATTCCATCAGGAAATTTTGAGGCAAACTTGATACTTATGTTAATAGGAATAATGGTACCATTATGAATATATTGACTATGAAATCTTACTATTGTTTGAAAAATTTTCATTTTTGGTGCAAAGATCACCAAACCATTTTGAATAATAACATGCTTAAATATATTAAGATGTTTCATATGCTGATCAATGAATGATGAGAAAATAAGAACATCATCAATATAACAGATCGTAAATTCAGTATATGAAGTAAATATATCATTTATAATATGCTGGAATTCAGATGAAGCATTTTTTAAATCCAAATGGCATAGCATTCCATTCATAATGCTCAAAAGGTACTGTGAAGGAAGTTTTATATCGATCCTACTCAGCTATCTGTACTTGCCGCTATCTGTACTTGCCAGTATCCTGATTTTAAATCAAATTTAGAGAATATAATAGCATCCTGTAAGTGATCTAAGCAATCTTTTTTATTTGGAATTGGATATCTAATCCATTTCAGGACATCATTAAGAGGCCTGTAATTAATTACCAATCTTGGTACACCTCTTTTGATTTCTGTATTTCTATTGACATAAAAGACTGTACAGCTCCAAGGTGAATGACTAGGTCTGATTAGTTTTTTTTCCTGGAGAAGAGTATTAATTTCTGTTTTGCACATTTCTAAATACTCTTTTTTCATTTGACTAGGTCAAGCACTGGTTGGAATATACTTTTCATCAAAATTTGGTTCATAAGGAAGGGAAACAATGTGTTTCTTTCTTTCCCAGAAGGCATTGGAAATATCACTACAGATTTCTATTTGGAATTCTTTTTCAATAATATTAATTTTGGTTTGTAAAGATGACTGTTGTAATTTTTGTTGTATTGTGAGAAAACCAACTTCTGTTTGTAAGAAATTTATTTGTTTTTCTTTAAAGTTGATGAGACCTTTAATTTGATCTAATTCTTTGATATAAGGATCTGTTATAAATTCAAAAATTATCAGTTGATTACTGATAGTGGTGTAAATGCCTATAGTATCTATTTTAGCAATAGGCATGAGAAGACACAAAAATGGAGTCCCTAAAATAATAGTTTGGGACATATTTCTAATTAATACAAAAGATGTTGGAAGACAAATTCCCTAGTTACAAATAAGAACTTATGGTAATTTATATTTAATCTTCATGGAATTACCAGTAGCACTAGTGAGAGATTGAGTGGTTTTTTGATAATATTTTGTGGGAATTAATCCTTCTTGAATGCAGTTCACATCTGCTCCATTAGCAAAAAGAGCGACTGCATCTTTAAGAATAAAATCTGGTTTAATAATAAAAGTAATTCTGATATACCATTTTTGGAAAGTAACTTGATTTACTAACATTAAATATTGTTGTTCAGATGTATCTGGCTTAACTGGGTCATCCTGGATAGCAATTCCTTTGTCTTTTTGTTGCTGTTGTTTTAATTGTTTAACGTCTGTAAAGATTATTTGATTTGTATGGTGGAGATGTTTGATTTCTATTTTCAATGCATTAATTTCCATTTTAAGATCTTGGATTGTTATTGGTTTTTCTGGTGCAAGAGAGGATTGTAGACGATTCATAACCTCTTTCATACTATAATGTTCTACAAAAAGAACATCTTTTGTTTTCTGATTTTGATATCATATTTCTAAAAATTTTAATTTCATTTTTGGATCTTTAATCTGGTTTGCTAATTCTAGCATCGATATTTGATCATCCGTTAAGACATTAATACTAGGTCCGCCAATATTAAGACCATTCATTTCAACTATTGCTTTCCAATAATTGGATTCTGATAGTTGGATTGCATTATAGGGTTAAGATTATTGGTTTTGCAAGTACATAATTCTGGAGTGTCTGAATTAGTCCCAGATACAGAGGGTGAATATAGTTCAAAACTTCGTCTTCTGAACTAGTTTCTAATTCTTCCGAAAGAGTCTATAAAATTTGTTGTCCGAGATGTTCATCAAGAGACATCTCATTAAACTTCTATTAATTTTATCCCTACACCGATTAGCATAATGTCTAGTTGCACCACATTTGTAGCAGGTAACTGTAGATTTATCTTTCTTTTGATAAGATGAAGATTGCTATTTGCCTTTTGTATACTTTCGAGGTTTCTTTAGATAGGCTGGTTTTGTGGTATTGAGATTTTTAGGATAAAATTTTCGGGACTATCTTTTATATGGTTTTCCATGCCTCTGTCGTTTGACTTTGGCTGGATACTGGATTTTGGTATCGAATGCAAAGGTGCTGTTTGGTAACACTTACGTTTTCAGTTTTCTGTTTATATTTACAAAAAATTAAAAAACTCAAATAAAAACTTGTTTGGTAAAATTTTTGATTTATAAATCAGTGGTCTCAGTTTATAAATTTGGCCAAAAAATGAAAACACAAAAAATGTGTTTCCATTTTGAATTTTCAGATTTTTTTTTTTTTTATCACCTAACACTAGCCACCACCCGTCACAATTTTCCACCACCGTCTTCCGCCACCACCACCCCCTACCGCCACCCACCCTCCACCACCACTTTCCGCTGCCACCATCCGCCACCACTCGTCACCACCCACCTCCCGCTACTCACCGCCACTCGCCATTTCTCACTCTTTTAGTTTATATTTTTTAAAATTTTCAAACATTTTGTCAAAATCCAACGCGTTTGTAGTTTATGTTTTTCTAAAAATAAACAAAAATCAATTTATAAAATTTTTGTAAACATAAACTAAAAACGTAAATGTTACCAAACGCTACCGTATGGTTTGTTCAATTTTAATTTTAAAATTAATCTTTTTAAAAAAATACAATTTAGTTTGATAAATTAATTTGTTTGACGAATTATGTTTATTTTATTATATTTCCGCCATCCGCCACCCACCTGCCCCCACCCACCCCCCCCCCCCCCCCCTCGCTACCACCTACCACCCGCCACCATCCCCCACCCACCCCCCCCACCACCACCACCACCCGCCATCCGCTACCCACCTGCCACCACCTGCCACCGTCACCCACCCACTCACCCACCACCACCACCACCACCACCCGTCACCGTCACCGTCACCCACCACCACCCGCCATCCGCCACCCACCTGCCACCACCACCACTACCACCACCACCACCACCCACTACCCGCCACCGTCATCCACCTACCACCACCCGCTACCCACCACCCACCGTCACCACTTTCCACCACCGTCTTCCGCCGCCACTTGCCATTTCTCATTCTTTTTTATATTTTTAATTTTTTTTAAACAATTTGTCAATTACCAAACGCGTTTGTAGTTTATGTTTTTCTAAAAATAAACAAAAAATAAACAAAAACCAGTTTATAAAATTTTTATAAATATAAACAGAAAACATAAACGTTACCAAACACACAAATTCGCCAAGCTCTTTGCGTCCAATTAAATTTTGTTTTTTTATAAGATACTGAAGTTTAAGATCGTTACACAGAGTAAGACCTTCTTCAACAATAATACCAACAAGTTGGCCATAAGTATACTAGTTATAAGGAATGGCCATGCCATTATGGCGATCCCTAAGTTTTTTATGGATTTTTTCGGCAAAAAAGTTAGGAAGGAAATCAATGAATTTGGCTTTCCAATGTTCACTGTTAGCATTGGTTCTTCACATAACCTTTAACATAAACACATCTTTATACCATCTAAAATGTGTTAAAGATGGGCATCGAAGATTCTGTGAAAGTTCTCGGCTTCTATCACTGGTAGCTATATCTAATCCTACAAAAATGATGTAGAATGGTTTGAGTAAGGGTATAGACAGCATCTTCCTGTTGTCGCACAATGCCAGTAATTGGGTCTGTTTCAATCTTAAAGGAATTAAGAATTTCATTATGTTGAGTGAGAGTGAGAACATTATCCCACCATCCTTTAAGGATACCGGTAAAGCCATTAGCAATAAAGCATGCAATTTGATTATTTGTATTATCATTCTATTTAAAGATAGTACTATACATAAGAATTTTGTGGATGGTTTCAAAAATCTGATATTTAGATTTTCCATCAATATTCCTTTCATAAATGGTTTTACCATAGAAGGATTTTCTGGGTGTGAAGAAAATCTTCTTCATAGAGAATATCCTGAGGAGTAGGTCTGGAATAATAATACCAACTAGGTCCTGTTAATGCCATACGAGAAGTCTGTTTGGAAAAATAAGTTTTATTGACAGACTGTATAGATTGGAAGTTATTCTGGATTTCAAGTATCTGTGATTGGGAAAGGTCTTCACCATCACTAGGGACTTCAGTTTGTTGTGCATAAAGCATATTAATTTGGGTTTGAGAACTAGATTGCCTTATATTAATATTTTTCATTTTAGTGATAAGAGAATCCATAAATTCATTGTCCTGTTTAGTTGAACAGAGTTTGAAATTAGTTACTTCTAAAGGTGATTTAATATTGACTGGTTGAATAGAGGGTTGTGGTATTGATTTTAATATTGACTAATTCTGTAACTACTTCTTCTATTCTGTTCAACTATGTATCGACAGTTTGAAAAAATAAAGATTTGTATAATTGTTTTGTTTTATGATTAGTACAAGGTCACCTATTCTAACGGCTAACGGATCTGGTGGTTTGACAAAGGCTGTAATGGCCAAGGGGTTACTGGATATTGAAGCAACATTGGGTGCTAATTCTAAGGACTATGGAGGTGCATGGATTGACTTAATGCTTTGACCATCTATAGTTAACCATGTTTTCTGTAGATTATCTAATACATTGAGTTAAGGTTCTAGAAGTAAATCCATAATGGTAGCAAACTCAAAATATGATTCTAGAAATGACCTAAGTTTTTTATATTTATTTAAATGATAATAGTACTGGTTTTTGAATGTTTCTAATTGTTTAGGAGTATGGTGGTTAAAATACCATGTTCGAAATTTTTGGTATTTTGGTTGCATAAAGTCCTGGTTCAAATATTTTCTAATTTTGCTACCTGGTGTAAAATCCATTAAACTTCAAAATTCATGTGGCTGGCTGTTGGGCTATAAGGCCTTATGGTTTCATACACTCCATGAGGTATCTGGTTTTCTGATATACGGATTCCTTGAATCACAGTATCTGTAGGTGGGTCACTAGGTGGTCGACTTGGGGGTCTAGAAGGCATACCTTGTAATACTGATTCAATTGGTTCTGAAGTAGATTGTCTAGACGATTCTATTAAATCTACTCTATAAGAAGGAACAGTTCTAAAACTGGTAGTAGACATGCTTCTGGATAATGGTCTACGGAAATTGAGGTATACATTACCACCTTGGGTTTGGACAACCTGGTCAATAGTCTGCCTTATAATAGGCCTGGCTGGTACAACATTAGGTATATGCCAAGTTTCTAGAAAGGTAATATTTCGCCAAGGGATTATTCTTGGTATGACAACCTAACTGGTGAAGAGATTGTGTCTATTAAGACAGCATGTCCTAATTCATTATGTTTTTTGGTATAAGGATTTAAGGTTGTCAAAACCTTTAAATGAATTCTGATAATTGCAGATAAAGGAGGTGTTCCTAGTAAATATTGGTAACTGTGAGTAAGGACTCTTAGTTCTAATATTTCTGACAAGTTTGGATCCAGGAGTGCAACACTCAGGTTAGGATAAGTGTTAAAATATACTGGTCCATGTGGTAAGCTAGTTTCCATGGCTTCCATAAGAGGCTTTCCAATCTAGACACCTACCATCACATAAGGTACACTGAATACTGGCGTTTTGACCTAATAAGGTCAAAGGTTTAAAAGCTATCTGGACTAATCCTATGTGGATATATTTATTTTTTCTGAAACATGGTGCTAAATCCTGGACATGGAGTAGCTTAATTATTTCATCATTATTCTGTAATTGTATTGCATGTTCGAATGTTTTTATTATCTTTTTACTGGAGAACTCAAAAGTTCCAGTTTTGTAAATGGTATCTCGTTTTACATTAAGAACGATCCACTTGTCTAAGGCTTCATTAACATCCTGATAGGCTACAAGTTCTGCTGCTTCTGATGTAGAAGCTACTGTATTAGCTACGATTGTTATATTTGATGGTTCAGTGGAAGTCATGGTTGTATCGTGACCATATATGTATAATTTAAATAGAATATAATAATAATATTAGCAATAATAAACTTGGCTCTGATACCATGTAGGGTGCTGGACATAGGGTTATAGGTAAGCACATCTATTAACGCTTTACAAGGGAACAGACATATACACAGTCAGAAACTATTTGAAATGAATTTAACTAAACAATCTAAAATAAGTTTTGTAAAGATAAGATCTATAAATTGATCAAAATAAACCACACCAAACACCCTTTAAAATGGTAAAATGATTCATCCACCATTCTTCTCTAAATTCCCCTCGAGTGTGTTTTTGACTATTAAAAAATGATTCTTTTATTACGGCCATAAACATATTCAGCAAATTTGGTAGGAAAATTTATGTGGAGGTAGAATTGCTGAAATAAATGAACCAATATGGTGATGTGGCTTGTACTGCATACATCTATACTTGTCGCGAGTATATATTAATTTCTTATATTAGTTATATTTTCGATACTGCTTAATTTATTCATATAAATTTTTATACTTCTTATAAATATCACGTATTAATTTAAGAAATAGACATAATTACAGTATTAATGGTTGATAAAAATCACGTTCTACGTATAATGCACATGCTCAACTACTACTATATATAACTAAACACCACTCAAAATATAATCAAAGAGCTTTTACATTATAATGAAATAAATATTATAATCAATATCACAATAAATAATAAGTAATAGTCAAAACTACAATCATCATAAGTATATATGAAATAGAATTTCCCATTATATATATCTGTATTAATCAAAAAGTTTGAGTTTAACAAACTAAACATCAATGTTTTTTAATGTCAATACGGATGTACCGTAACATGACACGTTTCTCACATGCAGCGTCACTTTTATGTTCATTTGGATGAGTGTTTGGTACCGATATTAAAACAAATTATAAATTATAATTTAATGGGTTATCGAGTATAGTTTTAATTAAATATTATTAATTTGTTTGGTGTAATTATTAGATTATAGATTTAAATTATTGAATAGTGCTTAGTAAATAAGTTGTAAAATAATTTTTTAATTAATTTTTATTTTTTGTTATTCACTTCTAATCTACATTTTTCATATAAAAAATATGGGAAAAAAATCTATAGTCCATTTGGGTCTTTTTCTATGTTCAAAAAAATTATAAAAATAAAATAAAATCTAAGGGTATAATCATAAATTAAAATGCTCACAACAGAGGCTAATAATTAGGAGGGGTAAACAATTTCTCAGAATCAATTTTTTTAAATTAAAATAAGTTGCTAGAACGGAAAGCTGTTTGAACTTAGTTTACAAGCAGTGTAAAATAACTTTTTTAAAGGTAAAATTTATAAATTGATCAAAATAAACGATTCCAAACACCGTTTAAAATGGTAAAATGATTTACCACCATTCTTCCCTGAATCCCCCTCGAGCGTGTTTTTGACTAGTTAAAAAATGATTCTCACCTTCATTACCGGTCATAAACATATTCAGTAAATTTAAAAGGAAAAAATGTGAAAGTAACATAGCTGAAATAAATGGACCAACATGGTTATGCAGCTTGCACCCAGTACATCTATATTTGTCCCTTCTATAGTGATAATTTTAAATAGGAAAAATTATACTTATCTTCTCTAAATTTTTTTAAAATATAATTAATTTTACAATAATAGTAGAGACGCACACTCTACACTCATAAATGTATCGATAAATGTATCGATAACGATGTAGTAATGGTGGTGGATCCCATATTATTAAGTGTTTAAATAATCAAAAACTGATACTTGACAAATTACATCATTCTGGGTTGAATTGTAAAAGATTGATGAGTATCTCAAACATTTTTCTAAAATTTATAATTTTAATTAATATAATATTTAATCTCATTTTCATCAGTAATTAATTAGTCATATAAATGAAAAAAAATAAAATAACATATTTTATACACTGAACTATATATTTTCTCTTAATTACATTTGTATTTTCCCATTATTTGAATTCGTTCAGTCTATTTAAGCTTACTAAATGGTGGATGTGGATAAATATAATTAAAATAAAGATAATTGGAGAAAGGCTCATTCGTATGGAGTTATATGTTATGCAGTCTCAAGTTTAATCTATTTTTACTAATAAGGATAAGTGTTGAAAAGACACTGAAAAATTCAACAAAGCCATATATTGGCCAAAGTCAATGGTAGTGGCACTGTTGGAAAATTAGTTTATTAGGCTTATTTTGAGTTAACTTTGAACCCAAAATTGAGTGGATCCCAAACGTCTTTTTTTTTGGGGGGGTCTGAAGAAGTGATGTATACCTTACCGCGTGGCAAGTTACACGGTGAAGACAGTTCGTCAAAACCATTTATGAGTGACTGAGAAGTTGATGTCGTTTTCGAGTTCGTAGAATTGAACAAATTCAAGAATTAAATGTGAGTTTCCTTATATGGATTGTCCCACATTGAAAATTGAAGAAAGCTTTGTGAGTATATAAGCTCTAGACTATAACATTTGGGTTGGGCCCCAAGGGGCACCCCAAGTTTGTAGAAGGAAGGAGTTATGGACAAAGTGAACCTTAACCCAAACCACCAAACACGCGCGCGCCGCTGCTGGCCGTCTGTCCGGGCGTGGGTGTGGGTCAGGTCTAACATTAATTTTTTGAACAAAATTTATTTGTTTTTTCCAAATTTCTTACAAGAAAAATTAATTTAAATTTTGCACTTTTTTTAATTTGAATTTGAATTCAAATTTATTGCCCAATAATTGTGCCTCCGAGTTCCATTTTTTCCAAACTGTTAAATAGGTTTTTAAACTGTCAGACAGATTCAAAACTGTCTAAAACAGTTTTCTGCAAATTTCGGACAGATTCTGTTATTTCAAACAGATTTAAATCTGGTAGGCTGATTTGTTCAACAGGTTCAATTTGTTCTAAACAGATTGGATAACTGTTTAGCAATTTTAGACAGTTTTAAAATTGCCAACCAGATAATAAAACTGCTGCAGATCTGTTCATTTGAATTTGGCACCTGTTGACCTCTTTTTGTACCTGTTCGGGCTGTCTCAACAGTCACTAAGTTGCCTATAAATATTTATCAATTCCAACAGTCTTGGCATGGTAAAAACAGTCTGAAATTGATTCTTTTGTTCTGTCCAACTTTTATCTTTGGTGCATTATTCTTCATATTAGTTTTAGAATAAATTTCAAAGAGTTAGAATAGAGGTTTGGTTTGCCGTACAATTTGTTTTGGAGTGCTACTACAAATTGGTTAAGATCATTGTATCTTGGGAGATAGACGCCACATAACTGTAAGTACCGTAGTGAGGCGAATCTGTCTTAAGAACAGAGTGCCACACACTCGACTTGGTCTTTTATTTTTAATTCGGTTCGATAAATAAATTTGGTACGTTATTTATTTATTTGTTTGTTTTGGTTTCAATTTGTTTTATTTACACAGAAGATTGTTCCAACAATCTTAAGACAGATTCGAATTATTCTGTTTACAGAATTTTTCGTTTGTTTCTCTTTCTCTTTCTTTTTTTAAGAAAATTATTTTCTGTAGATTTATAAAATAATATTCTGGTTGGAAAAACAAATAGTGATTATATGCTATTTGATAGATAGTAGTTATATACTGTCTATTTTCTTTGACAACTAGTAGTAATATACTGGTGTCATTAACAATTCAGAATATTTATTTGTGGAATTTTTTCAAAAATTAATTTTGGTTTTCTTAATTTATTTCTGACTGTTCATTAATTAAAACACTGTTTTAATTTTTTTTAATTATTGAAGTGTTACAGAAATTTAATTTTCTGTGTGGAATTAATTTGGTTAAATAAAAATTTATTTCCAAATTAATTGAAAAATAACAGTTACATTCTTGTTTCTTTTATTTTTACAGAATTTAATTATGTGAATTTGGATTAATTTTCTGTGTAGTATAAATTCTAATTCAAATTTTGTTTTATAATTTAAAATTCATGGCTACTGATACAAATGCTCTCAAACAAGTACTAGTGCGGTGGTTGCAATTGCACCAACCCCATTTCCTGTGGTGACAGTACCAGTAAATCACGGTGAGAAACCAGAGAAGTTCTCATGAACTGATTTTAACAGATGGCAACAGAAAATGTTGTTCTATTTTACAACTCTGAACCTGGTTCGTTTTCCCCGTGAGGATGCTCCTATTTTGAAAGATGATGAAACCGATCGGCAAGTGGTTGCTGCAGTCGATGCACGGAAACATGCTAATTTCCTTTGTTGAAACTACATCTTGAACGGACTTGATAACACATTATACAATGTCTACAGTTCTATCAAGACAGCAAAGGAACTTTGGGAGTCTTTGAAGAAAAAGTATAAAACGGAAGATGCCGACTCAAAGAAATTTGTGGTTGGAAAATTCCTGAATTTTGTGATGGTTGATTTTAAGGCTGTGATCAGCCAAGTTTAAGATCTCCAACCCATTCTACATGACATTCACGTAGAGGGCATGTCTCTTAGTGAATCCTTCCAAGTTGCAACCTTAATTGAGAAATTACCACAAGGCTGGAAGGAATTCAAGAACTACCTCAAACACAAACGCAAAGAAATGTCTTTAGAAGAATTAATTGTGCATTTGAGGATTGAGGAGGACAACCGCAATTCTGAAAAACGGGCTGGTAAGCATCCTATGGAGTCTAAGGCAAATGTGGTGGAACATGCTTCAAAAACCAAGAAACGAAAGTCTTCTGGAGAAAGTTCATCACAATGCTCTAAAGGGGGGGGGGGAAATAAAAGTACAAGTTTAATGGCAAATGTTACATCTATGACAAAGAGGGACATCGGGCTAAAGATTACCGTAGCAAAGGCAAAAACAAAAGAAGAACAAGCAAGAAGCTTGCTCAAGCCCATATGACTGAAGTGGACAATATTTTCAATGGTGTAGATGACATCAATCTTTCTGCAGTTGTTTCTGAAGCAAATCTTGTCGAAAATCCTACAGAATGGTGGGTGGACACTGGTGCTACTCGCCATATTTGTGCCGACAAAAAGATGTTCACATTTTATTCTACATTGGATAATGGTGAACAACTTTTTATGGGCAACTCTTCAACTTCCAAAGTTGAAGGACAAGGGAAGATTGTTCTGAAGATGACATCTGGAAAGGAACTCACTCTCAACAATGTGTTGCATGTACCAGACATTCGTAAGAATCTTGTTTCTGGATCTTTGTTGAGTAAGAATGGGTTTAGGCTAGTATTTGAGACTGATAAATTTGTACTTACTAAGAATGTGATGTATGTAGGAAAATGTTACATGTCTGATGGCCTTTTCAAGATGAATGTAATGACCGTTGTACCCTCAGTTATTAATAAAAATACATCTTCTTCTTACTTGCTTGCGTCTTCAAATTTATGGCATGGTAGATTAGGACATGTTAATTATGGATCTTTGCGAAGATTAATTAATATGGAATGTTTACCTAAATTTGATATTGATTCAAATCATAAATGTGAAATTTACGTTGAGGCAAAATTATCCAAAACTCCTTTTCATTCAATTGAAAGAAGTACGGAACCACTTGAATTAATTCATTGTGACATTTGTGATTTTAAATCAATTTAAACTAGAGGTGGGAAAAAAAGTATTTTATCACTTTTATCGATGATTATACTAGATATAGTTATGTTTATTTAATTTGAACCAATGATGAAGTTTTGGAAACTTTCATTCAATATAAGAATGAAGTTGAAAATCAACTTGGTAAGAAAATCAAAAAACTAAGAAGTGATAGAGATGGTGAATATGAATCACATTTTGGTGAGTTTTGTAAAGAACATGGAATAATTCATCAAACCACCGCTCCTTACTCACCTCAGCAAAATGGAATTGCTGAAAGGAAAAATAGGACTTTAAAAGAAATGATGAATGCCAGGTTAATCAGTTCTGGATTGCCTTAGAACTTGTGGAGGGAAGCAATACTTTCTGCGAATTAAATACTTAATAAAGTACTCCGAAAGAAAGTGAATCAAACACCTTATGAAATGTGGCATGGAAGAGTACCATCCTATAAATACTTAAAAGTGTGGCGGTGTTTGGCTAAAGTGGCTATTCCTAATCCTAAAAAGACTAAGATAGGTCCTAAGACCATTGATTGGATTTTCATTGGTTATGCCAAGCAGAGTAGTGCATATCGTTTTTTTATTCATAAATCAGAACATTCCGAAATGCATGTAAATACAATTATTGAATCGAGGAATGTATCTTTCTTTGAACATGTATTTCCAAATAAGACTGAACAAGAGACTAGTAACAATAAAAGATCTTTTGACGCTATTACTAGTAATGATCAAGAACAAGATCAAGAGCAAGAGATAGATCAAAATGAGGAAGAGGAACTTAGGCGTAGTAAACGTCCTAGAACCTCAAAATCTTTTGGTCTAGATTTTCTAATATTTTTGTTAGAAAATGAGCCTTTAATGTCCAGTCCTGAAGCTCCTTTATGGAAAGAAGCTGTCAATAGTGAAGTTGAATCCATCTTGCAAAATCACACTTGGAAATTAATGGACTAACCACCAGATTGTAAGCCTCTTGGGTACAAGTGGATTTTCAAAAGGAAAATGAAAGCGGATGGATCAATTGACAAATACAAGGCAAGACTTGTGGTCAAATGATTTAGACAAAAAGAAGGTCTTGATTACTTTGACACATACTCACTGATTACTAGAATAACATCCATTAGAATGCTAATTGCCATTGCATCTCTATATTAATCTAGAAATTCATCAAATGGATGTGAAAATTGCTTTCTTAAATGGTGAGTTAAATGAAGAGATTTATATGGAACAACCAAAAGGTTTTTCTGTTCCAGGAAAAGAATAGAAAGTGAGTAAATTGGTGAAATCATTATATGGTTTAAAACAGGCGCCAAAGCAATGGCATGAGAAATTTGACAAGGCAATGATGTCAAATGGATTTAAAATTAATGAGCGTGACAAATGTGTTTATATTAAAAGCACAGACAAAGGTTATGTCAATGTATGTCTTTATGTGGATGATATGCTCATCATAGGTAGTAATAATGATATGATTAAAACTATCAAGAAAATGTTGAATAAACATTTTGAGATGAAGGACATGGGCATTGCTGATGTAATTCTTGGTATGAAAATTACCAAAACATCAAAAGGTTATGCTTTTTTACAATCTCATTACATTGAGAAAATACTTGACAGATTCAGTAAAGATGAAGACCATCTTGCTAGAACACCTGTAGATGTTAATTTGTTTCTATCTAAGAATGTACAGGAAAGTGTTTCTCAATTAGAGTATGCCCAAATTATTGAAAACTTAACGTACTTGATGAACTGCACTCGCCCGAATATAGCTTATCCAGTAAATAAATTAAGTAGATATACGAGTAATCCGAGAGTAGAACATTGGAAAGCTATTATAAGGGTTCTAAGATATCTCCGATTTACTCGTAACATTAGGATGAATTATACTAGATATCCAACAGTACTTGAAGGTTACTGTGTTGCTAACCGGATATCGGATACAAGAGCCTCAAAGTCCACTAGTGGGTATGTTTTTACTCTTGGTGGGGTAGCTGTATCTTGAAAATCTTCCAAACAAACTTGCATAGCTAGGTCTACTATGGAATCAGAATTGATAGCTTTAGATAAAGGTTGGGAAGAAGCAGAATGGCTTCGCCACTTTCTGTATGTTCTGGACCCTAGGGGGAAGGATTTTTTTTAAGTCTGGAATATATAATTGCTGCATCAGTAGCAAGGCTAGGATAGTAATCATGAATATATTTTAAACTACCCAAAAATCTCTGTAATTGAGTTTTGTCTTTAATTTCATCTGGAAATTTAGATGCAAATTCCATGCTTCTATTGATAGGAATAATGGTACCATTATGAATATTATGGACCAAAAACCTAATGGTTGTCTGAAAAAGTTGCATTTTTGGTGCAGAAACAACTAATCCATTTCTAATGATAACATGCTTAAAAATGTTAAGATGTTTCATGTGCTGATCAATTGATGAGGAGAAAATTAAAACATCATCAATATAACAAATGGAGAATTCTGTATAAGGATTAAAAATATCATTCATAGTATGCTAGAATTCAGATTGAGCATTTTTTAAACCAAACGGCATAACATTCCATTCAAAATGCCCAAAAGGTACTGTAAAAGCAGTTTTGTATCTATCTTCTTCAGCGATTTGGACTTGCCAATATCCTGATTTCATGTCAACCTTTGAAAATATGACTGCATCCTGGAGACGATCTAACAGATCTTTCTTATTGGGGACTGGATACCTTATCCATTGTAAGGCTTCATTTAGAGGTTTGTAGTTAATAACCAATCTTGGCACACCTCGCTCAATTTTTGCATTCTTATTGACATAGAAGGCAGTACAACTCCAAGGAGATCTACTGGATCTAATAAGTTTTTTCTGGAGAAGAGTAGTTATTTCTGTTTTAAAGAGCTCTAAATACTCTTTTTTCGTTTGGCTAGGGCGAGCGCGAGTTGGAATTTTCCTTTCATCATATCCTAGTTCATAGGGCAAAGAAACTATGTGTTTCTTGCGATCCCAAAAAGCATTAGGAACATCACTAAAAATTTCAGTCTGAAATTCTTTTTCCAATGACTTTATTTTCTGCTGGAAAGAAGACTGTTGAAGTCTTGTTTTGTAGTTAAAAAGCTTATTTCTTTTTGAAGAAAATTGATTTGTTTTTCTTTGAAATTAACAAGATCCTTAATGTGGTCTAATTCCCTTGTGTAAGGTTATGTAATAAACTCAAAAATAATTGGCTGCTTATTTAGAGTTGTATGTATGCCAATGGAATCAATTTTAGAGATTGGCATTAATAGACACAGGAATGGAGTTCCAAGAATTATGGCTTGAGACATGTTCTTAATAAGAACAAAAGAAGTGGGAAGGCATAATCCTTGATTACAAATTAAAACTTCTGGAAGTATACACTGGATATATAAAGAATTACCACTTGCACTTGTTAGTGATTGGGTGGTTTTATGAAAATATTTAGTAGGAATTAATCCTTCCTGAATACAATTCACATCAGCACCACTATCTACAAGAGCAATGGCATCCTTTATGATAAAATCAGGTTTTATCATAAAGGTGATACAAATATACCATTTCTAGAAAGTAACGGAGTTCATGAGCATGAGATAATCAGGCTCTGTTGGTTTTGAAGATCCAGGAGTGAATTCAATGCCTTTTTCTGTATTCTTAATCTTACTATTAATTCTTTTGAGTTCAGAATTAATATTACTATTGGAAGTTTGTAAATGTTTAATTTCAACTTTTAAAGCATTTACTTCCATCTTTAGATCCTGGATAGTTAAGGGTTTTTCTTCAGAAATGGGTTGATGTCTCTGAAAAACTTCTTTCATACTGTAATGCTGAGGAAGAAGAATTTCTTTCTTGTTTTGTTGCTGTAAACATAATTCAAGGAATTTTAACTTCATTTCTAGATTAGAAATATGATCAGCAATATTAATCATTTTTTGTTCTTTTTCTGTAAGAACATTGATATTGGGTCCTCCAATATCAAGTCCATTCATTTCAACTATGGCTTTCCAATAGTTGACTTCATCAGAAATTTGATTTATCTGGTTTTTACATTCACAAGTGTCTGGAGAATGATCAGAGTTGTCTTCAGAATCTGACGAATATAAAGCTGCAATTTCATCTTCATTATCAGTAGAAGTATCTGATTCATCAGAAAACATTCTGAGAATCTGCTGTTGGATATTGTCATCTAATGATAGTTCATTAAGCTTTTGTTGAATTTTAGATTTACAACGGTTAGTATAATGACCTACTTGTCCACATTTATAACATTTAACTGTGGCTTTAGTGGGTTTTCTTCTGGAATATTTTTGTTTCCCTTTTGAAGGTACTTGTGGCTGAACTAAGTGCTTAGCATATTTATGTTTTCTGGATTTTTTGGAATAATACTTTGAAGGTTTTCCAATTTTATGCTTTTTCTGCTTATGAGGATACTGTAATTTTGTATCACAGGCAAATTGTTCACAAAATTCACCTAATTCTTTTCTTCTTGTAAGATGTTGGTGTTTTAAGGTCATTGCATAAAGCAAGGCCTTCATCAGTAATGACTCCCTATGAGTTGACCGTAGGTATATCTGCTGTATGGGATAGCCAATTGATTATGACGGTCTCGTAACTTTTTTTAACTCTTCCTGTAAAAAGAGTAGGAAGACCATCAATAAATTTGGCTTTCCAATGATCGGAATTAGCAACCGCTCTGCGCTGCACTTTCATTAAAAAGACATCCTTATACCATCGAAAATGGGATAAAGATGGACATCTTAATTTCTGTAATAGTTCTCTACTTCGATCCTCAATGCCTATTACCGCACCGATAAAATGGAGAACTATGGCGTTTACTAAAGTGTAAACTGCATCTTGTTCCGTAGATTCAGCTCTGGTATCGGGATCAGTTTTTATGCGAGTTGAATTTAAAATTTCATTATTTTGTACTGTAGTGAGAATATTATCCCACCATCCTTTTAGTAGCCCGGTAAAGCCACTAACTGTAAATCGAGCTACTTGATGGTCAGTATTCTCATTTTGTTTGCACACTGTAGCAAACATAATCATATGCTGGAGGACTTCAAATATTTGATATTCAGATAGACCATCAATATTCCATTCATAAATGGTTCTACTATGGTATGATTTCTGGCTATGGAGAAAATCTTCTTCGTAAAAAAGATCCATAGGGCTTGGTCTAGAATAATAATATCTGCTAGGTGCAGTATAAGCAATTCTGTCTATATTTGTTCCATAATGGACTCTATTTACAGGAGAGGGTTCATTTTGAAAATTTGCCTGAATTTCAGATATTTGGTGGGGTTCCAAATTCTGGTAATTTTCATCTATTTCCTGAAAATGATTTCTGGACAACATATTAACTTGAGAGGATTCTCTTATATGAAGATCTTTAATTTTATTTAGAAGGGTATCCATAAATTCTGTATTACATTTCTTTGGTTTTAAATTAAAATTTGTTACTTTAGGAGTAGGCTTAAAAGCTACTGGTTGGATATCTGGAATTTTTGGTTGAAGATGACAGGTATCCTTTATATGGACAACTTTTTCTTCAATTCTGGTTAACTGTTTACCCATCGTTTGACAGAAAAGGTTAGTATAATTGTTCTGTTTTATAAGAGGAATAATTTCCTTAACTGTCACAGCATTAGTGCTTTTTGCAGGGGGTTCTACAAAAGCAGAAATGACTAAAGGCTGGGTAGTAGAATCACTTGGAAGTAATTCCAAAGATTTTGCAGGTGGATGGATTGAAGTGAAAATATTACCATCAGTAGTTACCCAATTTTTCTGGATATTTTCTAAAACATTTAGTTGAGAATTCGGGATATTACCATTTTCCATAAACCATAATGGAAAAGGTTGAAGTTTTTGGTGCTCTTCTAAAAACTTGTGATACTGGATTTTAAATTCTTGTAATTTTTCTGGATCATGATTAGCAAAATACCATTCTGTAAATTTTGCATATTTTTCCTGGTAAAAATCCTAATTTAGGATTTTCCTGTTTTCACTGCCTGGACAAAAATCCATTAGACTTCAAAGTTCATGTCACTGGCAGTAGGACTATAAGGTCCAAGGTCCTTTGCTACTGGATTCCCTGGGTTCATAAATACCATGTGGGATTCTAGTGGTAGAAAATTGTAATCCTTGGACACTGGATCCATAGGGTCAACATGGTCTGGATTACTTGGTGGTCTGGATTGCATACCTTGTATGACAGCTTCTACAGGTTCAGCACTAGAGTGTCTGGATGACTCAGGAAAGTCTATCCTATATGATTCTCTAAAAGAAGGAGTAGATATGATGCTTGTAGTTGGCATGCTTCTAGATAGTTGTTTTTGAGGTTTTTGAAAATGAAGGTAGACATTACCTCATTCTGTCTGTATAACATCATCCAAATTGTGTCTAACAATTGGTCGAGGGGGAACAACATTTGTTATCTGCCATCTTTGTGGAAAAGTAATTTTTTCGCATTCAATCATTTTAGGGATAACAACTTGGGTACTGTAAAGATTGGTGTCAATAAGCACTGTGTGACCTTGGTCACTCAGCTTTCTAATATACGGGTTTAAGGTTGTGAGAACCTTCAGATATATTCTGGAAATGAATGTGAAAGGTTGTGATCCTGGAAGATATTTATAACCATGGGATAAAACTCTCAGTTCTAAAACTTTAGAAAGATTCTGATCTGAAAGAGCTATCAGGTTTGGATATATATCAAAATATACTGGATCATGAGCTAGGTTAGTTTCTATGGCTCCCATAAGTGAAGCTCTCCAATTAGTACATCTCCCATCTCGTAGTGTACACTGGATACTGGTATTTTGACCTAAAAGAGTCAATGGTTTAAATGCTACCTGGACAAGTCCAATGTGGACATATTTGTATGTGTGTAAGAAAGGATAAAGATCCTCAAGATGGAGTAAATACATTAACTCATCCTGATTCTGTACTGAGGCTGCATGCTCAAAGGTCTTAATAATTTTTCAACTGGAAAAGTCAAGCGTACCTATCTTATGGATGGTATTAGGTTTTACCTTTGGGATAGTCCATTTATCAAGTGCCTCCTTGACATCTTGATAAGCAACTAATTCTCTGGCTTCTGATGTAGAAACTTCTGTATTGGCCACTGTGTTGGCTACTGTATTAACTTCTTCTGTAGATTTAGTATTCATGTTGGAAACGGATGACCATAAATGTATAATTAAAATAAAATAAAACTAACTATAACCACTATTAAACATGGCTTTGATACCAATAATGGTGCTTGTCACAGGTTTCAGCTAGAGTATGTTTGAAATCAATAGAGGCAGTATTGACAAGAATCTGCTCATAAATGTATCTGTATTGATCAAAGTGAGGTAATGAATGTTGAGTAGTCAAATACCTCCTTTTAATTTCCCTTGGATCTTTCATCCACTGGATATCTGTATTTTCAATGTAGAGGACTGTTTCCTCAGTAATGAAATTCTGGACATATGGTACTGGAGGAGCAAGGAGGACATCTTTAGCCGATTGGCTAGATTCCCCTTTTTTACTGGAATAGGCATTAAGCCCTGGAAATTCTGTATTGTAAGGGTTTGAGCCCCTGCCACGGCCCCGTCTGCCCGGGCCTCGGCCTCTATTCTGCATTGTTTGGACCCTGCAAGTATTCACGAGTTAGGAAGTCTGGAAGAGAATTAGTTTCACCTTTGATATACTCAATATCAAAATCAAATACTGAAAGTTGGCCCTACCATGCGGCAAAAATTTGTTTTTGAGCCAAATTTTCAACATCTTTTTTGAAAATTTGTTTTGCTGCAGAACAATCAACTCTAATTAAAAAATGTTGATTTAATAAATCATCCTAGAATTTAAGAGCACATTTAATAATAGCTAAACATTCTTTTATAATGGTTGGATAATTCTTGGCAGCTTGATGCCAAATGCCAGAGTGGAATCTTAAAATCTCCTCTTTGTTATTGGTAGGATTAAATTGTTTGAGAATGCCACCAAAACCAATATTAGAGGCATCAGTTGCAACAATTTTCTTCCATTTTGGATGTGGTAAAGAAAGGCAAGGTAGAGTTTTAACTCTAGCCTTTATTTTCTGGACAGCTTCTGTATGTTCTGGACCCCATGGGGAAGGATTTTTTTCGAAGTTTTGGAATATAGAATTGCTGCATCAGTAGCAAAGTTAGGATAGTAATCATGAATATAGTTTAAACTACCCAAAAATCTACATAATTGAGTTTTGTCTTTAATTTCATCTGGAAATTTAGATGCAAATTCCATGCTTCTATTGATAGGAATAATGGTACCATTATGAATATTATGGCCCAAAAACCTAATGGTTGTCTTAAAAAGTTGCATTTTTGGTGCAGAAACAACTAATCCATTTTTAATGATAACATGCTTAAAAATGTTAAGATGTTTCACATGCTGATCAATTGATAAGGAGAAAATTAAAACGTCATCAATATAACAAATTGAGAATTATGTATAAGGATTAAAAATATCATTCATAATATGCTGGAATTCAGATGGAGCATTTTTTAAACCAAAAGGCATAACATTCCATTCAAAATGCCCAAAAGGTACTGTAAAAGCAGTTTTGTATCTATCTTCTTCAACGATTTGAACTTGTCAATATCCTGATTTCATGTCAAACTTTGAAAATATGACTGCATCCTGGAGACGATCTAACAGATCTTTCTTATTGGGGACTGGATACCTTCTCCATTGTAAGGCTTCATTTAGAGGTTTGTAGTTGATAATCAATCTTGGCACACCTCGCTCAATTTCTGCATTCTTATTGACATAAAAGGCAGTACAACTCCAAGGAGATCTACTGGATCTAATAAGTTTTTTCTGGAGAAGAGTAGTTATTTCTGTTTTAAAGAGCTCAAAATACTCTTTTTTCGTTTGGCTAGGGCGAGCGCGAGTTGGAATTTTCCTTTCATCATATCCTGGTTCATAGGGCAAAGAAACTATGTGTTTCTTGCGATCCCAAAAAGCATTAGGAGCATCACTACAAATTTCAGTCTGAAATTCTTTTTCTAATGACTTTATTTTCTGCTGGAAAGAAGACTGTTGAAGTCTTGTTCTGTAGCTAAAAAACTTATTTCTTTTTGAAGAAAATTGATTTGTTTTTCTTTGAAATTAACAAGATCCTTAATGTGGTCTAATTCCCTTGTGTAAGGTTCTGTAATAAACTCAAAAATAATCGGCTGATTATTTAGAGTTGTATGTATGCCAATGGAATCAATTTTAGAGATTGGCATTAATAGACACAGGAATGGAGTTCCAAGAATTATGGCTTGAGACATGTTCTTAATAAGAACAAAAGAAGTGGGAAGGCATAATCCTTGATTACAAATTAAAACTTCTGGAAGTATACACTGGATATATAAAGAATTACCACTTGCACTTGTTAGTGATTGGGTGGTTTTATGAAAATATTTAGTAGGAATTAATCCTTCCTGAATACAATTCACATCAGCACCACTATCTACAAGAGCAATGGCATCCTTTATGATAAAATCAGGTTTTATCATAAAGGTGATACAAATATACCATTTCTAGAAAGTAACGGAGTTCATGAGCATGAGATAATCAGGCTCTGTTGGTTCTGAAGATCCTGGAGTGAATTCAATGCCTTTTTCTGTATTCTTAATCTTACTATTAATTCTTTTGAGTTCAAAATTAATATTAATACTGGAAGTTTGTAAATGTTTAATTTCAACTTTTAAAGCATTTACTTCCATCTTTAGCTCCTGGATAGTTAAGGGTTTTTCTTCAGAAATAGGTTGAAGTCTTTGAAAAACTTCTTTCATACTGTAATGCTGAGGAAGAAGAATTTCTTTCTTCTTTTGTTGCTGTAAACATAATTCAAGGAATTTTAACTTCATTTCTGGATTAGAAATATGATCAGCAATATTAATCATTTTTTGTTCTTCTTCTGTAAGAACATTGATACTGGGTCCTCCAATATCAAGTCCATTCATTTCAACTATGGCTTTCCAATAGTTGACTTCATCAGAAATTTGATTTATCTGGTTTTTACATTCACAAGTGTCTGGAGAATGATCAGAGTTGTCTTCAGAATCTGACGAATATAAAGCTGCAATTTCATCTTCATTATCAGTAGAAGTATCTGATTCATCAGAAAACATTCTGAGAATCTGCTGTTGGATATTGTCATCTAATGATAGTTCATTAAGCTTTTGTTGAATTTTAGATTTACAACGGTTAGTATAATGACCTACTTGTCCACATTTATAACATTTAACTGTGGCTTTAGTGGGTTTTCTTCTGGAATATTTTTGTTTCCCTTTTGAAGGTACTTGTGGCTGAACTAAGTGCTTAGCATATTTATGTTTTCTGGATTTTTTGGAATAATACTTTGAAGGTTTTCCAATTTTATGCTTTTTCTGCTTATGAGGATACTGTAATTTTGTATCACAGGCAAATTGTTCACAAAATTCACCTAATTCTTTTCTTGTAAGATGTTGGTGTTTTAAGGTCATTGCATAAAGCAAGGCCTTCATCAGTAATGACTCCCTACGAGTTGACCGTAGGTATATCTGCTGTATGGGATAGCCAATTGATTATGACGGTCTCGTAACTTTTTTCTAACTCTTCCTGTAAAAAGAGTAGGAAGACCATCAATAAATTTGGCTTTCCAATGATCGGAATTAGCAACCGCTCTGCGATGCACTTTCATTAAAAAGACATCCTTATACCATCGAAAATGGGATAAAGATGGACATCTTAATTTCTGTAATAGTTCTCTACTTCGATCCTCAATGCCTGTTACCGCACCGATAAAATGGAGAACTATGGCGTTTACTAAAGTGTAAATTGCATCTTGTTCCGTAGATTCAGCTTTGGTATCGAGATCAGTTTTTATGCGAGTTGAATTTAAAATTTCATTATTTTGTACTGTAGTGAGAATATTATCCCACCATCCTTTTAGTTGCCCGGTAAAGCCACTAACTGTAAATCGAGCTACTTGATGGTCAGTATTCTCATTTTGTTTGCACACTGTAGCAAACATAAGCATATGTTGGAGGACTTCAAATATTTGATATTCAGATAGACCATCAATATTCCATTCATAAATGGTTCTACTATGGTATGATTTTTGGCTATGGAGAAAATCTTCTTCGTAAAAAAGATCCATAGGGCTTGGTCTAGAATAATAATATCTGCTAGGTGCAGTATAAGCAGTTCTGTCTATATTTGTTCCATAATGGACTCTATTTACAGAAGAGGGTTCATTTTGAAAATTAGCCTGAATTTCAGATATTTGGTGGGGTTCCAAATTCTGGTAATTTTCATCTATTTCCTGAAAATGATTTCTGGACAACATATTAACTTGAGAGGATTCTCTTATATGAAGATCTTTAATTTTATTTAGAAGGGTATCCATAAATTCTGTATTACATTTCTTTGGTTTTAAATTAAAATTTGTTACTTTAGGAGTAGGCTTAAAAGCTACTGGTTGGATATTTGGAATTTTTGGTTGAAGATGACAGGTATCCTTTATATGGACAACTTTTTCTTCAATTCTGGTTAACTGTTTACCCATCGTTTGACATAAAAGGTTAGTATAATTATTCTGTTTTATAAGAGGAATAATTTCCTTAACTGTCACAGCATTAGTGCTTTTTGCAGGGGGTTCTACAAAAGCAGAAATGACTAAAGGCTGGGTAGTAGAATCACTTGGAAGTAATTCCAAAGATTTTGCAGGTGGATGGATTGAAGTGAAAATATTACCATCAGTAGTTACCCAAATTTTCTGGATATTTTCTAAAACATTTAGTTGAGAATTCGGGATATTACCATTTTCCATAAACCATAATGGAAAAGGTTGAAGTTTTTGGTGCTCTTCTAAAAACTTGTGATACTGGATTTTAAATTCTTGTAATTTTTCTGGATCATGATTAGCAAAATACCATTCTCTAAATTTTGCATATTTTTCCGGGTAAAAATCCTGATTTAGGATTTTCCTGTTTTCACTGCCTAGACAAAAATCCATTAGACTTCAAAGTTCATGTCACTGGCACACTACAAGAATTTACACAATTGGCGACCACTTTTGCCGACCAAAATAATTTTGGTCGCAAAAAAATGATATTTGCCGACCAAAATATTAATTAGTCGCGAATGATCGTTATTTTTTGCGACCAAAATTAGTTGGTCGCAGAAAGTCACATTTTGGTGACCAAAAATGAGTTAGTCATAGAAATTGGTATGCTTTTGGCGACCAACTTCAAATTTGGTCGCGGAAGGTTACATTTTGGCGACCAAAAAAAATTAGTCGCCAAAATTTTATTTTTAGCGACGAATATTTTAGTCGCCGTTGATTGAGATTTGGCGACTAAAAAAATTTGTCGGCGAAAGTACCTTTTCTGCGACTAATCAGGTCATTTGGTCGCGAAAAGTTTGTGAGGGAAATTTGAAACATGGAGGGGGGAAATGAAAATTTTTTGCGACAAAAAAAAATTTGGTCGCCATTTATAAAACGACGTCGTTTTGTACCCACTCCCCCTAAAAATTTGGTAGCCATTTATAAAATTTGGTCGCCATTTCTAAGTGTTGCCATTTATGAACCCTAAACCGCTGCCCCCTTCCAACTCTCTCTCTCTTTCTCTCTCTCTTTCTGTCTCTAATGGAGAATGGGGACGAGTGGTTGGTCCCCGAATAAGCTACAACACATTCTCTTCTGCTTCTCCATCACCATTATTTTCTCTCTCCTCGCTTCCCTAACTCGCTATTCCTTCCTCTGCCGCCGGACCATCTGGTTCGGATCCATCATCTCCCTCTCCGCCGGCGCTGCCAAAGAGGTCGCCGACGAGCTTGGCTTCTTCAAGTCGGCCGGAGCCTCCGCCAAAGACGCTGTTGCTGATCTCCTTGGCATTCTTCTCGCTGTGCTCGTTCTTTCTCTCACCAAATCACTCTCCCTGCGGATCAAACCCGATCAATCGGGTCAAATTTGAGGGGTCGAGATAGTTTGATCGATGGCTTGGGTTCCAGTTTGTGTGATCGAGCATTTTGGAGTGATCAGGTTAGTCTGTATACAGTTGTCTGTTTGGTTTATGAGAAGATGATATACAAACAGAATTTTCTTACAAAAGTGAAGATTTGAAACTTGAAATAGGATCTATTGAATTTAAATACATAATAGGAACAACTCATTACCTATATCAGTTTGTTTTTAAATTTGTTTGTACAGCATTACTCCCCAAAAAAAAATGAACCTTGGAATTGCTATTGGATTCAAAATTTTCATTTTCAAGCTAATTTCAAGAAAAAAAAAATGAATGGCTATTGGAATGAATTAGCCATTAATTTTCAATAGCAATTTCAGTAGAAGAAATGAAAAAAGGGCTATTGGATTCAAAATTTTCATTTTCAAGCTAATTTCAAGAAAAAAAAAATGAATGGCTATTGGAATGAATTAGCCATTAATTTTCAATAGCAATTTCAGTAGAAGAAATGAAAAAAGGGCTATTGGATTCAAAATTTTCATTTTCAAGCTAATTTCAAGAAAAAAAAAATGAATGGCTATTGGAATGAATTAGCCATTAATTTTCAATAGCAATTTCAGTAGAAGAAATGAAAAAAGGGCTATTGGATTCAAAATTTTCATTTTCAAGCTAATTTCAAGAAAAAAAAAATGAATGGCTATTGGAATGAATTAGCCATTAATTTTCAATAGCAATTTCAGTAGAAGAAATGAAAAAAGGGCTATTGGATTCAAAATTTTCATTTTCAAGCTAATTTCAAGAAAAAAAAAATGAATGGCTATTGGAATGAATTAGCCATTAATTTTCAATAGCAATTTCAGTAGAAGAAATGAAAAAAGGGCTATTGGATTCAAAATTTTCATTTTCAAGCTAATTTCAAGAAAAAAAAAATGAATGGCTATTGGAATGAATTAGCCATTAATTTTCAATAGCAATTTCAGTAGAAGAAATGAAAAAAGGGCTATTGGATTCAAAATTTTCATTTTCAAGCTAATTTCAAGAAAAAAAAAATGAATGGCTATTGGAATGAATTAGCCATTAATTTTCAATAGCAATTTCAGTAGAAGAAATGAAAAAAGGGCTATTGGATTCAAAATTTTCATTTTCAAGCTAATTTCAAGAAAAAAAAAATGAATGGCTATTGGAATGAATTAGCCATTAATTTTCAATAGCAATTTCAGTAGAAGAAATGAAAAAAGGGCTATTGGATTCAAAATTTTCATTTTTCAGATTACATCAGTTTGTTTAGTAAGTTCGTCTATTGATTTAGAAATTAGCTTGGGGTTTTGCATATTCTCTTCAACTTATTCTACTATTTATAAATAAGTTCATTGGTTTTGAAATCAAATTACTCTAAAAGAAAGAATTTTAAAAGAAAAATCACAAAGGAAATGAGCAAAACTTAATGTGGTTGAAAAAATAATCTGATAGAATTAATTCATATATATTGTCTGGTGATTGCAGCAGGCAAGCGATGGAAAAATATCGAAGGAGCTGGTTAATCGGCTAATGAGTATTCTTGGTCACATGATGCAGTTGAGGACATTAAAGGTATCTCTTTTGAATGAGAATAATTTATTAATAACTGTTGCTTCATTTTCTTGTTGATGTTAACTCGCTCCCAAGGTTAGTTTATTTAGCTGGGTGAAGGCTTGGGTAGTGATCATGATAGTTAGCATGAAGAAAATAGGGAGTTTCTTTGAAAATCTGTTAGGATGGTTCCGAAAAATGTCGTGAATAATTGCTGGGAACAGCTTAAAAATGAACTTGATTTCTTTTTGATGATTTTTTTTTTTTTTTTTTTTTTTTGTAAACCAAGGGCTATATTTGTATTGAGTTGAAACCCACTTTTGATTGTAATAGGGCAATGCCCTTGAAACTCATAAGCCATTAAGGCATATATTTTGTTTTACCTTGTATAGCCTCATATGAATTACATGCTATAGATTCAAGCCGGTGATGTTGCGAATTTATCAATGCATGTAATTATATTATGAAAATATTGGATTGGAATGCAAGAAAAGGAGTTATCTTATTATTGATTGTGAATAAATGTTGAGAATTGTGATAACTTTCGTATGCATATTGTATTCGATAATAAGAATTAACAAATGAATAAGGGTTAATTCCGATGAGTCAGGTTTTATATTTTTGGGGGCGTTACACATTTTAACCGGTAGCTACCTTTCCTCCATCTATCTCTAGTTACCGGCTAACTCTCTTTCTCTCTATGTGTCTCATTTCGCTGCCACCATCACATCTAACCTCATTTGACCATCGTAGCCCTATCCTTTCTTCTTTTGACCACCGCAGTCCTTACCCATCCACTTTACCTCACATTCCTTCCCTTTCTTCGTTGCCATCACCACAATCTCACTCCTCTCTTACATTCTACCACCAAGCTTGTACCCTAAAAACCAAATAGCTACCAAATCAAGCCCCGGGAACTAAATCATGACCTATACCAAGTCTCTCTCTCCTTGTCTCTCTTTCATACTTTGAGGGCTTCAAACTAAGGTTTCCAGATAGTGAATGAGGGCTTTAGGTTAGGGTTTATAAAGAGGGGTTAGGGGTCGAGGGGAAGAGATGAGAGAGAGATTAAAGGGGATTGGTAGCAATGGCAATGGATCGCGAGAGGTGGGGAAGGGGGAGACTTTATAGAGAGAGGTTGAGAGCGGAATGGGAGAGAGGTTGAAGGGGGTTAGTAGCAGGGGCAATGGTAGTGGAAGGTAGGGAAAAGGGAAGGGTTTGTAGAGAAGGGTTGACGGGTGGAGGAGAAGAGATGAGAGAGATTAAAGGGGGTTAGTGGCGGCGGTATGGATGATGGAAACATGATGTAAGGAAATGGGTTGTGGTTAGGGTTTGTGGAATGATGGTAGTGGCCGCAATTGAAGATGGGTTAGGAAGGGTAGGGATAGGGGCAACATTTGGAAAAGGTAAGAAAGACGTAGCCATCGACGGCTGGAGAGAGTTGTTGTCAATGGAAGAAGGTGGGGAAAAAGAAATGGATTAGGCAAAAAACTATTAGGGGCAAATCTATAACTTTTTCCATAATTTTACAATTTTTTTTTTTTTTTTCACGTTTGGTTGACCAATGTCAAATTCTCTCTTATTGAGCATTATTTGCTCAACTTTCCATTTTCCTACAATTTCCTACGTATATATTTAAATGATCCCGTTTTATTTTAAATTGGTTCCATAACCGTAAAATTATTAGTTGAACTGTGAAGAACATTTCTCCTATTATAAGAACCAAGATCAAACCAATAATCAAGATCAAATCATGCACTAAGCAAATCAAATCAAATTGAATGATTTAATTTGGATTGGATTGGATTGATTTATGATTTTTTCAATTTGTTGCTTAACCCTAGTCTCTTTCAACAAAGTGAGACAAAAATTGCAAATTTATCTTTCCAATTCACATAACTGTGATTAACATAAAGGATTATTATATACCATGTTATTTTCTTGTTTATATTAGGGTATTCAGGCCATAAATTCAATTTTAAAATTTTAGAGATAATATTTCTAAGTTCTAATCTTTTGGGGTTATAAAGACTAACAATTTGAAGAATCGTATTACCCTTATTTATCTGTTTATCTGTCTATTATTTACTTATTTGTCCACCTATTTTACCAATGTCACATATCTATCTATACTACCACCACTTGTTGTAGCTAGCTACCTCTAGTGACTATTCAACAACCTGTAGTCCAGTAATAGTGAGGTAACAATGAAAAATATATATATATATATATATATATATCATTCTCAACAAACAATTTCATTAATAATGTTTTTACAACCAAAATAAAATACTTAGACATAATGTCACACACACACCCGTAAAAATAGACTTTTGATTAATATTTGTAATTATTAAGGTACATGATAAGATATTATTTATTTATTTTTATTATTTCTTAAATTAATCATTTTCAAATAGTAAATCAATGATTTGGGATGACGGTTTGAGGCTAAGATAGCCAAAATACACACACACACACACACACACAAAAAAAGAGGTCATTACATTCTACCTATCTATCAATTACTTTTTCTTTCACAACCATCTGTTCAACTACAAAAAAAAAAAAAAAAAAAAAAAAAAAATCACAAATCATTCAAAACACACTTTAGCCAACATCACAAACGAGGCCAAAATATCTATTTAAGTGATACAAAACAAATATATAGGAAATAGAAATATTATCTAAGTGAGGGTTTCTGAGGTTAACCACAAAGATAGATGAGCTAATGAGTTGAGGCCACCTCTTATACATTATTTTGATAAATAGTTCAATGGAGCCTAGCAAGAGAGTACAGTATCAACAATTTATCAGGATAGTTGCTTGTATTATTATTATTATTTTTTTTTGCTCATAGTGCCCGGGATGTGGTCACTCATCATTGTGTATACAAATCCTAAAAAATTATTTAAATTTTTAGTTACATGAAAACTAATTTTGCAAATTTTTGTACCTTCTGTGCGGGGGTGATTTCGCACTATAAAGTAAGGTTAAGCTTCATGGCTGTAAACACCCCATTTTGACTTAAGACTTGGGTGCCTCACTCTGAACACTCAACGATGAAATGTTACGCTGTGTAATCGCTTAAATCTTTAGCAAAATGATTTGGTTTCAAGCTTTAAAACCTAAACATTGCACCCTTTTTGGACCAAAACTTTATATTTTTCTAGCCTGACCACTCAGAGAATAGCTAGCCAGGAAATGGCCGGTAGGACATTTTTATTTGGTTGGCCGTAGGTCCTCATGGTCGGCTGGCCATGTTCAGCGTAGCAGATATTTTGACGACTGCCAGCTGCTCCTATGTACATGCTTTGGGCCAGCTGTCTTTCATACAGATATTTCCAACTTGAAAACCTGTTTTTCTATAAATACGAGACCCCCTCATGGTTTGGGGTTAGAAAAATCCCCCAAGAGCCTAAAACTTGACCAACCATTTTCTCTACCCACTTGCAATATACATAGACAATACATACACCTTATAAGCTTGAACTTGAAGCTTTTGTTGAGGTTCTTAAAGATAATTTCAGATCCTAGAGAGTGCTAAGAGTGTGGTTTGTGAACCAAGAAGAACATTCTCTCTCTTAAGGGCTAATCTTTGATCTCTTCAACCATCTTTACTCTATCTTTTTCTTATATTTACTTGCTATTTTTAGAGTGTTTTGAGGCCCGAAATATGTGATTTAAAGTCACAAAAAGAGGAGGGGTTAGCCACCCTTCCTTAGGCTTGTTGGTTAGATGGAACCCCTTCGTTTTATTTCACTTTTGCCCGCTTTTTCCACCTCCTAAACTTGATTTTCAACATTGTTTTGTGCTGGTTGAGTGCTTTTTTATGTGTTAAATTATGTTTTGAATACTATAGTTGTGTTGTTGTAAGTCCTCCCGGATTTGGTGTGTTTAGGGCATAGTCACCAATCCGTTTGAGTTGATAGCATTTTCCCTCATTTTTATAGTTTTCATGTATATATTCATGTCATTGTAATCATCCACTTTTCATTCATACTCTGCAACCTTTCCCCTTTCTTTGCTCTTTTGATCAAAGGTTGTATCAAATGAAGAGGTATTGTTCTTGGTATATGGGAGGGGTTCCTTGTGCTAAATGGTTTAATCTCTTTGGAGATTTATTATCGGGGCATCATGTTTTCCTTATACTAAGCATAATCTCTTGTTTGACATCTCCTCTGGTCACTGGGGCGTTACTTTTAAGGGACTAATTTTCTAGTTAGACCCTTGGAAATCATAAAGGAAGGATTCATTATAGCTCATTATTGGGTTTGGATTTGGAGTCATTATTGTCTGTTTCGGGTTTGACTCTGAATTCATTATCGCTTGTAAATGAGTTTGATTCCTCTTTTGTAATTTCCCCTGTAGAAAAGGGCTCGAACAGTTTATTTCTTGGGTCAAGTCATGCTTGTTAATCTTTCTTGCTTTGGACTTAGTAGACTTAATCATCACTTTTGGACAAAAAAGGAGAAAAGATAAAGAAAATGGAAAGGTGAAGCAAAAAGGCTAATCAAATTTTTAAAAAAAGAGTAAAAAGATAATAAAATTTGGTTAGATTCAGTCAGACGTTATATTGAATCTAGTGCTTCTAGAATTATAGCATACTATTTTAGTGATGTTCGATGAATCATGAGGCAAGTCTACCCCCTCCCTTTAGGTAACTCCATGATAGGGAAGATGTATTGTTTATCTTTTGTTGCATTTATTAAACTCTTGTCGCATTTATTAAACTCTTGGCCTCTCGTTTCTAAGATCATCATGCAAAAAATTTGGAATGATTAATGATTTGATAATCGAATTTACTCCTTCCTTGAACATCTTCATGAGAGAGAAAGGTAGAGAGGACAAACACCTCTGGGAAACACTTTGTCTTGCTCGATTCCAGCTTTATTACAGCAAGGTATTCCTTAGAAACAGTGGCCGACTGGCCATTACTCTGTACGGCCGACCATCTGATTAGGCTGGTCAGCCATCCATTTTATACGGCACTGGTGATTTTACAGCAGAACAGAATAGATCCTAAGGACAAAACATAATAATTTTCTGACTGTAAACAAAGCAGGTTCTCGCAACAAACAAAAAGGTTTCCAGAGGGTGTTCTCGGTTGCGCACATGTGGTTCCTAGTGTAGACACCCCATTTTTGACCGACCTTGAGACTCAGACGTCACCAGTTGAGCACTTGGTGATATTTCATAATGTGCTCGTTCAGAAGTTTCAGAGTCTTGGCTGCGAGCCCTGCCTTCGGACTTCCGAACCCTCTTCTGTGCCTTGCCCCGGTTTGCGCGCACATGTGGTTCCTAGTCTCCTGTTCAAGTCCCATTTAGATTAGTAGCTTTGATTCTTATAATGTAGTTAATTAGTTGCTTTCATTCAGACTTGTAATAATTAGTTAATTAATTAGTTTATTCATTTGTGTTTGTAATAATCATTCGAACCCTCTTGTGCGAGGGCAAATTTGTAATATTTGTATGTCTTTTCATCCCCATTTTTTTCTCCATTTTATTTATATGTTTATCGTGGTTACATATTGTGTCAAGTTTTCATTTTGTATCATTGCCATGCTTTGTATCCATGTTTGCATACATAAGGTTCGGTTCATCATTCTTGAATATTTTGTCATTGCCTATTTTCTTGAATACGTGTGTTATTGCATGCTTTGATTAATCCATATGACATGTTAAATAGTTGAACCTAGTAGTTGAATTCTTGTATGTGTTGCATTAGTCATGTGCATTGTTAGGGTCATGTATTTTTTTTTTCTAATCACTTTTTTTTTTCTTTGGCGTACCTTGGAGTACTAGGTGAGTATTTTTGGCTTTAGTATATTCATGTGTGTGATTGTCACCATGCTTAGCATCTTACCATGAGACTGCGTGTGTACTCGAAATGAACTATTTGAATGCTTGTGGATGAAGGTTATTTTACTCGCATTGGGGATGATTTTGATCAAATGTATGTACGAGCTCATTTCTTTCCTTTTAAGTTGTGTGCACTCAGAATTCTTTCAAAAATCACATAAAATCAAGTCATTTCTATTCTATACTTCTGTGCCTCACATAGTAAGCTAGCATATTGATAATCAGAACAAGAGCATATAATGTTGATAAAAATCACATCATGATTAGTAAAGGCCGATCTTTAATCGGGTGAGGGGGGTGCTCAATTCATGACCTTCACCTCTCATACGTAAGTTCCCAAACCGAGATAACTTTGGTTATAATGGACAAGTGGCCTTTGGCACGAGTCATGTGTTTTCTAAATTTTTCAAAAATATTTAGGTGGCGACTCTGAAATTTGGCAATACAGTCCATTTTTAGCATCTCTAATGATTAATAGACTTCTAGGATTTGCCGGATTTGGACTCTCATTTCTTTTTTGGTTTCACATTGCACTTGTGAATTTAGATTTAGAGCCATGAGAGTTTGAACTGTAGGGCTATCGTATCCAAAGAAACTAAACCCCTCCGAGAAGCACAAAAAACCAGCTACAGTTTCTAGCGACTCTGCTAGGAAATTTATAGAACTTGACTTGAATTTCATGATATGAAATTTTATCTACATATATATGTTCTTTGCATAGCATTTGCATGTGCTCTTAAGTCACTGTGTTTACCATTTGATATCCTGGCCAATTTGCCAGAGGCTTTCAAAAAGGCTGGTCGGACGTAGGCAATGTCATATTGGGAACACAACCCTTTGATCTGGGTTACCGCTATACTGCTTAATCGTCATTTCACTTTTCGTTGTTAGGTATGAGAGGTATATTAGGTAACCTTGCTGAGGTACCCCTTTTGACCAATTGGCCTAGCGTATATAGTAAAGCTCTAGTGACTGTTCCAACATAGGACACGATGCTCACCCGTATGCAGGATATTGTGAAACCACTTGTTTGAAGTAGTGGAACTCTAGATCATGTCAAAGCTAGGACAAGGTAACCCTACCCCCTCATAAGGGTGTTTTGGCTCTCTTTTCCTGTTATGTGTTATACTCTAGATCTATACAGGGGTTCTTGAATACAGATTATTGGTTCGGTATCAATTTGTGTGAGGTAGAATTCAATTTTATCAATAGGGAATGCGGTCATATAGCTGTGATCAAATTTGTTGCAAATTTAGGTCGAGGTGCTATCCGATTTTTGATTATTGTTTTTTTTTCTTTTTTTCTTTTGCTAGATAGTCATGAAATCATAGTATTAGAGAGACCTTATATCCCTTAAGTTTTGTGGACTCACCCGATAGGCTTTGCTAAATCTGAGATCTAATTGATAGTTAGCTAGTGAGAGTCTCTCTCCCACCAGTTGTTTGAAGGAGAAGAACTAGGCAATTATCACTAGTACAGAGCACTTATCAGTCACCCGTTTGTTCCTACCTGCTCAATTCACCAATATCTGACTCATCTTGATCTATAATGGCATATAGTGCAGAAGAAGTTATGGCTATGATGACAGCATTCCAACAGGCCATGGATACACTGAACCAAAGGATAGCTGTGCAAGATTAGACCATTGCTGAAATGCGATGCCCATCTGGGGCATCAGCATCTACCACACATCCGGTCCCGGCTGCCAAGCCAAATCTTGATCCATCTTCGCTAGCTGAAAACCTTCAAGTTTTGGATCCCCAAGAGGTTTTGGCACAAGCTCAAGCTTTCAGGCCTCCGACATATCCTCACAGAGGGCTTTCTCATTTTGACATTAATGACATCGATCCTGCCATGATAAAAATTGCCAGACTAGAAAAGATGCTTAAGAAATCTCAGGGCTTCAATTCTATCATGGGCATTAAAGACGGTTATACTGAGGCTTCTGTGAGATTGCTAGAGAAGTTCAAAATACCGCACATTAACAGATTCTATGGAAGCGGAGACCCTATCGTCCACATCCGTCTCTTCTTAGATATCTTGAAACGGCTTGCCTCAAGCTCAGAAATTGTCATTATTCGAAAGGACCTTATCAGAAGTGGAAGCCACCTGGTATGTCAAACTGGAAGACTCGACCAAGCAAAACTGGGAAGAACTATCTGAGGGATTTGTTAATCAGTGTTCCTATAATACTCAGATGGAGTTAACAATTAGCGAACTAAAGGCAACCTCTTAAAATCCTAAGGAACCCTTTATCAACTTCGTTGCTAGATGGAGGGCAAAGGCAGCCCGAATGACAAACAGGCCTTCAGAGAGGGAACATGTTCGATTGGTAGTTCAGAACCTTGAACTAGACATGTTGCAGAGGATGATAGTCGTGCCACTATCTACCTTCGCTACTTTATATGAATTGGGTGTCCAGATTGAGAGCACTTTCAAGAAGGGAATTATCCAGAGAACAAGTGAACCGACAAAGAGGCCGTTTATTAGGGATACTAATGCTAGCAATATCACTACTAACAAAATCAGTACCATCACCATAATAGCGAAGATAGCCGATCCATTCGCTGGCACAACCTCACAAACCATCAACCCAACCCGAAACCAATTTAGAACCTTTACCCCTCTTCACATTTATCTAACTCGTGCTCTCAAAGTTTTGACGGAAAAATGGCATCTTAAGCCGCTTGATCCTCAACCTCTCCCTGACCCACTCCTAGCTAAACATGACCCCACTTAATACTGTATTTTCCACCAGCAGCATGGTCACGCCACTGACCGTTGTTATTGCCTTCGTCATGAGATCCAGGATCTCATCGACAATAAGATCATAGTTCCATCCCCAAAGCCAAATGTAACCACCAACCTACTCACTGTCCACAACCAAGCCCCCCTATCCAAAAATGTCAACCTCATCCAAACATTATCCCCCACCTTCAACCCCAGCATATACATTACCCTATCATATTTGCCTAAACTCGAGGTGGTTATTTCTGAAGGCACATACTTGTGCACGAAGGATATAACACCCAAAACCCAACCAAAGCCTGTGGTGGCAACAGTTGAAGGGGATGGAAATTCACTGAAAGAAGGGTTGTTTGATACCCATGGAAGAGTATGATCCCAGTCAGTACATTATGGCATCTAACTAACCAAAGCGAACAATCATACTACCGAACTCACTCTGCATCAATGTTGTAGGAGAAAATAGGCTTGAACGAAGCCTTGATGATTGGCTTGAACAAAATCTTGATGACTTAGCAGAGATAGAGGAAGACTTAAAGAACCTCTATTTCTTTAAGGAAGAGGATGTGAGAAGTGTGCAGATCGGTTAGTGGTATCTGAGTCAGCCTAAATCTAGCCATGGGTGGTTAAGCAATGAAGAGGAATTTGACACAGAGGAACAAACAAAAAAAAACCCAAAAGAAAAAGAAATTGACGGGAATAGCAAGTCTGAGGATCTGACTATCACTGAAAGGGAGCAAGTGCTGGAACAGTTTCAAAGAGAGAGAATGAAAGAGATACATAGATTGAAACTAGCCCGGGAGCAGGTGAAAGGAAAAAAAAAAAGAAAAAAAAAGAGGATGTTGAGCTAGGGGTCAGTGACGTCAAAATTAAAAAAAAAAAGCATGAATGGGAATCCGATAACAAAGTGAAGATGCCGAGAAAACTGAAACATTATCAAGAGGCAAAAATTGAGTCAGCCTCAGCGGAGAAGCAACGTGCCGACAGAGCATGTACTCAAACAAGGAAGAAGGAGATCCTCTGAAGAATCTACCTAAACTCACCATATCTACCTAATGGTGGAAGGTGCGATGTGAACATGATTCGGGTAGAGCCAAACAGTGGCCGAGCAATAGTCGTAGGAAAATGATTGGAGGATGAGGATCTAAGCCTTGCGTGCACCGATGAAGGGCGGAGGACCGTCTTGACAATACATGGTATACGGAAGAGATCGACCACATGATAAGAAATGGTCGCTATTTCAAACCCCTATCTCTAGACCAAGGAGAACCTTCCGGGAAAGAAGCCAAGAACTGCTTATACCATAGGCTTGAAACCAGCTGACTTCATGCCTATGACCTAAGCCGCCCGAGCTTATGACAATACCAGCCGCAAATGTCATAGGAACCTTTAAAAGCCAGATCTTGATTGGTCCATCCAAACATAAGGTTGAATTCCATGTGATAGATGAGCCAACAACCTTTAATCTACTCTTGGGTAGACCTTGGCTGCACCAAATGAAGGCGGTTTCTTCAACGGTGCACCAACTGGTGAAGTATTCGTTTAAAGGGGGGATTGCAACTGCTTATGGAAATTCTTCAATCCACCCTCCCTTGAGTACCACCACACCTTTGTTGGAAATACTACATGGAGAAGAGGATATGTTCCTCTCCGGGTTCACCTTGGCAGAGGCCCGATTAGTGCAGACTATCATGGTAGAGGATGGGGAGGACTATGTGAGCACCCAATCTATATATACGATGAACAAGCAAGGACACCTTCTCAGATCAAGACTGGGTAGAAGTGGAAAGTAGGGGAATACTGTTGTCAAAGAAGTACACCATAACTCCCTATGCTTTTGGGTTAGGGTATGAGCCAACTGTAGAGGATTGGAAGAGAAAGGGTGACGAATTGAATGAGAGAATTAAAGCAAAGAAAGCTAGGAGGCAATTTGAGTTGGTCCACAAGGTGATCAGGGGGACCTTAAATGGACGCTTTGTCCATGAAGGAGAAGACTTCCCTTTCTGTGGATTTTCGGAGCCATGGGTTGAATGGGAAACAAAGATGAGATACCCTGGTTTTGAGATCTTTTTCAATCACTAGTTGTCAGACAACGAGGAGTAGCGGATTGATCCAAGCATCGATATAGGACAAGATAGAAGTGCAAGCTCAGATAGCAATGAAGAGGACATGCTGGGGATGGCATTGGCTGACCTCCTGGAAGATTCCAACTCCGGGGCTGAGCTTGTTAACTAGTGGAATAGTGTTACTATCTCTATGATCGAGGATGAACTAGTGGTGAATTACACTGATCTTATTGTGGATATAGCCAAGGCTCCATGCTTAGTTTGGCACTTTGGGAGGGGTCCTATTGACAGTTCTAAATTTAATGATGAGCTTAAGTCTGATTCCACTAAGTCTATTGAGTCGGAGTCAGATTCGAGTTAGTCTGAGGAGTTTGAGTCTAGTACTGCCAAGGGTGGTAACTAGGGTACCAAAGTCTTGTCTAGGTCTTCTATAAGTTTTTTTTTTTGAGTTAACTGTAACGGAGGATCCTGACTTTGTCAACAGGAATGCAATAGACTTCGCTTACTTCTCTGTGCTTTTAGTTTGCTACATTGATATTGATTTTCAAATTTTTGACTTAAACGAAGAGGAAAAAATTCCTCAGGCTTTGAAAAGTTTGATTGACTAAGAGGAGGAAAGGCGTGCTAAGCCTTGTACAGATGAGATCATTGCAATCAATGTAGGTACCAAGAAAGATCCATGCTTAGTCCAAATTGGTTCCACGTTGTCTTCGGAGGAACACAAGCATTTAATCACTTTGTTAAAAGATTTCAAAGATGTTTTTGCATGGTCCTATGAAGACATGCCTGGAATCAATGCAGGATTCCGAGGCTAGACCAATGAAGCAAAACTCTCTAGAATCCGTCCAAATTAGGCATTGAAAATTAAAGAGGAAGTCACCAAATAGATCGATGCATGATTCTTAATGGCGTTTGAATATCCTACTTGGTTGGCCAACATTGTTCTAGTTCCGAAGAAAGATGACAAAATTAGAGTTTGCGTTGACTTCAGGGGTTTGGATAAGGCTAGTCTAAATGACAACTTTCCGTTGCCACACATTGATGAGTTGGTAGACTTTACCACTGGCCATGCCTTTCATCGTTCATGGATGGATTTTCAGGCACAACCAAATCTTGATGACACTTGAGGATAGAGAAAAAACTGCGTTCACCATTCCTTGGGGTACCTACTACTATAGGGTCTTTCCATTCGGGTTGAAAAATGCTGGGGCTATATATCAGAGTGTTGCAACCATAATATTACATGACATGATCCACAAAGAAGTCGAGGTGTATATGGATGACATGATTGTAAAATTCAAAGAGTGAGAAGGCCACTACATCACGCTAAAGAAGTTCTTTGAGAGGATCAGGGAGTACAGGCTCAGGTTGAACCCGTAGAAATGCACTTTTGGGGTGACTACAGGGAAAATGCTGGGTTTTCTAATTACACAGAGGGAAATTGAAGTAGATCCATCCAAGATTAAGGCCATCTTAGAAATGCCACCACCAAGGACTGAAAAAGAGGTGCGCAACTTTTTGGAAAAAGTGCAATTCATAAGACGGTTTATCTCTAAATTAACCTTGACTTGTGAACCACTATTTGGTCTCTTGAAAAAGGGGAGAAGTTCCAATGGAACAATCGATGTCAGTTTGCCTTCGAGCAAGTCAAGCAACACCTTCAAAATCCGCTTGTATTGTCGCCACTAGAGCCGGGGAAGCCACTGATCATGTACCTGTCATTGACAGAGTCAACCATGAGATGCATGCTAGCACAAGAATCAGAAGGTAAGGTGGAAAAAGGCCATTTCCTATCTAAGCAAGAAGATGTTAGATTATGAGACCCGCTACACTCTTCTGGAGAAGGCTTGCTTAGCTTTGGTTTAGGCTACTAGGAAGTTGAGGAACTACATGTTAGCTCGCTCCGTAATTCTGGTTTCAAGATTGGATCCCATTAAATATCTCTTTGAGAAACCGGCACTTACGGGTAGACTAGCTTGTTGGTTACTTCTTCTCTCCGATTTTGACCTCAAGTATGTAACTCGCAAGTCGGTGAAAGGAAGAGCTATAGTGGAATTTCTAGCAAGCTACCCAGTGGAAGGAAAGGAAGCAGTAGAGTACTTATTCCCAGATGAGGAGATTCTACAGATAGAAGATGAGATGTGGAAAATGTACTTTGATGGAGCGGCTAATTAATATGGTTATGGGATAGGTGTGTTGCTTATAGCACCTGATGATTCCCATATACCCCTAGCTTTCAAGCTTCAGTTTAAAGTATCCAACAACGAAACAGAGTACGAGGTGTGCATCACTGGATTAGAAGTTGCCTTGGAACTAAGGGCAATAAGGTTGGATGCCATCGACGACTCAAACTTGGTTGTTTCTCAAGCCAATGGAGATTGGAAGGTCAAAGAAGAGAAAATGAAAGTTTATCACCAGACCCTAGACATTCTGATTCCAAGGTTTAAAAAACTGACATTTATCACCAGACTCTATCCTCTATGGTAGACATACCAATCGGGGTTAAGCTGCGTTCGATTATCATTGACTAGAAGTATGCGCCTGCTTACGAGACAATAGCCGCAATAGACAAAGTTTAGGGCAAAAACCCTTGGTATCATGACATTTGGAACTTCCTAGAGAATGATGCATATTCACCAAGGGCAAATGCCAAGGATAAATTAAGAATACAGCGTCTAGCCATCCAGTTCATCATATGCGGAGGAAATTTGTATAAAAGAGGTAATATGGGAATGCACAAGCTCTGGGTCAAAGAGGAAGAGTCAAAGCGTCTCATGGAGGCCATCCATGGAGGAGAGTGTGGAGACACATGAATGGTGTGATGTTAGGCAGGAAAATCCTCAGGCAAGGTTACTATTGGTTAACCATGGAGGATGATTGTATCAACTTTGTTCGGTGACGCTACAAATGTTAAATCCATGCCAATCGCATGAATATTCCACTGTCAAAGCTCTACAACATGATTTCACCATGGCCTTTCTCAGTTTTGGGAATTGACGTCATCGAAGCGGTCTCGCCAAAGGGCTTGAATGGACACGAGTTCATTCTAGTGGCAATTGATTACTTTACTAAGTGGGTAGAGGCTCAGTCGTATTCTATGTTCATACATCGCATGTGGCCAAGTTCATCAAGAACAACATCATTCGCAGGTATGGAGTGCCAAATGAGATAATATTGGATAATGGCTCACACTTCAAGAAGGAGGTGGTAGATTTGCTTGAGAAGTACAACGTGACTTTTCACAAGTCATTAACATATAGGCCATAGACCAATAGTGTCGTTGAAGCCGCAAACAAGAATATCAAGAACACCCTACGAAACATGGTGGAAACCTACAAGGACTGGCCAGATAAACTGCCTTTTGCACTCTGGGGTTATAGAACGTCAATTCAAACATCTACAGAGGCAACCCCCTACTCCTTTTGCCGATTGAGATTGAAGTACCGTTGCTGAGAATCATGGCCAAGTGTCAGATAGTAGAGGCAGATTGGTAGCAGAACATGTTCAAAGAATTGATGTTGTTTGATGAGAGGAAGTTGAAGGCATTATATCATATCTGTTACCAAAAAGACAACCTAAGAGGGGGGGGTGAATTAGGTTTTTACAAATAAAAATAATAATACCCTAATAAAAATTATAACTAGCACAATAGATAAATATAGTTAATGAAATAAAAATAATTAAAACACATGTTCTAACAACTATGTCACCTAATGATTTTAATACAGTGAAAATGTGAAATATAGTTATGGCAATTTAAATAAAATAAAGAGATAAGGTAGAGAGAGGCAAACAAACTTATAGTGGTTTGGCTTCAACTCGGCCTACGTCCACTCCTCAAGCTTCACTTGAGATTTTCCATTATACTCTAGCTTCACAAGGTGCTAGAAACTTTTTCACAGATGGAGCAATCTTCTACAGATTTTACACAGACTTTCTAAGTCAAGAACACTGAGTATACTACACTCTTACGAGGTTGAAAAGAAGGCGTTTTTGCTTTCACAAAAAGCTACAAGAATTATCTCTCAAAGATAGATATAAAAATGTAGCTCTGGTTTTTCTGTAAACCTCACATAGGAAAGATGGGCTTAAAGCTATACGTCTCAGTGTATAATTTCTGAAAGAGGATGTAAACAAAAATTGAAAAACACTTCTCAGAGAATTTCTCAGAGAATAGATGTGAGTGATTATAGATCAAAGAATATTTTCTGATTTTTTTTTTTTATAACTTGTTTACATTGGAGGCTTTGGTATATATAATGAAACTTATAGCCGTTTATAGTCGTTGTATTCATTTGAATTTATAGCCGTTATATTCATTTGAATATCTTCCATTCCATCATTACTAATTTAAATATCTTCCACTCCATCATTACAAATTTGAATATCTTCCACTTGAACCTTTTGAACTTTTTGAACTGCTACTGTGATGAGCTATTTGAACCTCTGTTTTAGGCTGTTTGAACTCTTGATTTAATGAAATATTAAATGCATTCTAAGAACATTTAGGATAAAGGTTTAGGTGAGAAATAACGGGACAACATAAATTTTGATTCTATTTTTCTCCTTTAAATAAATTAAAACATAATTAAATAAATCATTAAAATAAATGTTGATTCTGTTTTTCTCTTTCAAATAAATCATCAAAATAAATGTTGATTCTGTTTTTCTCTTTCAAATAAATCATCAAAATAAATTTTGATTATATTTTTCTCTTCCAAATAAATTAAAACATAATTAAATAAATCATCAAAATAAATTGTGATTCTATTTTTCTCTTCCAAATAAATTAAAACATAATTAAACAAATCATCAAAATAAATAAGTCTAACAATCTTCCCCTTTTTCATGATGGCACACAATGATGTTTTGATTTGATTTAGGAGTAAGAAAAGCTCCGCCTCAAGTCATGCTCCATGAATTCATTTATAAATACATAGGTTAGCACATGTGTAATAAATAAGCTTTAATTAAAGACATGATAGGAGACTAAGATATCAAACTATAAATATATAATCATCAAATTAGTTTTCAAATAATATCATAATTTTAAAATAATACCATAATACATAACATCATAACAAAATAATACCATAATCATCAGATTAGTTTTCAAATAATACCATAATTTGAAAATAATACCATAATACATAACATCATAACAAAATAATACCATAATACATAACATCATATAATTTCTCCCCCTGTGACATTATCAAAAGGAAATCATGGGTCAGAATCTAGAGGAGGAGGAGGAGGAAAATGATAGTGGTAAATGACATCTATACAATTCAAAACATATATATACATATAGATACGATTCGCACACCTCTCTCATTTTTGTCAAAAATCGCGTCGGACACCCATCCTCGTTTTTGCGTCAGCCGACTGACAAAAGCAAGACGGGTCAATCAACGACCTTGGCTCTTTCTCCCTCTTGTCTTCTACTCCTCCGTCTTCTTCTTAATCACTCGCTTCTACTTCTTCTTTCTCATGCGTTTCTATCTCTTTCTTCTTCTACGTGAGAGATATAGAACAGAGAGACTGAGCAAAGCAGAAAGGCTGCCAAAAACGATCCTCCTGTCGATTACATCTCTCTCTTCTACTCCATGGCCTCGTCCCGTCCCCTTACTTTTTTTTCGGACTTGAATGATCCCGTAAACGCTGCTGGGCCGAGTGTCCCGGCTCTTACTCTTCCTAACCTTCCTATGATGTCGATTGAGCAAATAATGGCAGCTCAATCTGACATTGAAGCCAATCATTTCACACTGACATCCTGTATGGAGACGGTGACTGCAGTCACAAAATTGGCTCAACGACTGCAGAACAGGACGAGTGAGCTCCACCAGGTCAACGCCCAACTCTCGCTGCTCCAGCACATGCATAAGGATACGCGAGCAGAGATTTGCGCACTGAAGGTTGAAAATAAAGAGCTTAAATGGAAGACCACTTGCATGGCCTGATTTGGAGCAACGTCGTTCTTGGCCTTTGATAGTCAGCGGAGAGTCGTTGCTCTCGATGAAAGCACAGGGGCAGGGCCTTCAAGGGCCTCCCAAAGTGATAAAAAGAGGAAGAAAACGATGGAAGAGGCGAGTAAGTAAGATCGGCGCATGGCTAGAAAAGAAATGAAGGGTTTTTTTTTTTTATAATGTAAATATGTTTATTTTGATCGACGTATGGCCGTAAAAAAATGAGGGGTGTTTTTTTTTATGTAAATATTTGTATTTTGATTTGTTTTTGTTTTTATGTTTAAGTACTAAAAAATGAAATTAAAAAAAAGAAAAAAAAGAAAATTAAGCCAAACAAAAAATAATAATGAGAAAAAAAATAAAAATAAAAGAAATTAAGCCTAATAGCAAAATAATAAAAAAATAAAATAATACCAGCATAAATTAAACGTAATGGGACGTTGGTGTTGCTGGAATGGTAATGCAAAAAAAATAACATGAGGATTAAAAAAAAATCAATGTATGCAAAGTTAATTTTACCTTAAGATGCAGAATCCAAAAAAAAAAATTACACGGTTGAGAATAGCAAACTATTAAGGAGAATAAATGTATGAAGGACTTGAGAGCATTCAACTGATATAAATATTTCCATATCAATGTAATAATATACATATATCATTTTTAACAAAAATTCAAGTTTTACAGTCATAACAAAACTTTTTAAGTAGAAATCAACATTCTAAGTTCGCCACGAATAAAATTGAAGCAATCCTTGCTTAGAGGTTTTGTGAAAATATCCGCCAATTGCTTGTCGGTATTTACAAATTCAAGTACAATATCCCATTTTTGAACATGATCTCTTAAAAAATGATGTTGAATTTCAATATATTTTGTTCGTGAGTGTTGAACCGGATTTTTGCTTAAATGGATGGCACTAGTATTATCACATTTAATAGGGATATGATCATAATGCAAATAAAAGTCCTCCAATTGTTGTTTCATCCAAAGTATTTAGGTACAACAACTTCCGGAAGCTATATATTAAGCTTCGACCGTTGATAAAGCAACAGAATTTTGCTTTTTGCTAAACCAAGATACTAATGAGTTACCAAGAAAGTGATAAGTGCCACTGGTGCTTTTTCGATTTCTACTTAAAAATAAATTTTGATTCTATTTTTCTCTTCCAAATAAATTAAAACATAATTAAATAAATCATCAAAATAAATTGTGATTCAATTTTTCTTTTCCAAATAAATTAAAACATAATTAAACAAATCATCAAAATAAATAAGTCTAACAACATCCAAGGACATCAGCGCAGAATTGCCAGGGCCTTCAATAAGAAAGTTAAATCCAGAAACCTGAAAGAAGGATATATGGTGCTCAAAGACAACTGAGCTCCCATTCATGACCCTAGAGGCAAGTTTCTACCCAATGGGACTAATCCTTACATTATCAAATCTATCTGGTCAGGAAGAGCAATCATCCTCATGGATTTATTAACATGGACAAGTTGAAGAAATATTATCCTTGAGAGGTTCGTTAGGTTGAAAACCTGGGAGGGCAACCTAGGTAAAAGTTAGAGCATGAAAAATTGAAAATAAAAAGAAAATTAGAGCTCGCAAGGTTGAAAACCCAAAAGGGAAGTTTTGGAGAAAGTTAGAGCGCAAAAGGAGATAGTTAATACTCGAGTGAACCTTAACTAAACTATGTAAGGCCTGATTCCAATCTTTGGGATACGTAGGCAACTTTATCTCGAAGTTCGGCCATAATCATTTTCAACTCAACTATCCTAGCCATTGTTGGTCGGTCTATCTTACCATCTATTGGCTTGGTTGTTTTCCCTCCATTTGGCAGATGGGTCAGTTGCAAGATAAAGCAAGGGACAGAACAACAGTGAAGGTGGATGCAGCTATGATCTTCTTGATTTGAGGCTGTACATCTTGAGGATTGATTCCATGTGTGTTTGGTAGTAACCATTCGCGAAAATTTGTTTTGGAAAGTTTTAATGAAGTTGATCTTCTCAAAATTTCACTTTTTGTAACACAGATCATTTCTTTGGACCAAGAAGGAAAATTTTCAGTACTCACAACTTTAATTACATGATTTCAACACAAGTACACCCTCTAACTCTCAAATTAAATCAAAGTTTCTTTTACATCATAAAAACTTGAAAAGAAAATTCAAAACAATAAACTAGGGACACAGATAAGTCAGGTAGTGGTTCTCTATCTCCTGCCTGCACTCATAGAAGCCTTTGCCGCCAAGGATGGTCCAACCCGTGTCTCATCCTTAAGCCAAGCCAAGCATTTGCCAAAAAGAGCGCAACTGAAGCTGGTAACAGGGGCTAAAAGCTCTCTCATCCTCTAAGCAGTGAGGTGTCAAGCCAAGTGCGAAGCACGAATTGGAAATGGAGCAGGGTATTTCACCCCCTCATTTGAACCTTTCTGCTCATGCCCAAACTAGCGTCTGGACCAGAATGGGAAGTAAAAAACATAATGTGTGAGGCCAATCAACTGTATACCCAGCTGGCATGACATGCTGTAGCTTATTTCGGATAAGTTAAGCTAGGGGCAATGCCAAACGATGTCAATCGCCGATCTGCTGTACATCCAGTCGCACCATAACCCCTCTGTGGAAAATCTTACTAACTGTGGGCAAAAGAAGTAGGATCTGGCCGAATACTCAGGGCAAGGGTCTGCCACTTTTACTATATCCATCAAGCACACCTGAGAAGAGATAAAAAAAAAAAGAGAGATTAAAGAATAGAGAGATGTGCATTGAGGAAAAAGTAAGAGAAGGGCTTTTGAGAGAAAATAGAGATTGAGTGCCACAGAGATGTGAGAAATCATAAATGAAAAACGGTGGAAAATAATACCCGGAGAAGCAGTGGACTCCCCGCAAACCAAGAAGTCTCTCGCTGATGGAAAGCATCCAAACCCATTATGGTTTCGGCCAGTGCCAAGCCTATATAGCTTCGGCCCTCCTTCAGACGTTTAGCTACTTCGATCAATCAAATGCTAACTCTGCTACCACTAGGGACAAAAAGATAATGGGCGACCAAGCATATGTAGAGAGCATGTTGGCGATAACCTCGCGAAAGAAGATCACGCCTATTTTCGATATTGGCAAAATGGTGAATCAAGCCAAGAATGTTCAACATCCCATCATGAGCCAAAGACTTAGCCTCGTTGAAAGAGAGGCCACACATTCGTTCAAGAGCCTGTGCATGGCCAAAGCGGGGTGTAAACACCCTATTTTTGACCGTCCTCAAGACTTGGATGTCATCATTTGAATACTCGATGATCATCCATGCTGATGTTCGTTTTGAGTTTCTGAAGGTCTCGGCTGTGCGCCTTGCCTTGGAACCTCTCAACTTGTCTGTTTTGTGGTTGGTTGTGGACCAAGAGCTTGTGGTTTTGTTTCTGAGGGAAGGGGGGTGGCTTGTTGGCCTCCCTACAACCCATCGGCCAAGCCTTGTGCTTATTGGCCATGTTTTCTCTTCATCGGCCATCAGTGTTGGCCGGCCGGCATTCTTTTTGGCTGGTTGGCACCTTTTTTGGTCGACCGGCCATTTTTTTGGCCGAGACCCCTTTTTTTGCTTTTGCAGATATTTTTCTTCTAGCTGGTGCCAGCTGTTGGTCACTTGGTGTATCCTCTATACACGTGTATGGATGGATTTGAACCAAGCTCTAGCTTGCTAAACAAGCTTGGGACTTTATTTTCTATAAAAAGGGAGGCCCCTCTCCCTTTCTAGAGGTTCTGAGATTTGATATACAAGACATATATCTCTCTCTCTCTATATTTGTGTGAGTTTGTGCTTTAAAGTGTGTTTTGTCTTCACTTTTGTACTACAACACCTAGTAGAGCACCTTTGCTTTGTTACTGAGGTAGTAGAGGACCTTGTTTGAACTCTCAAAGCTTGTTTCTTTGGCTTAGAAGTTGCTGTTCTAAAGAGGATCTTCAAGGATGAGTCCTTTACCTCTTTAAAGCTCTATTTTCATAGCTTATTTAGCCAACTTTGCATGCTTCTTTTACTTAGCTTTCAACTAAAAAAATTCTTGTTTTGAAGTGCTTAACCTGTTTGTTTAAGGCCTCTTTGGTGTTAGGGGTGGTCTACCCCTCCTTTGTGCCTTGTTTGGTCTTGTTTTGGGCCACCTCTTTAGGCCTTCGAGATCATCTCCTTTTGGCCTTTTAGCCACTGAAATCCAGTGGATTTTCAGTGGTAGAAAGTGTGTTTTGAGGCCTCAAATAGGAGGTGGTTGTCCCCCCTCCTCTTCTCTTAAATGCTTGTGCTGATGGCTCACCAAGTTGGCATGTTTTTATACCTTTTTGTGGCTCCATTTCAGCATGTCTTAGGCCTTGTTTTTGCATGATATAACACTGTTTTGGCTTGGTTTGACCATATCATGCATGCTCCTTGCACTTGTAGTGCAAATCCATTCGTTGGCCTAACATGCATCATGCTTTGGACCATCATTCTAGCGTGATTTTGGCTCAACTCCAAGAAGCTTTTCTTCATGTTTTACCATGCTTAAGCTCTGTTTGATGTTGTTTTGGTCATGCATGCCATGCTTTGTATAGCTATAGTGCATTATAGCTTGTTAGCTTTGAGTTTCCAAGCCACTAGCATGCATTGCTTGGGCTATTTGCATGATTTGACATCATTTGGTATATGATTTCAGTGCATATGATGTGGCCAACTTCTATGGATAGCTCGGTCTTAGCATTCGCAGCCGGGATAGAAGCAAGGAAGGGAAGAGCCGAACTAGTAGTCAGATCGGCCATACCTACCTGTATAGTATGGTAGTTTTATTTTGGTCATATCGTAGTTCGGACATAGTAAAAACCATCCCACTTGGTTTAAGCAGTGGGGGGGGTGTTAAAGGATAAGCATTATCCTACAGGAGTATGAATCCTAGGAGGACTCTACATGGAGGAGTAGAAGTCCTACTAGGATAATGTCACGTGAAACCTATAAAAGCTTACAAACATCACCTTCGGAGAGGTAACACACAACTTTGCTTTCTGAATTCACAGAGCTTTGTCTATTTGTCAAGTTCGCTGACTTAGGCATCGGAGAGGTTTCCGGCACACACCCGCCGGCTAGCTCACGTTTGTGTTTTCAGGAGATAAGGCGATGTCGTACGGAGGAGCGTAGACTTGGTCAACAGGATTATACGAGAAGGTATATTTCTTTCCCATACAATTGGCTCTGTCTGTGGGAATTACAGGCAGAACAAAACCTCTTGACTAAAAGCTTCTCCTCTATTACAAACAATGGCGCACATTGAAGAATTGTCGCAGTCTGCCGTCGACGGGCTAACTCCAGATGGGGGCGCAAGGCATGAAGGATTACCCTCTGTCCCTCCCATGGCGGACTTGGAGCCCCAACGACATAACACCAGGAGGGATACTAGGGGGGGCGAACTAACAGCCCCCGTCACTCTCGTTCGCAAAGTCCTGATAGGCAAAGGCGGAGGATTGATCCTCAAGCTCTGGAAGATCGCGTGAAGGAGCAAGATGAATTAATAAGAAAGATGGCGGCGGACATGGAGGCCTTGAAGCGCCAGATAAAGAAAAAAGAAGTGGCGACAGGAGAAGGGCGCAAAAACAAGACGCCCCCTCGCCATTCAGGAAATCGTAGCAGAAATACCACACCCTCGCAAGGAGAGAGCAGAAGCCTCAGGACAAGCGATACTCAATCCTGGTCTTCCAGAACTCGTCACTCCAGGTCTGAGAGGACGAGATCTGAAAGGTCATATATTGAGGGAAGCACATAGTGGCCCTCACATTCGCGTCAAACTAGATCCAGACAAACGGAGTTACCCAGATCATCCGACTTACGAACCGTGCTCGAAGAAAAAGCACGATGCAAGGAGGATGCTAGGGCACGGGATCCACACAGAATTTCTGCCTTACAGCGGTTGGCTCCTCGGACGCATGGAAGCGTCGAGGTTAGAATGCCAATATCGCGCCCTGCCTACGAACCAACGGACAAAGCACTAGCAAGGCTGCAGACTTCGCTGTTTGTTCTAGCGATTGAAAATGCGCCCCTACTGTCAGGCTTCCTTCAGCCGAAATGCACTACATATGAAGGGAAGACGGACCCGTACTCACACTTAAGCCACTTTCGCCAAGTCATGGCCGTTTACAGGCGAAACGAGGCCTTAATGTGCATACTCTTCCCGTCAAGCCTTGGCGACCTAGGCTTGACTTGGTTCGAGAAACTTCCTGAGGGCAGCATAGCCTCCTGGGCACAATTGGCAAAGGCCTTCGTAACAAGATTCCGAACAAACACCAAAACCCCAGTGGAGATCGACCAGCTACTCTCCATCGACATGGGCGATAAAGAGACCCTAAGATCCTACAACAGTCGCTACTAGGAGACATTCAATCAGATTGGGGACTGCCCCACCAATCTCGCCATTGCACAGTATAAAAGAGGCCTTCCAGTTGGGAACAGACTGAGGGACTCGATCACCATGACGCCACCCCTCACTATGGAAGCCCTGATGGAAAGAGTACATCAGCACATCAGGGTCGAAGAGGATGGCGCACGTGCCAAAGCAAAATCTGGGGCAACCACAGTACCAGAAAAGAAGACCTCAGCAAAGGTCAATACCGTAGATCGACAGAATAAAAGCGGACGTGGCAGACGAGATAACGGAGAAGACCCGGATAAAAGATGGTTAAGAATCCGCACTGCCATAACCACGGTGTTCAAGAAACCGATATATCAAATTCTTAGCGAAATAAGAGATGAGCCTTTCGTCAAGTGGCCAGTCAAATTAGGGGAAGCGCAGAAGGACTATGACGAAAGATCACGGTGCACCTTCCATAAAGAAAAAGGACACCGCACTGAGAATTGCACACCATTGAGACAACACCTGGAAGAGTTGGTAGCAGCATGCCACTTGGACAAGTACATTGAAAGAGGGACGCAACCAGCCCCCCAGGATCACAATAACCCTAACGGAATGCCAATTGACGCCCCGCCACAAGGCATTATCAATGTGATACATGGAGTTTTTGAACCTGAGCGTGTATGCGAGCTCAGGGGATCAATCAAAAAGGCTGAGCACTTTAGAGAGGTGCTAAGTGCCCAACCTGCCATCAAGAAGGGGAAGACAGAGGCAACAAACGTCATGTCTTTTTCGGATAAAGACTTGGATCGAATATACTGTCCTCACAATGATGCCCTAGTCGTCACTCTCCGAGTCAAGGATTTTGACGTCAAGCGGATTCTGATTGACCAGGGTAGTTCATGTGAAATCATGTACTACGAAACATTTAAACAATTAAAACTACAAGACAAAGACTTGGGGCCTGCCGTATCTCCCCTAATTGGATTCAACTCTATGCCAGAATGGCCCGTCGGTAAGATAATTCTTCCAGTCAGAGCAGGAAGCGTAACGAAACAAGTGGAGTTCTGGGTATTAAAGGTCCCCTCCACTTACAACATCATCTTGGGCGGAACATGGTTGCATGCCATGCGATCGGTGGCATCATCCTACCACCAAGTAATGCGGTTCCCCAATGACACCGGTATAATTGAAGAAGTCTATGGGGATCAGATCATGTCAAAGCAATGTTTCGCCACGGTGAATGGCAGCCGCGCGTCACAACTCCATGATGTTTGGTGTTGTGGGGCTGCTGCTCAGCGGTAATTTTGGAATAATGTTTCTAATCAAGTTTGGGGCTGCTGCAGAGTTGATTGAGTAGGGCTACTGCTGCTCTTGATGTTGGTTTGAGGCTGGTGATTTGTGGGGTAGTTTTTGGTCTGTTTATTGTTGTTTTGATCTGTTTTGAGCTGTCAACTAATTTTGGTCTGTTTATTTCATTATTTTATTGCCGCCTGGTAGGTATCAGGTTTGGTTAGCTTTTCTTGGGTGGTGTTGGCCTTACTTGCCGAAGCCTGTTCCTCATCAATTTGTGATGGTGTGCTAGCATATGATTGGGCGGTTTTATTGGTACCAATCTAGTTGTGATCGATTTGGTTCGATATGATGCTTTTTGCACTAATATTTTATTTTTATTTTTATTAATGTAATAGTTTTCTGTTTCATCAACAAAGTTCATTTTCTTTGCTGACAAAAAAAAAAATAAAAAATACCATAGGTGTGTCTCACCTAGTATTCAAATATATAACTTGTAATACAGTTGCACTTTCAATCTCATTAAGTGTTCATAGGCAAAAGTTATTGAAAACCAAATAAAATGAAATGAATATAGGGATTGGCTTAGTGGCCAACAGTGTACCTCACTAACAGCTCATGGGTTCAACCGTCTTCCATGTAGTAATTATATGGACATCAGTGTAATTTCACTACAAAAAATTGAGGTTTTAGAGAGTAAAATTTAGGAATAAAATTATTTTTTAGAGATCAAATAATTTTGTTG
>NW_021027581.1:934679-1032592 GCF_004153795.1 Camellia sinensis | reverse complement strand
TTTTCAGCATGAGTTGTTCTCTGTAAAAGTTAGCTTTAGTGAAGTTAGGAATATTGCAAACACTTTTTTTCTAAGTTGGCTGGAAAAACTAACTTAGAGGTTGGCTGGATTAAACCAACACCCTTCCTGAGCCCAGGATAAGGATCCAGGCTGCAGGATGTTTGGTCGGAATTACCAAACATTTTTTTAAGTTGGCTGGAAAAACTAACTTAGAGGTTGGCTGGATTAAACCAACACCCTTCCTAAGCCCAGGATAAGGATCCAGGCTGCAGGACGTTTGGTCGGAATAACCAAACATTATTCTAAGTTGGCTGGAAAAACTAACTTAGAGGTTGGCTGGATTAAACCAACTCTTTGGACTCCTCAGCCGAAGTATGGGTTTGGCTGAAGAGTGGTTGGCTGGATTAAACCAACTCTTTGTTCTTTTCAGCCGAAGTATGTGTATGGCCGAAGAGTGGTTGGCCGGATTAAACCAACTCTTTGGACTCTTCAGCCGAAGTATGGGTATGGCTGAAGAGTGGTTGGCTGGATTAAACCAACTCGTTGTTCTCTTCAACCGAAGTATGGGTATGGCTGAAGAGTGGTTGGCTGGATTAACCCAACTCTTCGTACTTTTCAATCGAAGTAAGGGTATGGCTGAAGTGTGGTTGGCTGGATTAAACCAACTCTTTGTTCTCTTCAGCCGAAGTATGGGTATGGCTGAAGAGTGGTTGGCTGGATTAAACCAACTTTGTTCTCTTCAGCCGAAGTAAGGGTATGGCTGAAGAGTGGTTGGCTGGATTGAACCAACTCTTTATACTCTTCAGCCGAAGTAAGGGTATGGCTAAAGAGTGGTTGGCTGGATTAAACCAACTCTTTGTACTCTTCAGCCGAAGTAAGGGTATGGCTGAAGAGTGGTTGGCTGGATTAAACCAACTCTGAGTACTCCTTAGCCGAAGTAATTATGTCAGCTAAAGAGTGGTTGGCTGGTAAGCATAGTTAGTTTAACCAGCTAAAACTGAGATAACAGTTGAAACTAAGAAAGATCGTGGAAAAATCATAACAAGTACCAAAACGTACACATCAACCGAAGTAAGAGTTAATGAAAATTTTCATTCACCAAGAAGCAAGTACAAAGGAGGGGCCGTAGCCCGGTTACAAAAGTAAAAAAGGTAGCAAAAAAAAAATGTACAAAATCAAGAGAAAAGATCATCAATTTCGGCATCAAACGCAGCATCGGCATCAACATGAAGACCGGTTTCAGGCGGGAGCTCGTTCTCAGTCACAAGGGTGGTTTCGGTCGGAACCACGGTTTCACCTGGTTGTTCAATAGTCAGGTCTTCCACCATGGGCTCCAGCCGAACTGACGGGTCCGCGTTGACAACCGGAGTATCCTCAGAGGCAGAGTCTTCGTCAGAGTCTGAGCCCTCAAGAAATTTCTACTGAATGGGATCGGCATACTCCACTAGGGAGTTCGGTATGAAGTAGGCTGGAGGGTTGAAGACCTCGGTCTGTGGATCGTGACCAAGCTTCTCAACAGCTGCCCTCCAGCCGCACTTAAAGAAGAGCTCCTTGGCGGCTTCGCACTGTTGGGTATAAGCATCCTCTACCTTCTTGAAGCCTCGCTTTTCGGCTCCTTTTGCACTCTCCTTCAGCTGGGTTATCTCGGTATCTTTCTTCTTTTCAAGCTTCACCAGCTCGCGCAGATACTTATCCTTTAGCACAATGGCAGCCTTCTGCTTTTCTGTTTCGGCTGAACTAACCAGTCCGGCCAGTCGGCCGTTCTCAGCTCGAAGCTCGGCCATTTGCTTCCTGGCCTCCTCTAGCTCGGCCGTCTTCGCTTCGGCTTCTGCCACGGCTTGCCTTATTGTTTTCCTGAGCTCTAACACTTTCCTGTGAGTGATGTTGTTTTTCTGAATGGCCTGACAAAACAAAGACTTCCCTTTAGCCGAAGTAAAAGTTGAAAGAACTAGACAAAAACGGACGGAGCTGCTTACCAGGATCATCGATTTTGTTGAAGACCGGATGGCCTTCAGTTCGGTGTTTAGTTGCTTTTGGTGGTGCTCCATATCTTTGGGGAGGCACACACTCTTGGCCAGGTTGAAGGCCAACTGGTGGTCCTTATCAGCAACAACCGAGTCAGAGTCTTGGATATCTCGGTTGTTGAAGGTAAGTTTTGGTGCCCAGCTGCTGGAAGTTCGGTCAGAAGGCTCTGGTTGGGGGCTTGGTGGAAGAACAGTTTCGTCTTCATCAACCAAGCGTTGTTCAGTTTCGGTAGTCCGGGCGCGCTTGGTTCAATGGGATGAGGACGGTTGTTGCATAGGAAGCGCCACCACCGCTTCTTGGGTTTGACTTGCTGGTGGTACTTCGGCCCTGTTGGTCTCGGTCAATAGGGCCCTTACTCTGTTCTTTTTGGCCATCTCCTCTTCAGCAGTTAGTGGAATTAGTCTGATTTGTGGTAAGGTTGGGTCTGGCTCTGGAGCGTCTTCAAGAAGAAAATCAGTCACTCTGGCTTTTCGGCGACCATTGTATCTGTAGGTCGGCTCAAACTTCAGCAATTTGGCCCAACTACGTTCTAGATACCGTAGTGCGGCGCGCAAAGTGGCTAGGTTTGGGTAGCTGTATAAAGAGTGAAGGTGGGCAGAATCTGTGAAAGAAGACAACTGTTAGTCCGGCTGATACATTAAAAAAATCGAAATATAAAAAAGCAAGCAAGAAAACCGAAGTAAATTTACCGGGCTCTCCTTTTTTCCAATTTATACGTCGGCCAGGAATCTGGGCTTGATGATCCTCAAAATTCCCAGATACCCAAAAAAAGTCGTCATCGTTCAAGTCTTTATCCGGTGTATGTTTTATTATCTTCTCTCAGCGACGACGTATTCTTAAATAATAGACCCACCCATCTTCTTTTGAACCAATGGAGTATTGGTGGAAGATTTCGGCCAGGCCAAGGTTTAGTCCGGCTTGGCGGTTCAGTTCAGCTATTCCCATTATGATGCGGTAGGAATTGGTGGATAGTTGGGTTGGGCATAATCTGGTTTGCCTAAGAAACTCACAAATTAAAGGTTGGACTGGAAATCGTAGTCCGGTTTCTATTATGGATAAAAGGGTGAAGGGAATAAAGCCTTCATTACCCCAGGGAATGACGTCTTTTTCGGCCAAAATCAGGTGGACATCATTCGGTATATGGTAGTCTTTTCTGAATTCGGCTAGGCCGCCCGGGGTATTTACTAGGTACCTATACTTCCCCATCTATTGTATAAGTTATTAATAAGTTAGTTCGGTCGGAAAAATGTGCTCAGTAGCTCGGTTGAGCGCGCAGAGGAGTGCCTGGGCAACCTAAGTCTGCAAAGTAGAAAACAAAGGGGTTAAGCACAGATCATTAGACCGTGCTACAAATTAAAAGCAAGGTAAAAGAGCCCTACTTCGGCTTTGTGGACAGGTTCTATCTCGGTTTAGCAAAATGCTTAGTGGCTCAGATTGAGCATAGGGTTCGCAAGATCGGTTTTTGTATAAGATTGATTATCTCAGTTTGAACTATGGGTTTTGTTACTTCGGTTAAGCCTCTAGGGGCAGCTTTCTGAGTTTGGTTTAGAAACTAAGGAAGCTGGCTTAGCCCCAAAGGCTTAGCTCGGTTGAAGGCCGAGGTTCCTAGTTTACTAAGTTCAAACTTCGTTCGGTGAGTTTATCTCGGCTAAAGTGAATCAGGAGTTGGTAACTTGTTGAAACTACTGTTATTTTTACGAGTTCTAGTTCGGTTATTGTCTGAATTGATCTACATATATAGCACAAACAGTCTCCTAGTTCGGTTGGGACATGATTCTGGATCAAAAGCTAGTTTTCTATAGAATATATCATATACTCATGGGTTCTACTGATTTTTCCATGAAAGTACAGAGCAAAGCAAGATAGAAAAAGTGTTTGCAAAAAGCACACAAAACAAACTACAATGGATTAAACGAAAGCAGAAGGAAGAAAAAACAAAACAGATTTTTTGAAGCTTACCAGAAGAAGAAGATGAAGCTGGTAATGGGAGCAACAGCACCAACGAAGAACACGAACTCAGGGAACTCAGAGGTTGGAGAAGTAGAGGCACGGAGAGAGAAGAAGAAGAATAGTATAGGTGAATGATTCAAAGACAGAATGTTTGTTTTGTGGAAAAGAGAGAGAAAGGGTGGGAACTGTTCAAAAATTGCGAAATACGAAGACGGCGTTGACAGTTGCCTTACACGAATGGGAACATGCCACGTGTATACGGAAAAGGAAGCGATTCAGTTTTTGGTGATTGAAAAGACATTGTGACCGGATGAGAGTGGCTCGGTTTAAGTTTAGCTCGGCAGGATAAGCTAAATGGTTGTAGCTCGGCTGGAAGGTTTGTGGATTATAGCTCGGCTGATGAACAGTTAATCCCTATCATGCTATGCAGAGGGAATTAAGGGGCAATTGAGAGGGTAATTTATGTATATAAATTGGGCCGAGCTGGGTGTTGGGCCGAGATAGGTCCAAATACGAAAGACAGTGGATACACCGGTCAAAAGGAGTACTACGGTTAGTTCGGTTGTCAGATAGGCTTTGGGGTAGCTCGGTTGCGGCATATTACGGATTAGCCCGGTCATCTCCTCTAACCAGAGTGAGCGAACTTCAGGGAAGTTTGAGTTAGTTCGGCTTTACACTTCTATGGATAGCTCGGTCTTAGCATTCGCAGCCGGGATAGAAGCAAGGAAGGGAAGAGCCGAACTAGTAGTCAGATCGGCCATACCTGCCTGTATAGTATGGTAGTTTTATTTCGGTCATATGGTAGTTCGGCCATAGTAAAAACCATCCCACTTGGTTTAAGTAGTGGGGGGGGAGTGTTAAAGGATAAACATTATCCTACAGGAGTATGAATCCTAGGAGGACTCTACATGGAGGAGTAGAAGTCCTACTAGGATTATGCCACGTGAAACCTATAAAAGCTCACAAACATCACCTTGGGGGAGGTAACACACAACTTTGCTTTCTGAATTCACAGAGCTTTGTCTATTTGTCGAGTTTGCTGACTTAGGCATCGGAGAGGTTTCCGGCACACACCCGCCGGCTAGCTCACGTTTGTGTTTTCAGGAGATAAGGCGACGTCGTACGGAGGAGCGTAGACTTGGTCAGCAGGATTATACGAGAAGATATATTTCTTTCCCGTACAGAACTAATTGAAACTATAAGAACTAAAATAAAATAACACAAAAATATAAAGACTACCGGTATTATTTAGCAAAAATAAATATAAACTTTGGACACAAAAAATTTATAAAATTTATGAAATGAATTTTTTTAACAAAATTTGCCGATGCAGCGTTCTTAAAAATCTTAACCATAGATTTATTTTAAGAGGAATATCAAAAAAGTGAAGGGTAGAAAAAATAATTTCAAAATGATGATAGTACAAATTTTGTTTACATAAATTTATACATGAACCACTTATATCATTTTAAAATTATTTTGTCTATACTTACTTTTTTAAAATTCTCCCTTTATTTTATGTATCCCGCATTTGATTTCAATATCCAAAGACTTTTCTTTCTTTCTTCTTTTTTTTTTTTTTGATTAATATATCCAAAGACTTATTGGGAGGAAAATTGTGGTTAATTGAAAGAAATTTGGTACTCATTGAACACTTCGACGTCTTGACTTACCTTTTTGTCAAGTAATCAGACAATTCAATGCTCTCATTTGGACCCAAAGCACCGTGGTCATTTGTTGCGTGTTTAATGAGACTCATTTTGTGTTTTAATCATTGTTGCGTGTTAATGGGACTCATTTTGTGTTTTATTTTAAGGTGAAACATTTTTTTTTTTTTTGATCCGCATTTTAAGGTGAAACATTAAGATAGTGTTTGGTAAAATTTTTTGAATATGATTTGAGAATAGGAGTTGTATTTTGAGTTTGTAAGTTTTAGAATTATGATTTGAATGTAGAAAATTTGTTTGGTAAATGAGTTTTGAAAAGAGTTTTGAAATTTTTTTTTGAATTGAGTGGGGAATTTTTGATGTGAGATATGATATCTGATACAAAAATTTACAACTCATAATCAAACACATAATTCAAAAATCTATTAAAAGCTTACAATTTTTTTAAAAAAATTTTAAAAATATTGTTTTATTAAAAATATTAAAAAAAAACAAGTGCCAATTACAAAAATAAAAAATAAAAAAAATCGCACAGGTCAATCGACCGGACGATCGGCCGGACGTCTGAGGGACAATCGGTAGGCCAAATTTCAAAATTTAAAAACCCGTCTGAAACGTGTTTTCAAAAGGCGGGGTGGAATTAATTTTCCAAAACTCAAACCAAACATCATACTAGAATGTAGGAGTAGAACTATGATTCCAAAACCCTTCCAAACACAGCCTAATAAATCTTAAAATATACTTTTATGAATTGTTTAATCTATTTTTTCTTATAAATTTAAAAGTCCTATTAAAAAAGAAATTACATAAAAGAGTAGTCACTTACACATTTGGCTTTAATTTTTAATGAATAAAAATGGGTTTCTCCAAATATAAAATTACACATTTGGATAATCCGCACTATAGAGGTTCTGAATTTTTCCTCTTTTTGCAACAAATCCTACGTTACGAATAAGAATGTAACACTCCAACGACGCAACACTTCAATGTAACACACTAAAAAACTCATTACTGTACTTTTTCCAAATGTAACAACGCAACACTCCAATCTTTTTTCAAATATAACACTCCAATGTAATACACTCGAATGTAACGACAAAAAAAATTTCTTAGTATATTTTTTCAAACGTAACACTCCAATCAATGTAATTTCAAACGTAACATGCCAATGTAACACACATAAAAATACTTAAAAGTTACTTAATATACTTTTTCCAAACGTAATACTCACAGTTTGAAATTATATATTTACCCTAAACTTACTAAGGAATTTTTGTATTCCTTTTGTAATAGTTTGAACAATCACACACCCTTTTGGAATGATTTGAAGAATCCTACATCTTTTTTTTGGAGTGTTACATTGAAATATTACGTTTGGAAAAAATATAGCAAAGAATTCTTTTATGTATTACATTGGAGTGCTACACTAAAGACTTTTTTTAGCGTGTTACGTTTGGAAAAAGTATGATAATGAGTTTTTTTGAAGTGTTACATTAGAGTATTACGTTTGAGTGTTACAGATTGAAATTATATATTTGCTCAAAGTTTACTAAGGAATTTTTGTACTTCTTTTGAAATATTTAAAAAATTTCACATCCTTTTGGAATGTTTAAAGAATTCCATATTTCAAGTCATTTCAAATAAAAAGATTTTCATATAAAAATTTCACATTCTTCCCAAATTTGATTCTCATAGGTTGTGTATCTTACTTTCCTAACACAAAAGAAAAAACAATAAAATAAAATAAAAAGGAACAAAACATAATAGAAATAAGGGTATAACCGTAAATTTAATTTTCAAATCATATATTAATTCTACCTTTATAAAATCAGTGGGATTAATTGGTCTATAAGAAAACTCTTGAGACTAATCAGATCATCATTCCTCAATATGGAATTTATAGGTAGGAGTGTAAAAATGGCTCGTGGGCGGTCCGAAGCCCGCTCATAGCCCGGGATGGGGCCAACCCGTTTAGGCCCTGGCACGAGCCCGACTTGAGGCCTTGGGTGTCACGACTCAAACCCACCCCTAAGGGTTTAGAATTGTAACCGGCCAGTAATTCGTGATTACCAAAGGCTTGCTTAACAGTAATAACAATCAAACAACAAAAGAGGTCGACGGAAGCCTGTTTATTATTAAAAAATAATGTCTAAAAAGCTGTGAAGACTTAAATGAACAAATAACTTCCATATATGTATACCAATGCACACATAAGTCGAAGTCCATATCCAACATATACATAAAAGCTTAAGTCCAAAGCATCCGAGACATGTTAGGGAATTAAATCCCATGCCAAAAGCAAAGTATAAAGCTTAAGTCCAAAGCATCCGAGACATGTTAGGGAATTAAATCCCATGCCAAAAGCAAAGTATAAAACATTTACTTGACTTCAAATAACTTTCCAAAAAGGGTGAAATTAGATCACCCAAAAAGCCTTGACAATAACGGTTTAGAGCCTCGTAGTGAGGCACAATAGGTTGGCGTGACAAAATGGAACCGGGTCGACGCTGCTAACTCCGCTCAGGTGCCTGATCACCTACATACGTATATATAAACAGTGAGCTAAAGCCAAGTGAATAACAAATGCGTAAAGGGTTTTATGAATGATGTTTCATCAGTATTTAAAATAGTCAATTGTATCAATGGATTATTTATTTGATCAATATCTCATATTTCATATAATATTTGTCATATAGTAAGCATAACAGTCATACGTGGTACATCCAATAGTAGAACAATACAGTAAGTCTTAAAAGACCAAAACAGTCAGTTGATGGCCATCAATACAATAGTAGTTCCAAAGATTAGAGCTGACAGAGATCTTTGTAACAGTAGCAGTAACAATAAGAGTAATAGTAGCAGTAGCAATAGCAGTAACAGTCAGTTGCTATGGATATCACAAGTACAGTTCATAAAATAGGACAACATTCATTTAGTAAACAATATCATTTCAGAAAGCAATATAGTTAATCATTTAGAAAATAATTATAACTGAACATAGCTTTACAACATTGTTACTCACAGTGGGCTCCGGAGAACACGTGCTAAAATGCACTAAAGACGCAGCTTCCGACCTAAACAAACAAATTTAAGCACAACAACTCAATTACATCCATGTCGGATTCAATCATTTCTATTTCTATTCGTTTCATTGTGTGTTCGATCAATTTCTATTCGTTGTTCACTTATTCGGTTCTAATCGGTTCTAACTTTCATTCGTTCACTCATGAGATGTAATGCACATGAAAAACAATTTTAAAACAATGCAAACAGGCGCCAAGAAGGTGGAAAAAAGGAGCGAAAAACAAACCGAGGCTGCCAAAAGGGCCGCACGCATGGAGGTCTCAATCGCACGTGCAGTAACCACCACCGCATCTACTTCCGCAGGTGCTTTTAATTCAGTGTTTCACTTTACACTACTCTGTTTTCCGCATGTGCGGGGCCCCAGTTTGAGTCCGAAAACTGCCCTGTTTAGGCAATGTATTCCTATGCAAATTCCACTTCATTTCCATACATTTCAAGCTCCAAAAACTTTCAAGAACACATGGAATGAAACATAGGAAGTTTAGACACAGCTCACAACTTTAATTTGAAGCTCAAATCCATGAAAAAGTTCAAACTCTTAAACTTTAATTCAAAATCATTAACTATGCAAATTGAGCTCCAACTTTTGAATTCATGGAGTTCCCTTCTTAGTTCCAAAAACTCATGCAAGAAACCAAATGTAGAGAGAAGGTTGTTATGGAATTATGCCATGCATGTGGAATTTGGGAGTTAATTCACTCATTCTTTACATGTGAAACCATGAATGTAGTAAACCTCTAAGCACATGAACCAAACTTCAATCAGCATGTATTTTCTTGGTTAACTAGAATGTCTATAAGTTTGAGCATGATCCTACAACTTCATGAGATTAGAAAGAAGAATTCTTGCCTAAAGTGAACAAATTGAAGAGCTTTGATCTTCAATTTCTAGTTCCTCTCCCTTTTCTTTCTCTTCTCTTCTTCTTCTTCGTTGAGCTCACTCTCAAAGTCTCTCCCCCCCTCTCTCTATGTGTAGTATCGAAACAAGCTCCAGTAGTCCTCCTCTTAAGTCAACTGATGAGTGGGAATTTTGATTCTTTTGTTCTTATTCTTCAATTTAACTTAGGTTAATCACAATATTAATGTAAATTAATTTCACTCAACTTAAACTAACGCTCATCATTTTAAGATCGTAATTACACTAAATTTGAATAAATTAATGTGAGTTAGGCTCTAACTTCCTATCCTATTATTTAAATCTAACTTGCTAAAATTAACGAATCAGATGGGTTTCATCCATAGTTCTACTTATCTGTTCACAATGACAATACCATATACATATATCACACGTGGCACATACTTCACAATTAGCGCTAAATCACACAATTAATACTAAGCACACAATTATTATAATTAATTTATTTAATTAAGGAGGCAGTTGTCACATTGGGCCTAGGCCGGCTCGCCCGAGGTCCAATGTTATTTTTAGTGAAAAATAATAAAATTTTGGTGGAGAAAATAAATAAAAAGTAAAAAATTTTGTTTAGGTCCGCCCAAAGCCCAAGCCTAGGCCCCGATCCACAGGCCCGCTCAAAGTCCAAATACCCCTGGGCCTGGGCTTCAGCCTGGTCCTAATTTTCTGGCCTGTGGGCTGGTCCAACCAAGCCTGATTTTTTGCGGGAGCCCGCAAGGCCCGATATGGGCCGGGCCGGGCCGGGCCAAATTCACAGCCTTATTTATAGGTAAATTTTCCTTTATTTTAATGAATTAAATTATTTGTTTTTTAAAATATATCAAAAAGAACATATCTATAAAAAAATAAAATGAATCAGACATCGGTACCCTTTCATTAAATCACATTTTTATCTAAAAATCTATATATATGGTAAATGTGATTTTAAGTAAATATGTTTTGATAAAAGAGTTACCGATTTTCCTCGATGATGTTATTTGTGTTCAAACATGATAGTCAATGAAATTGACGTGATCAACTTGCAAAAAATCAATAATGCTATAAACATAAAAATAGGGGCAAATTGTATTGCTATTTTCTATAATTTGTCTTATTTTGATTTTTGAAATTTTAATTGGCTTGATTTTAGTTCGCATTATTTTTTTATGTTCCAATAAATCTTATGAGTGACAAAATTACCAAAATACCCACAACAATAATATCACATTGACATTGTGAATGTTCACATCGTCAATGTGAATGTTCACACCATCAATATGAATATTAACACGTCAATGTGAATAGTCACATTGTTACTGTAAATATTCACATTGTAAAATACGAATATTCACATCACCAAAATGCTAACCGCTCAAAAAATATTTACAAGGGTAAAATTGTCTATAAAATATCTTAAACATGAGAATTAAGATTTTGTGGATCAAATGTCCAAATAATAGGACTTATTGAAATACAAGATATCTTATGGACTAATTGAGATACAAACACTTGAAAAAGAATTTTCTAATAAATATCTCGTTATTTTATTGGGTTATTTTTTGATAAATCCACTTTTTAAGTATTTTATTTCATCTAACCCATATTATTTTTGAGTATTCCATTAAGTCTTGTTTAATATACTATGACCAAATTACCCTTTTAATTTTTTACACATGTTTATCTTTTGAAAATAGTACACAATAAAAAAATAACGATAGCTTCTTATTCTAAAGAGAAAATCTCTCCCTCATTCCATAGACAAAATCTCAAATTATGAACTTTTAACTTTTTTATAATGTGAAAATTTTAAAAATAACGCAACAAAAAATTTGAACAAAAATCAAAATACAATGTGAATGTTCACAATAAACAACAAGCATACAATTAACTTTTGAAAAAACAAAATACATACTAAAGTTTAATGTAAATGTTCATAGTAAACAACAAACATACAATTAACTTTTGAAAAAATAAAACACATACTAAAGTTTGTTGGACAATCTTCACTGTATTTAAATAGTTTAATTCTGTTGTGTACTAAACAACAAGCAGAATATAAAGAAATAAAAGAAAGGAGAGAATTTGTTTGATTACAAAAATCAAACTAGAAATAAAAATAAATAAATAAAAACTGATTTTATTTTGTTACAAAAACAAAATTAAAATCTGATTTAAAAATAAATAAAACAGAATAATATATTAAACAACATACTTGATTAATTTCTTTGTATAATTATCTGATCAAGTCCAGTATTTAACACTGTGTCCTTAAGACAGATTCGTCCTCTCCACGGTGCTTTCAGAATTTGGACGTCTATCTCCCAGGATAAAATGATCTACTACAAACAATAGTAGCACTACAAATTGTTTGTCTAACGAACACACTAAGTGTTTATACTCTCTCACAGAAGAAAATAATGCAGTAATATGAAAAGAATATTTGCAGAATTATGAAGTACAAAATCCAAATGATGGCTGTCCTATTTATAGATGGATTGGTGGCTACAGATTTTGAATTGAACAGGTGCAAACCTGTTGGTTTTGAATTCAAGCAGATTTGAATCTGTTGGGTTTATATTTCAAACAGATAAAAGACGGGAAGGGCCCTGTTTGGATGTACCTGGATTTTATTTTACCAAAAAAAAATTAAATTCAAATGTTTTTGGCCCAAAAAGATTTGTATTGGGCCGAACAAGCCCAACCCAACCACACACCACGCCGAAGCCCAGCCCGCCCGACCGGACGGGCAGCGGCGGCGCGCGTGTGGTGATTTTTAGGTCCAATTGGTCCAGCCCATTTTACCCATAACCTCTCTCTCTAAAACACTTGGATACCCCTTGGGGCACACCCCAAGTACCAAACCCATGCCTTATAAACCCATTCAAAACTTCCCACCAAATCAATGTGGAACAAGCCTTATTCAAAACTTTAAGGATTTTTCACCAAAACTCCATTTCCATGGAGTATACTTTGGCTTCAATTTCCCATTCACTCGGTAATGGTTTTGAGTAACCAAATATACAATGTGAATCATAACGCGGCATAGAACGCATTATCACTTTGACCCGTGAAAATCGACGCACGGGGCCCACCTAAAAAATAGACTAAACTTAGGAAAAAATTCTGATTTTATCCAGAATTTTATAACCATTTCCAACAAAGTTTAATATAAATGTTCATAATAAACAACAAACATATAAGTAACATTCGAAAAAACAAAACTTATACCAAAATACAATGTGAATGTTCACAGTAAACAACAAACATACAATTAACTTTTGAAAAAATAAAACACATGCTAAAGTTTAATGTAAATGTTCATAACAAACAACAAACATACAAGTAACATTCAAAAAAACAAAACTTGTACCAAAATATAATGTGAATGTTCGTAGTTTATAATTAACATACAACTAGCTTTAATATAAATATACTTATACCAATGCAAACATTTACACTGCAACGTGAAAATATAAAACAAAATTAAAAAAATTGAAAATCGACTATATCAATTGTTCAATGGTAACAAAAATGATTGCTCAACCAACAAGTATAATAACAAAAACAACAAACATATAATTAACTTTCAAAAAAATAAAAATCATATCAAAATACAATATGAACGTTCACAATTTACAATTAACATACAAATAGACAAAAAAAAAATAAATCCATATCAATGTGAACATTTATACTGGAATGTAAAAATATAAAACAAAATTGAAAAAAGTGAAAATTGATTATTTCAATTGTTCAGCGGTAACAAAAATGATTGTTTAACTAACCTAACTTTCGAAAAAAAATAAAATAAAAAAACTCATACAAAAATATAATGTGAAAGCTCACAATTTACAATTAACATACAACTAGCTTTAAAAAAAACGAAATTCATATTAATGTGAACATTCACATTACAATATGAAAATATGAACCAAAATTGAAAGAAATTTTTTTTTGACTATTCCGATAGTTTAATGGCAAAAAAAAAAAAAAAGACTTTTCTTGAGATTTGACAAAAAAAATACAGTTAATTCTATACTTTTGATATAATTATACTAATCTCTCTTGAACTTTTAATTAACATAACAATTACGTCATTTTTCGTTCGTTAGTCATATAAAAAAAATGAATTTTCATCTATTTTTTACTAAAATATATATTTATCTATATTTATCTTAGTGTCTACCTATCCTTTACATTAATTTCACTTTAACTTTACTAAAAAAAATGGGGGGGGCATTTACATACAAGTCCCATTTTGTGAACTTATAATCCATTAAGTCTTAAATAAAATTATTTGCTCTTTCAAGTCCCTTTAATTTTTAATAGCCCAATTTATCCTTCCAAGACCTCTCTCTCTGTTTTTCGATTCCTCTCTTCCTCTCTCTCTCTCTCTCTCTCTCTCTCTCTCTCTCTCTCTGTCTCACAGGTACGTTCCTCCAAACCCATATCCACTTTCCTGCATTCTCTCTCAATCTTCTCACTGGTAAATTTCTTTCTTCTATTCAACCATCTCTAAAAATATAGAGCTCCACATACTATTGATTTCAAGCTAATAATCACATCCAAACACGCCTTTAATCTGCAAATCCCCATTTTCTTCAAAACCCTAGGAATTTCACAGCAGTGAGATTCAATACACACAATCGAGCATATTACAATTTGGTTCGATAAAATTTTGTATGTTTAATTTATTAATTCGATATCGGTTTTATTACATTTCATTGATTAGTGTTTTAAAAATCCTATTGTTCGCTTTGCAGATAAAGATTTAATGGATTTGGAATTTGTTACAGAAACTGTATCAGAAGATGCAAACCAAACATAACCTCCAACCTTCAAGACAGTATTGGTCATATTCTCATCCAAACAAGCAACATTTTCAAAATCCATCAGAATCTGCGATCAAGGCGACATTCACGCCCACAGACGTAGCCTGCACAATCCACTTTCCTAAAAATCTCCAAAAACATAATATACTGAATGATACAATAACCTGTACTATGAAAATAAATAAAGGGTATAATAGTACACCAATACCATTTATTTACAACTCATAGGACCTTATTGTCACAACCCAAACCCGACCCTATAGGTCTAGTGTCGTAACTAGCCAGTAATCCTTAGATTACCAAAGGCCTCTTGACAGATTAACATAAAGTTAGGGGCTGCGGAAGCAAATATACAAAATATACAGGGTCCATCGAGCTGTGCAGACATACATGAGACTGATGATCTTGAAACTTATATAAATTTATGAGTGATGACAGAAGATATAACATTTACATATCACTCCTAGAAGTATAATATCAGAAATCTTGCCCAAAAACTTAACAAAACAAACAAGGACTAATATGGTTACAAAAACAGCCACAAAACTTGACTTCATCCGAAACCTCCTCGGGAGGCACAAAGGTTGGCTGACAAAAACTGAACCATAGGCCATCAATTCTGGGCCTCGTCACGTGCCTGCTCACCTACATACATAATATAAACCGTGAGCTAATGCCCAATGAATAATAACAAGGTAAAGACTTTAATGAATGATGTCCATAACATATTTCGAATCTTATAGCAAATCAGAATCGTATTCAGATGACAGAAACAGAATCATAATCTTATCCATATACAAATCATGTGTGGTACATCCATTAGCATAATCATGTCTCTTGGGTCAAGCATATCAAGTTCCATAAAGGAACCTCCGGTACCGGGTAACATATCTCATACATAGGCCACGGTATTGTTTCCCCCAGGCGACGGCCTGTGCCACGGTATTATTTCCCCTGGACGAGGGCCTAGGCCACGGTATTATCTCCTGGGCTAAGGCCTCATGACCATAAGCCACAGTATTATGCTCCCTGGGCGAGGGCCTCTGTTAAGGACACCACAATTACGTTTCAGAGAAAATGGGACAATCATTCATTCGTACAAAACATAGCATTTCAGAAAAATTATCATCTCCTATCATCAGAAAATAATTAAAGTTAAACATAACTTTATAGAGTTATTACTCACAGATAACCGGTGGCTTTAAATAGACGAGTAGAGTAGGTGACTCACTTATCTTGAGGCGCGTGACCTACATAACATGACAGATGCACACGTTGAAACACACGCTCAAATTGTATATAACTCATTTCATTTGTTCTTAGTGCGTTTCTAGCCTTTAATCCCATTACGGTGTCTTAATCATGGCCTAGGAATGCCTAGGATAGAATGAGGATGCAAAAATGCACTTGAAGACATTTTTCAAACCTTGCTGAAAACAGGGTCCACGCTCGAGCGGACATGCAAAATGTGAAGGTTCGCCAGAGCGTGAATTCCTTCACTCAAGCGGACTGTAAACTTTGACAAAAGTGCTGGTGTAGACACCCCATTTTTGACCGTCCTCAAGACTTGGACGTCACCGTTTGAACACTCGGTGATCATCCTCATTTGTGTTCATCCTGAGTTCCCGGAGGCCTCGGTTGCGCGCCTTGCCTCAGGATCTCTCGGCTTGACTGCTTTGTGTCTGGTTTTGCACCAAACACTTGTGTTTTTGCTTTGGAGGGCAGGGAATGGCTTGTGGGCCATCCCCACACTCCACCGGCCATGGCTTGAGGCCACCGACTGTGTTTTGTTGCCATCAGCTAAACGTGATGGCCGGTCGGCTATTTTGAATACCGGTCGGCCAATTGGATGGCCGGTAAGCCAAGTGTGATTTTCAACAGATATCTCTGTAGACAGCTGGTAGCTGTCATTCAAGGCCATACCTCAGCCCATGCCTGGACGTGGGAGTTTTGAGGAGCTGTAGATTGATATTTCTATATCAATCAAGCTCCCTCACATAGAAAGAGATATACAAAAAAAAGAGGAGAGGGAGTTAGACAACTTAGACAACATTTTTGAGAGCTTGAGCTTTAGGTTTAGGGTTTACACATATCCTTTATCTCTATATCTCTCTCTCTCTTGTGTTTGGTGTGTGTTTTGGTCTCATTTTTGTGCACAAACACCCACCATCACACCTTTTCTTAGTTGCTGAGGTACCAGAGGTCTTTCCTTGAAGCTTTTGGACTAGTTTGGAACCAAAAGAGCTGCTGGAACATTGTTTGTGAAGAGGGTCTACAAGGGTAAGACTTTTGTCCCTTTTTACCCCATTTTTGCAAAGCTTTTTAACCTATCTTGCAACTGTTTTTGAGCTTAGCATATAACATATAAAAGTTCTTTTTTTGAGTGCTCTAAATAGTTTGTTAAGGGTGTTTTAAGCTTTGGGGTTGTTTGACCCCTCTTAAGGCTTGTTTGGCCTTTGTTTTGTGCCATTTTGGTAAACTCCAGGACCATTGTGTTCGGGCCTCCTCACCACTAAAATCTTGAGGGATTTCAGAGGTGAGGATGGTGCCTTGAGGTCCTAGAAAGGGAAGGGCCACCCCTTCTCCTTATTGTCCTTGAAAAGGGCCATTTTTGCCTCACTAATGAGCATCTAGTTTAAGTGTGTGTTGACCATGCCTTGACTGATATTTATGCTTATTTTGCCATGAAATAGCATTGTGTTGAGTTGGTTTAGGTACACCATACTTGCTTAGCATACATGCCTTGTAATGCCATGTTTAGGTCTTAACATGCTTTAGACTTTAGCCCTTTGTTCTAGCATGTTTTTGGCCAAGCTTTGTGAAGCTTTTGTGCTTGTTTTGATATACTTGAGGTCTGTTTTTGGTCATTTGGGTCATCCATGCTTTGCTTTGTATAGCTACCATGCAATCCCTCTTGTATGCCTTAAGCTTTGGCCCCTCTAGCATGTCATCCTTGCATTATTTCAGTGGTTTGGAACCACTTACCATGTTATTTCAGTCCTTATAACATGCTTATATGCTTGCATTTGATACCCCTTCAATGCGTTAAAAGGTTGTTGCCTTATGCTCCATGAATGTGTCTCTTTGTATGCTTGCATATTTAGACCACTTAGATGCCATCTAGGTGCATCTTTAGCTTTGTTTAGGTCTGCATTAGACCTGTTTTAAGTCCCCTTAGCCTTGTGAGGCTTGGTTGACTTAGCCTTGATTTGAGCATCCTTGGCTTGCCTTAAGTACTTGGACCATTATTGCATGCTTTGCTTGTTTTGGATTACTTGGTTTGGCACCTCTCTTTCATGCAATTGCAGAACTTATGATACATGCCATATGTCCGTGTTTTTCTTCTTTTAAGTGCGCTTAAAGGTTGCTTATTTGATACTCAAGTGTTAGCCCATTTGCATGCATGTGTGTGTGTGTGTGTTGGCTCTCATTTCCATAGCATCAGCCACTGTTTTAGGCTTGTTTGAGGGCTGCCTAAATTAGTGTAAGTCCCTCATTTGCATGTTGATGCATGCTCACCTTGTGTGTTGTTGCATGCTCGTGTGTTGTTGCATGTTTAGTTGACCTAACATGTTGTCACATGCCTTGCCTACTTGTATGCCCATATTACATCTTGTATGCTTGTCATTCTATGCCTTGCATGATTGATTCCATAGGTTGTGTGCCTAGCGTCATTACTTGCTTGCATGATCATGTTGCATGCCTAGTTCACATGCCTAGGTTACATTACATTAGCATGCATGCCTCACCTCTTGATCAAGCTATGATAGAGGTTGAAGGCTCCCTTGTATGTTTATGTGCATTGCATTTCATTTAAAATCAAAATGCACAATTTGGTTCTTTGGGCCATCATGCATGGAAATGCGCGATTGGTGGTCCGAGAATCGAGGCCCATCCTTCTTTGAGTCATAAACATGATAAGGAGTGTGGTTGGTGCATACATTGCTTAAAATGCATTGCCATGCCAAGTTCTCTCCTCTGCTGCTGTCAAACCAGATTCTACAGCTTTGGCCGGTCGGCTTCATAGTGTGCCGACCGACCATCAATGGATGGCCGATAGCTCAACCAGTGGCCGGTGACCATTTGCCTCAGCCGGTGGTACTCCACAGCATCCAGAGAATACACCCTGGGACTTGTGCATTCTTCAGAGAAGCAAAACAATCAAAGCACAGGAAGCTTGTGCATAGTAGTGACTTCCGAGCGGAATCAAGCACGCATCGCGTCGGACCCTCTTCCCGAGGCTGTTTATTGCTTAAATTAGATTAGTTAATTCGCTTAACTAGTTTAATTGACTGTAATAATTTAATTAGCTAGGATAGTTGATTCGTTATTCGGGCTGTATTATTCTTTCGGTCCCTCCGAGCGAGGGCTAATTTGTAATAAGTGTGGGTGTGTGTGTGTGCATGTCTTCCAACTCCCATTTCTTCCCACTTTTACTTAACTTTTTTGATGGTTAGTTTTAGGACATGTTTAAATTAGCATACCTTATGCTATGCATGCGTGCATCATTCATTTGTCTTGCATGCACCGGGCTCGGCGCATTATGCTAACTACATAATATTTCAAAACGAACTAGAATACGTGCTATCTGTGCATTTCACATATCATCCTTAGATTAGCCGAGCCTAGTCTAGTGACATTCCGTATGCGTTGCATTAGGCATTTAAACATGGACTTGGATCATGTATGATTACTAATATGTTCTTGTTTTGGCACGGAGTACTAGGTAAGCTTTTATGCTTTAGCATCTTGCATGAGTGTGAGTGTTTGCCATGACAGCATGCTTACCATGTGGCTAGATGCTTATGTGATATAAACTGCCTGAATGCCTGTGGGTGAAGGCTGGATTGTTTGAGTTGGAACAACTCATTGAAATCCATGTTTTAGCTACTTACGAGTAGCAAATTTCAAATTATTTTCTAAACAAACGGATATGCAATGTTTTGGTTCAAAATTTAGGCGATTTGGTCTATACTTGTTTGCTGTGCGCATAACATAGTAATTCTAGGTTAATAACCAGAATAAAGAACACATAATGCCTTCAAAACAAGATATCACGGTTAGTAGAGGCTGATCTTCGGATCGGACGAGAGGGGGTGCTCATAGCTGACCTTCCCCAATCGTACCCAAGCTCTCGAGCCAATGCAACTTTGGTGATGACGGACACGTGGCCTTCGGCACCGAGTCAAGGTTTCCTAAATTCCCCCATAAAAAATATTTAGGTGGCGACTCTGTATCTGGCAAAGCAGTCCATGTTTGGCACTTCTTTTCTAAAAATCTGTTTTCCAAAACGATTTGCCGGATTTGGACTCTTTGGTTCAGATTAAGAACCGTGACAATTTGAGAGTCCTGAACTGTAGTGAGCCCAATATGAACAGAACGGGACTTCATCCTTCCGGGGCGTTCGGGGACGTCTACAGCGGGTTGCTTGTTTTTCACGCTCGACGGACGCTCGATCTATGCTCGAGCGTGAGACTCAAACCTTCGCTCGAGCGTGACTTCTGTCGCTCGAGCGTGTTGCAAAACATATGAACTTCTGGATACATGCATTTCACACTCGAGCGAGCTTCAGGTCGCTCGAGCGGAAGTGCACGCACTCAGAGTGCTCGCTCAAGCGTGAAATCCTACGCTCGAGCGTGAATGCAAAATCTGAAATTTTCATATTTGATCTCCAAGCTTCAAACTCAACCCAAACACTTCAAAACACATTGTTTTGGGCCAAAATTTTGGAAAACACTTAGAAACTCATAAAACAACATGTTTAAAGGATTATTTCAAGAAATCATGGCCCAAAAGCATGTCAATTGTACACAATTTCAACTTAAACTTTAGGAATGATTCAAGAACATAACATGCATGAATTTTCTTGATCTTGAGCTTCTCAAAACATGATCAAATGCCATATTCAACTAAAAAACATGGTGAATTCTTAGAGTGCAACCATAATATGAACATGCATGTGAGAATTCTCATGAAAACAACTTCAAACTCCATGATATGGACATGCATGCATGGATTGACTTAGCTTCCTTAAATTCTAGCTCAATTCTCCCATGAATTCACCTATTTCATTTGAAGTCTTGTAGAGTCTAACTCAATTACACAATTAAGAGTTTGATTCCTTACCTAGAGACTTGAATTCCCAAGTATTGAAGTTGAATTCTCAAATTCTCTTCAAATGCCAACAATTCCTAGTAAAACATTCATTCTCCCTTGTTGAACTCACCCTCACTCTTAGTCTCTCTCCCTTCCTCACGTTTGTAGCTCTCCAAAAGAGTGAAATGGGAATGTATGAGTGCATATAGAAGTCCATTAATGCCTTAATTTGGCTTGGGTAATAGTGCAAGTAATTAAGGTTAAATAAGTGGGCATTAACTTAATCTAATTTAATAATTCCAAATCGAATTTTAATTAAACTTACCATAAGGTTCTAAAAATTTCAAATAACACAGAAATCAATTTAATTTCTGAATCGGATAACGATAAGGCCTTCAATTCGCAAACCAAAAGAAAAACATGAACATATCTTCCTACGTTGAACAGATAAAAACACTATAATGCAACGCACACATGCAATTTAATTTAGAATTTCTCCTTAATTACTGATTAGGCATAATTAAATATGGATTAATGTTAATCAGGGATTGGATTGGTACAGTCTTCTCCTCTTAAAGAGTTTAGTCCTCCAAACTCGAGTTACCTTTGCTTTGGAACAATGTTAGGTCCAACGGAAATAAATCCAGATATCTCTTCGTCATGTCTTCTTTTGTTTCCCATGTAGCATAAGTTCCTCCATGGTTTTGCCAATCAACTTTCACTAACGGAATTTCCTTGTTTCTCAAGCTTTTGATTCAGTGGTTCACAATTTGCATTGGCCTTTCCTCATAGGTATAATCATTCTTTAGAAGTACATGAGTTAGCTCTATCACGTGCAATGGATCTCTCAGATAATCCCGAAGCATAGAGATATAAAAGACATTATGCCTATGCTTCATAACCGGTGGTAAGGCTACTCGATACGTTATTGGGTTGATTTTCTCCAGAACTTCATATGGCCCAACATATCTTGGTGCTAACTTGCCCTTAACACCAAGCCGTGTTTGCCCTTTCATTGGGGTCACTTTAATAAACACGTGGTCCCCGACCTCATACTCTCTGTCTCTTTTTCGGACATCAGCATAACTCTTTTGCCGGCTTTGTGCAGCTTTCAGACGCTATTGGATCAGTTTCACTTTCTCTGTTGTTTCCTGCACAAGTTCCGATCCCAACAAGGGTCTATCACCTACTTCAACCCAACATATTGGAGATCGGCATTTTCTTCCATACAGAGCTTCATAAGGAGTCATTCCAATGCTTGAATGGTAGCTGTTGTTGTACACAAACTCAGCCAATGGCAAATAGGTCTCCCAATTCCCTTGGAAATCTAATACACACATTCTGAGCATATCTTCCAAGGTTTGATTGGTCCGTTCAGTTTGACTATCTATCTGTGGGTGATAAGCACTACTCAACCTCAGCTCTGTCTCCAAAGCCTGTTGGAAACTTTGCCAGAATCTTGATGTAAACTTGGGATCTCTGTCAGATACTATGGACACTAGAACTCCATGCAATTTTACAATCTCATTGACATATACATTAGCCAACTTATCCGCATTATACAATGATTTGACAGGCAGAAAATGAGCAGACTTAGTTAAACGATCAACAATGACCCAGATAGAATCCATACCTCGGGAGGAGCGAGGCAATCCCATAATGAAGTGCATGGTAATGTGTTCCCATTTCCATTCTGGTATTGGAAGTGGTTGTAACAAAACAGCGAGTCGTTGATGTTCGGCTTTAACTTGTTGGCAGTGTAAACATCTAGCCACAAAATCTGCAATATACCTTTTCATCCCAGACCACCATAAATTTCGTTTCAAGTCATAGTACATCTTTGCATTCCCTGGATGCATAGCAAATTTAGTATTGTGGGCTTCAGACATAACACATTTTCTCAAGTCACAACAATCAGGTACACAAAGACGATTTTGAAATTTCAGCACATTATTCTCAAACACAAACCCCAGCCTCGGTTTTGAATCAAATTCTTCTACAATCTTTTTCAAGTATTCATCTTCGCATTGTTTCCCTTTAATCTCTTCAATGATTGCAGGCTGAGCAGAAATGGCGGCTAAGATTTCGCCTTGTTCACGTAACACAACTTCAATCTCATTCCTCTCCAAGTCACATAATAACTCTCTTTGACCAGTGAGCAAACATGATAAATTAGCAATAGATTTCCGACTCAACGTATCTGCAACAGTATTTGCTTTCCCTAGGTGATACAAAATCTGCAAATCATAGTCTTTGATCAATTCTAACCACCTTCTCTGTCTCATGTTTAGTACTTTTTGGGTAAAGAAGTATTTGAGGCTTTTATGGTTCGTGTACACTTCACAAGTCATACCATACAGATAATGTCGCCAAATCTTCAAAGTAAAAACCACTGCGGCGAGTTCAAGGTCATGGGTCGGATAATTCTTCTCATGAGGACGTAGTTGCCGAGAGGCATAAGCAATTACTTTCCCATTCTGCATTAGCACACAACCCAACCCTTTATACGAAGCGTCACTGTAAATTTGGAATCTATTAGTACCATCTGGTAAAGTTAGGATTGGTGCAGTCACTAATATGGTTTTCAACTCTTGAAAAGCTGATTCACGTTGATCATTCCAATCAAACTGTTCATTCTTCTGTGTTAATTGTGTTAATGACATTGCAAGTTTTAAGAAGTCTTTCACAAATCTTCTATAATAACCAGCAAGTCCCAGAAAGCTTCTAACTTCTGACACGTTGGTTGGTCTTGGCCAATCAACAATGGCCTCGATCTTTTGTGGGTCTATCGATACACCATCCCTGTTGACCACATGTCCCAAAAATGCCACACTGTCAAGCCAGAATTCACATTTAGACAATTTGGCGTATAGTTTCTTTTCCCTCAAAATCTGTAGAGCAGTTCTTAAGTGATACTCATGTTCTTCCCTGTCTTTAGAATAAATCAAAATATCATCAATAATCACAACGATAAATTCATCAAGATATTGTTTGAAAATCCTGTTCATTAGGTCCATAAAAGCTGCAGGTGCATTTGTTACCTGAAAAGGCATTACCAAGAATTCATAGTGTCCATATCTAGTCCTGAATGCAGTCTTCTCTACATTTTTTGCCTTGACCTTTAACTGATGATATCTTGATCTAAGATCGATTTTAGAGAACACTTGGGCTCCTTGGAGTTGGTCAAACAAATCATCTATTCGGGGTAATGGATATTTATGCTTAATAGTCACTTTGTTCAATTCCCGATAGTCAATACATAGTCCCAAAGATCCGTCTTTCTTTTTGACAAATAATACTGGAGCACCCCAATGTGAAGTACTCGGGCGAATGAATTTCTTGTCTAAGAGTTCTTGAAGTTGGACTTTTAATTCCCTCAATTCAGAAGTTGACATCCTATATGGAGTCTTGGAGATGGGTTGTGTTCTAGGTATTACATCAATGGTAAATTCAGTTTCCTTATCGATTAAATCCCCGGGTAGATCATTGGGAAATGCATCAGGAAAATCACAAACCACAGGAACAGTTTCTACACTGGCACTATCCGTAGACACAGTTAACATGCTACACAAGTAGCCCCAACACTCCTTTCTTAATAGCTTTTTAGCTTTCATAAATGAAATCAAGTATGACGGTGAGACTACCCTATTGGGAAACGCATCAGGAAAATCACAAACCACAGGAACAGTTTCTACACTGGCACTATCTGTGGACACAGTTAACATGCTACACAAGTAGCTCCGACACTCCTTTCTTAATAGCTTTTTAGCTTTCATAAATGAAATCAAGTATGACGGTGAGACTACCCTATTCCTAGTGAAAGTAAACTCAGGCATACCGCGTGGACGAAATACAATCGATTTATTCACACAATCAATGGTGGCACAGTACTTCGTCAACCAATCCAAACCCAGACTACAATTAAAATAATCGATGTTCAGGGGTAGTAAATCAACATACAATGTCATTTCACCAATCATAAGATCACAAGCCGAATAAACATAAGCACATATCATAGAACCCCCAGATGGTGTAGATACAGATAGAAAACAGTTCATAGACTCTAACGGTCTAGTTAATTTCCGAGAAAAAACATGCGATATGAATGAATATGTGGAACCGGAATCAATCAACGCATATGCATTTTGAGCACAGATATAAATGATACCTGACACTACTGATTCAGTGTTTTGTACATCCCTAGACCCCAAGGCGAATACTCTCCCCTGTCTCAATGTTTCATTCCCGCTATTGCCCTTGGCATTAGTTCTGGTATTTGATTTTGCCACTGAAACTGACCAAGCTGAACTTGCTGTGGGGTGACTGGCTTTCCTGGATCCCAATGGACAATCTTTTATGATGTGGTGAACTTTGCCACACCGGTAATAGGCACCAGATGCACGATGGCACGCTCCTCTATGTCTCCTGCCGTAATCCGAACAGTTTGGTATGGATCCACTACTTTGACTAGAACTACTGGAGGATCCTGTATTTTGCTTCTTCAAGAACGATCGGCCCTTTTTGAAATTAAACCCGGCCCTCTTGCCTTTCCATTTAGTCGGTGGAATTGTAGTTTGTTTCTTTATTGCCAGAATGGCCTCTGCCATTAGTGCTCTATCCAAAACATTCACATACGTGGGTAGGTTAAGAACTCCCCCCTGATCCAGTATATCCAAATCCAGCCTACCTTCAAATTTGTGAGCCTTCTTGTAGTCCGTGTCCACCATCATACTCAGCTACAGACATTCTGCCTTGTTTGAGTTCCTAGAATTTAGAAACCTTCCGGTCTCGGAAGCACTGGAGAAAGTACTTGTCATAGAAAATTGTATTAAATTGAGCCCATGTCATGTTCTCATTGCCATTCCGAACTAATAACCACCATTTCCGAGCTTCATCCTTCAGAGTATAGGTGGCCAATAGAACTTTCTGAACCTCGGAACAGGGAAACACTTCAAATAATTTTTTCATCTCCAGCAGCCAAGTTTCTGCCTTTAGCGGTTCAATGCCACCCAAGAAGTTGGCGGCTTCATCTTCATAAAATTCTGAGTCAAGTTAATTATGTCATTATTGCCCGGTTCAACTTGTACCGGCGGAGGTAGAGGAGGTAAAGGTTGTTGCCTCTGTTGTTGCATTACAACTTCAGTTAAAGCTGTAAGCATTTGTTCCATTCTGTTCATTCGAGCATCCGAGGACCCTACTGTATCATCACTTCTAGCATTTTCCATTGCTATAGGGAAAACAGAAGGGCAATAAACATAGGCAAATAGTCTTTTTTATAATGTTCAGAACTTTCATTCTCAGTTTAGTCAATTCAGACTCATGTGTTTATGTTCGGATGAAATTTTGTCACGTACAAAGATTATTACATACTCACTTATGCAGATGGAATGTTCCTAATTCTTTCCTAGAACATCCTATAGCTCGTATGGACTCGTGCGTGCAGTAGAACACGTGCTCTGATACCACTCTGTCAAGAACCAAACCCGCCCCTATGGGTCTAGTGTCGTAACTGACCAGTAATCCTTGGATTACCAAAGGCCTCTTGACAGATTAACATAAAGTTAGGGACTGTAGAAGTAAATATACAAAATATACATGGTCCATCGAGCTGTGCAGACAGACATGAGACTGATGATCTTGAAACTTATATAAATTTACGAGTGATGATAGAAGATGTAACATTTACATATCACTTCTAGAAGTATAATATCAGGAATCTTCCCCAATAACTTAACAAAACAAACAAGGACTAATACGGTTACAAAAACAGCCAGAAAACTTGACTTCATCCGGAACCTCCTCGGGAGGCACAATGGTTGGCTGACAAAAACTGAACCATAGGCCGTCAATTCTGGGCCTGGTCACGTGCCTGCTCACCTACATACATAATATAAACCGTGAGTTAATGCCTAGTGAATAATAACAAGGTAAAGACTTTAATGAATGATGCCCATAACATATTTCGAATCTTATAGCAAATTAGAATCATATTCAGATAACAGAAACAGAATCATAATCTTATCTATATTCAAATCATGTGTGGTACATCCATTAGCATAATCATGTCTCTTTGGTCAAGCATGTCAAGTTCCATAAAGGAACCTCTAGTACCAGGTAACATATCTCATACATAGGCCACGATATTGTTTCCCCCGGACGAGGGCCTGTGCCACGGTATTATTTCCCCTGGACGAGGGCCTGGGCCACGGTATTATCCCCCGGGCTAGGGCCTCAAGACCATAAGCCACAGTATTATGTTCCCTGGGTGAGGGCCTCTGCTATGGACACCACAATTACGTTTCAAAGAAAATGGGACAATCATTCATTCGTACAAAACATAGCATTTCAGAAAAATTATCATCTCCTATCATCAGAAAATAATTAAAGTTAAACATAACTTTACAGAGTTATTACTCACAGATAACCAGTGGCTCTAAATAGACGAGTAGAGTAGGTGACTCACTTATCTTGAGGCGCGTGACCTACATAACATGACAGATGCACACATTGAAACACACGCTCAAATTGTACATAACTCATTTCATTTGTTCTTAGTACGTTTCTAGCCTTTAATCCCATTACGGTGTCTTAATCATGGCCTAGGAATGCCTAGGATAGAATGAGGATGCAAAAATGCACTTGAAGACATTTTTCATACCTTGCTGAAAACAGGGTCTGCGCTCGAGCGTGGCTTTCCTTGTTCGAGCGGACATGCAAAATCTGAAGGTTCGCTTGAGCGTGAATTCCTTCACTCGAGCGGACTGTACACTTTGACAAAAGTGCTGGATGCTTGTTTTTCACGCTCGACGGATGCTCGATCCACACTCAAGCGTGAGACTCAAACCCTCGCTCGAGCATGACTTCTGTCGCTCGAGCTTGCTGCAAAACATATGAACTTCTGGATACATACATTTCACGCTCGAGCGGAAGTGCACGCACTCAGAGTGCTCGCTCAAGCGTGAAATCCTACGCTTGAGCGTGAATGCAAAATCTGGAATTTCTAGATTTGATCTCCAAGCTTCAAACTCAACCCAAACACTTCAAAACTTATTGTTTTGGGCCAAAATTTTGGAAAACACTTAGAAACTCATAAAACAACATGTTTAAAGGATCATTTCAAGAAATCATGGCCCAAAAGCATGTCAATTGTACACAATTTCAACTTAAACTTTAGAAATGATTCAAGAACATAACATGCATGAATTTTCTTGATCTTGAGCTTCTCAAAACATTATCAAATGCCATATTCAACTCAAAAACATGGTGAATTCTTAGAGTACAACCATAATATGAACATGCATGTGAGAATTCTCATGAAAACAACTTCAAACTCCATGATATGGACATGCATGCATGGATTGACTTAGCTTCCATAAATTCTAGCTCAATTCTCCCATGAATTCACCTATTTCATTTGAAGTCTTGTAGAGTCTAACTTAATTACACAATTAAGAGTTTGATTCCTTACCTAGAGACTTGAATTCCCAAGTATTGAAGTTGAATTCTCAAATTCTCTTCAAATGCCAACAATTCCTAGTAAAACATCCCTTATTCCTTGTTGAACTCACCCTCACTCTTAGTCTCCCTCCCTTTCTCACGTTTGTAGCTCTCCAAAAGAGTGAAATGGGAATGTATGAGTGCATATAGAAGTCCACTAATGCCTTAATTTGGCTTGGGTAATAGTGCAATTAATTAAGGTTAAATAAGTGGGCATTAACTTAATCTAATTTAATCGTTCCAAATCGAATTTTTATTAAACCTATCATAAGGTTCTAAAAATTTCAAATAACACAGAAATCAATTTAATTTTTAAATCGGATGCCGATAAGGCCTTCAACTCGCAAACCGAATGAAAAAGATGAATAGATCTTCCTACGTTGAATAGATATAAACACTATAATGCAACGCACACATGCAATTTAATTCAGAATTTCTTCTTAATTACTGATTAGACATAATTAATCATGGATTAACGTTAATCAGGGATCGGGTTTGTTACACTTATGGAACATATTCCTATCTAAATATGACTTGAAACTCTATAAGAAATTACACAAGACTTCACATTAAATAAGTTCCCATGATAGGACTTATAAATTATTTTCCCAAAATGAAATTCAAATAAATTTTGGTGTCACGTTAGCACATTTTGTCCAATTATAGACTGAATGTGACAGCAGGGGCCAAATTAATCAAAAATTTCAAAGTTTGTGTGTAAAATTGATATTAATTGAAATCTGGAGATTAAATTGAAAAACACATGAAACTTTGAAAGTCAAAATGATATTTTGTAGATCGGACTTTGACCATCTTTGTTACAAGTTTATAATAAAGGATTTTCAATATAAATCTAATGATTATGAAATAGAAATATAAGTTTATAATTATTACTTTTAGAGGTGAAATAAAATTTTAAGCATAATACCATATCATTCTTGTCAAGTTTTATTCTATGAATTTTATGTATGTTTAGAAATTTCCAAATTTTAAGTGAAGTTTTGATACTACGTCAAAAACTTCTATTTGATTATAGACGACAACTAATGGCAAAAATAAAATATATCAAAAAACAAATAGTTTAGTTATATAATTAATCTTATTAAAAAACAAATACAATCGAACATAATACACAAAAGACATAACAACGTTGTGGATGTGGGTTAACATTACAACCTAAATATAACTTCATTGGAGGCTAATGAAAGTGTACCAATGGATGGCTATAATAGATAGTCAAAGCCATATCAGATAAGATGACAGTGAAACATGAACAATTGGCACCACACAACAACAAATCTCACCAATTGGAGAAGCAAAAACCATACCTCCTTCCCTCAACCACTTGGAGTCCAAATCAGCAGAAACAAACAAAACACAACCTCCAACCTTAACGACAGTATTGGCCATATCCTCTTCCAGACAAGCAACATTTTCAAAATCCATCGGAATCTGTGATCAAGGCGACATGCATGCCCACGAACATAGCCTGCACAATCCACTTTCCTAAAAGCCTCAAAAAACATAATATACTGAATGATACAATAACCTGTAATATGAAAATAAATAAGGGGTATAATAGTACACTAATACCATTTATTTACAACTCATAGGACTTTATGAAACATATTCCTATCTAAATAGAACTTGAAACTCTATAAAACAATTACACAAGACTTCACATTAAATAAGTTTCCATAATAAGACTTATAAATAATTTTCCCTAAATTTTATTTGCGATAAAAAAAAAATCCAAAACATTCATTGTTTTATAATGGTGTGTCTTATCCAATTTTACCCTTCCTATTTAATATAAACAACAAGTTTTAAAATAATTTTAAGGGGGATTTAATAGAAAATCATTTTTCAAGTATTTGTATTCCAATTAGTCCATAAGATGTTCTTGTATTCCAATAAGTCCTATTATTTAGACATTTGATCCACCAAATTGTAATTTTCATATTTAAGCTATTTTATGGACAGTTTTACCCTTACAAATATTTTTTAAACGGTTGGCAATTTGGTGATGTGAACATTCATATTTTACAATGTGAATATTCACATTGACGTGTGAAGGTTCCCATTGACAATGTGATGTAAATATTTACATTGACGTGTTAACATTCATATCATGGAACATTCATACTGTAAATGTGAATATTATTATTAGGGGTATTTTGGTAACTATGTAACCTATAGGACTTATTGGAACATAAGAAAATAATGTGGATTAAATGGAATATAAGTAGGTGAAAAGGGATTTATGAAAAAGTGTCTCTAATTTTAACTTTATAAAAATTTAAAATTTTAATTGTAAAAATTATTAATCTTATACTTATAATTTTGTTTATGAAAAATCATTTAATTTGAAGAATTAAAAATAATTTAATTAAAAAATTTCTAATAAATTAAAATTATTTATCAAATTTTTTGTTCATATTTTAATGAAAAAAATATAAAAATAAAATAAAATACACTATTATGAACAATTGAATTTTTTATAACAATTTTTAAAATAAAAATAATTTTGAAATTTGACATAACTCAATAATAATTTTTAAAATAAAATAGAACTCACTGATAATTTTTTCATTGTGATTTATGATTTTTTAATATAATAAAATAATTTGTACAATTAAAAAAATATTAATATTTATGAAATCGTTGTTCATATTAAATAAGGGGTAAAATTAAGATAACATTCACTATTATGGAGCAATGAACTTTTTGGAAATATATTAGGAAAAATAAAACTTAGTTGTCCATATTGAAACTTGATAGGACTTTATAGTAATTTTAAGAGCAAAATAGGATTTATTGCTCATTTTTTCTTCTTTTAAATGAAAGATGGAACTAATTCAATAATGGAAGATTTATTTGTAAGCCCTAATAGGTGGATTTATTGTTCAATAGATCCTGTGATAATTAATGGCGTTTTTCATCAAACATTATTAAACAACATCGCTAGCTATTAATTTTCAGCAATAGTTTGAAAATTTTATCACAAAAAAGTTATGAATTATAATGTTAGCCACTATTTAAAAAAAAACTGTCACAATAAATGTTATTAATTTTCAATTTTTAGCCACAATTTGAAAAATTCATCACAAAAAATGTCATTAATTTATAAATAATCGTGACAAGAAAAAATCACTAATTAATTTTTAGCGACATGTAAAAAATTGTAACAAAAAATTATTTATAGGGACAATTTTACTAAGATTAATTTTCAATAAAACTAATAAGAATTAAGTTCAACTATTAAGACTTATTGATAATTTACTCTTCAATAATTGTGTTTGAATTTAGATCTGAAGAGAAACTTGAGGTTGCAAAAACGAACACAAAAAACAAAATTCAAATTATATGTATTCAAAATTAATAACAAATTCTAAATTATTTTCTTTGTAGCCTAGGCACCATAGGAAAGTTAGTCATACTTCAATTTATATTTTTATAAGTATAAAATTAGTAGGAAAAAAAATCATTAACTTTCCAAATAAAATTGTTTTCTTAAGGGTTGTTTAAGATGATCTAAACAAGTATATTTTTAATTTTTTACGAAAAAATATACAAAAAAGTAGAGAGGTTGTGTGACTCAAATAAGTGCACTTTATGTCAAATAGTACCTTAATATTGAGATAAACATGTACAAAAAAACAAAAAAACAAAAAAAACAAAAAAAAAAAAAAACAAAACAAAACAAAAGAAGTTTGTACACTATAGAAAATTAAGATTTTAGGAATAAAAATTTAGAGACAAAATCACTTTTATGAATGAAATATTTTTATTGTCAAAAGTATCATTATTATATTTTTAGTGACGAAATTTGAACATTAGTGCTGAATTATTATTTTTTTGAGACCAAAATTCGTGTTAAAAAATGAATCTTTTTTGGACTAAATTATTTGTTGCTACATTTATTAGTAATTTTTTAAATTTTGTTGCTAAAAGTTCTATTTTTCACTATTCAAGACGAATTTTTAAGGACTATTCTCAACATAAAAATAATTGCATCCCAAATATTTTTTTTAATAAAATTTTCATTTTATGAATAAAGAAAAATCTAATCTATAAAACTCTTATTTAGGGGTTGTTTGGGGTGTCCTAAATAAGTGCACTTTTTGACTTTTTGAACTAAAAAGTTGAGAAAAAAAAAAGATGGATGTTTGGGTTAACTTTTTGTCTTTTTAAGAAAAAATGTGTAATAAAAAATTATATAAGTAAAAGTGTATAGGGGAAGAAAGTTGAGTAGGTTGTACGGCTGTCCTGCTGGGCAATATGTCTTACACAGCAAATTATCGCCTCATTCAGAGGAAAGTGTTTGGACAGTGATGGTCGGTTTGTGGGGGCCACCACGGGTTCGATTTTAATAATCTGAACTATTCAATATGTATAACTCGTCGAGTATTATATGCTTGTAAAAAATCACGTTGATCGGATATCGATAGCTATATGATCGGATTAGTTTTTTTTCAACAGTTAACTATCACACCATCCATTTTGTTTATATAAAACTGATTTGATCATATAGTTAATGATATCCGATCAACGTGATTTTTTACAAGCATATAATACTCGACGAGTTATACATATTGAATAGTTCAGATTATTAAAATCGAACCCGTGGTGGCCCCCACAAACCGACCATCACTGTCCAAACACTTTCCTCTGAATGAGGCGATAATTTGCTGTGTAAGACATATTGCCCAGCAGGACAGCCGTACTGCTGGGGCAGTACGGTTCCCCTATACACTTTTACTTATATAATTTTTTATTACACATTTTAAAAAAAAAAAAAAAAAAAAAAAAAAAAAAAAAAAAAACAACAACAACAACAACAAAAGAAGTTTGTACACTATAGAAAATTAAGATTTTAGGAATAAAAATTTAGAGACAAAATCTCTTTTATGAATGAAATATTTTTATTGTCAAAAGTATCATTATTATATTTTTAGTGACGAAATTTGAACATTAATGCTAAATTATTATTTTTTTGAGACCAAAATTCGTGTTAAAAAATGAATCTTTTTTGGACTAAATTATTTGTTGCTGCATTTATTAGTAATTTTTTAAATTTTGTTGCTAAAAGTTCTATTTTTCACTATTCAAGACGAATTTTTAAGGACTATTCTCAACATAAAAATAATTGCATCCCAAATATTTTTTTTAATAAAATTTTCATTTTATGAATAAAGAAAAATCTAATCTATAAAACTCTTATTTAGGGGTTGTTTGGGGTGTCCTAAATAAGTGCACTTTTTGTCTTTTTGAACTAAAAAGTTGAGAAAAAAAAAAGATGAATGTTTGGGTTAACTTTTTGTCTTTTTAAGAAAAAATGTGTAATAAAAAATTATATAAATAAAAGTGTATAGGGGAAGAAAGTTGAGTAGGTTGTACGGCTGCCCTGCTGGGCAGTATGTCTTACACAGCAAATTATTGCCTCCTTCAGAGGAAAGTGTTTGGACAGTGATGATCGGTCTGTGGGGGCCACCACGGGTCCGATTTTAATAATCTGAACTACCAATATGTACAACTCGTCGAGTATTATATGCCCGTAAAAAATCACGTTGATCGGATATCGATAGCTGTATGATCGGATTAGTTTTTTTTCAACAGTTAACTATCACACCATCCATTTTGTTTATATAAAACTGATTTGATCATATAGTTAACGATATCCGATCAACGTAATTTTTTACAAGCATATAGTACTCGACGAGTTTTACAAATTGACGGTTCGGATTATCCAAACGGAAACCTTAGTGGGCCCCCATGAGCCCAACATTACCATCAAAGACTTTACATATATAATTTTTTCTTTTTACCCAAAAAGTGTATGACCTACCTTCCTGCTGGGGCAGTACGGCTGACAGTGTAATTTAAACTTTTGTATTACAAAAATGTATAAAATATTTTTTTAATATTTTTTATTTGTGAATAATAATGACTTTTTTTTAAAAAAAATTTTTGATGTAACTTTTTGACTTTTTGAATTTTTTAAGACTTGCCAAACCTGACTTTATTGTAGTTATACAAGCATTTTCTTGATATTGCATAGAAACAAATATCATAAAAGTACTTTTCCACGTTGCTTTAAAAAAATAAGTAAACCATTTTACATAGATTTACATAAATAGAAATTGAATTCCTTTCAATTTGGAGATCTAACTAGAGAGTTGATGTTGATGAGTCTATTGTGGTGTATTTCAGTGATTTAAATCATTCATTTTGTAATGTCTAATAAAAAAATAATCTATGTAAAATAATCAAGATTGTCTAACATTAATATTCATATGGCCGGTTCATGTTTATTTAAAAAAAATAGGTGAATTATTTTTAAAATTAAACTTCATGTCTATTTTTTTTTTAATGACATGTGATTGTGGCCAAGTTTGGCTATCCTAAATAAGTACACACTTTTTATCTTTTTTTCATCACATCATCTTTCTATTTTTTTGCACATCTTTTCGAAAAAAGACAAAAAATACACTTATTTAAGTCATCCCAAATAACCCCTAATTGTCCTAGAATATGCTATTGTGTTTACAATAGGCAAGATAGTCAATGGATTTGACTGGACTCCATGGAAAAAAAATTGGGTTGGTTCAATGAAAATTAAAACCGATTGCACACTAGTGTTTCAATAAAACAACCTTAGGATGACCATGTACTTCGAATCAGGATTGTAAGAGTGTCTATATTAAAATAGTTAATTAAAAATTTATTAGTTTTATTTTAATGAATCAACTTTTTCAAATATATTTTCTAACAAACTCTTTAAAGAAGTTGATTTAATTATCTCAAAACGTATAATTTGTTGTTTTCAAACTTCAAAAAAGTCAATGTAATTTATCTTTGAAAAAAATTATATTGAATTCATATACAAAATGATATGGCACTTTATGTTCCGCTCATCTCAATTTAAAATATCTTATTATTCTAACTTATATTTTCAAAAATATTATATTATTCTGATTCAGTTTTTTTATACAAATTTTGTTTATAAATAATTTTTCTTAATTTATCATATTATGTTTTTTATCTCATGTATTACAATTGCATTAGTTTAATGATTTCACCACTCAGGTTTATTATTAATATAATAATAATTGATTAAATGATAGATATAATATATTAAGTATTTTATTACCTTAAATTATTTGTCAAGTCATCTTTTCCTAACTATATGTAGCTAGTGATTTGGTACTCAACTAAAGTAGCTATTCAAAAATTGAATTTGATAAATTGTATTTCTATGATTTTGTGCCATAAAATAGCTAAGAAAAGATTCCAATGAGTTTGATAATGATGTTCTAAAAACTCATGATATATCATTTAGGTTAGTGAAATTGATGAAGGTTAAATTTTTGCTCAACATGATTTTCGCCGTGTGGATCTATTCCCTATCTAAAATCATTGATAATTGTGAAGATTTTTATTTGACTTTGTATAATTAAAAAAGATTAAAAATAAAAAGAAAAATACAATACACTTGGCACTATTGCATTTTACGTCAAATTTCATTTTAATTTCTCATTTTTTTTAATTACAACGGTAAAGTGTTTATATTTTTAATTAAGTTATAACGTGACTCTTCAATTAATATCTATTGTAAAATTGATATGGAGTTTTGTCATGTAACCCCGACCTAATCATTCATAATTTGTTCAAAAAAGATTATTCAATACATCGAATATCAAGCAAAATGCATCATTTTTTAAACATTAAGCAACATGAAGTCATTGACATTTTTCAAAAACAGTAATCAACTATCATTTTTCAAAACAGTAATATTTTAAATCTAAAATTATCTATCTAGAATTTATTTAGAAATAATAATTAATGATTCAAATTTATTTCACTCGTACATCTTATACTTTATTAATTTAATTTTTACCACACCTATTCATTGTATGTAAATTCCGAAAATATAATTATGGGATCCCATTGACTTTTGCTTTTCCAAAATGAAAGAGAAAAAGAAACGTGCCCGCATTTTTCAAATATCAATTAAACAACCAAAATATAAGATAAATAAAATTAGTATATTTAAAATAATTTTTTTATTTTTTACAAAAAGATAAGTAAAAAAAATAAATTTTTTTTAACTTTTTAATATAAGTCGTTAATTTTTTAATTTTTTAAAATAATTTTTTACCTTTTAAACTAAAATATTAAGTTACCAAACAATAACTTACTAGGGGCTATGTAGTATATAAGTTCTAATCGTGTACTTTAGGTGTGCGATAAATAAGTCATATGTGTGTATCTATATCCTATATAAAAAGTGTATAACCGCGGTATAACGCTCTTGCCTGCTTGCTTTCTAACGTTTTCCAATAGACAAATGGAACCGCTTGGTTGTCTACCAGAAGAATTCTACTTCTTCCTCATCGAAGTAGCTGTGCATCCTCCTAAAAATTTCCTACATCGGTGCTTCATATCGGTGCTGTGGTGGACCTCTGTGCTGACCTCTTCATCAATTCGTGCCACTTGTACCGCTGCTGTTGAGGGGGTGGCTTCTCACCCAGGCTTGTTCCTGAAGTCCTAAGCTATTAAGAGGTGTAAATTGTTCAATTTCATTGCTGCAAAATCACTATCAGTTTTATCAAAGAAACAGAAAAGGTATGCTCTTCTTCCATTTCCATTTTTCAGTTGTTAAATGTGAAACATATATTCATTCTTCCATTGTCGCTATTGTTGTTGTTGGTAGTGCATTTGTTGCTGTTTTTTTGGTCTATGCTTGTAACTGTTGTTTTTCATTCTCTTCCTCTTGTCTATTGTGCAATTATTTCTAACTTGTTTATTTCGAGCTCTGCTCTTGTTCCTCACAACTGTTTAATGGAGTGTCCACCATGTGCTCGACCATATGCCGAAATGAAACACACACATAAATTGACAGTTAGAATGTGAAACTTTTTATCTACCATGTACTTGACCATATGCTTAAACGAATAAACACACCGAAATTGACAATCATGATGTGAAATTATTTTCCCAAATTAAAAAAAAATAAAAAAATAACTACATATGATTCACCAAATGTTGGGGAAAACTCTGGGTGTACATAGACAGCTCTGTTTTTTTCTTTTGTTTGTCTACTTGGCCTTTGGCCTCGATTGCACTAAAAACACAAATTAATATAAAATAACGTGCTTCTAAACAATCAAACTTACTGACTTCATAGTGATGAAAGCTAAAATTCCAAGTATACATATCTAATTCAAGCAAATGAGAGAGTTTTTGTTAAAGGTTTCGTGAGCCTTAGCTTTTGCATTTTTGCCCATAATTTCAGGTTTCTTTTCTTTCTCTCAAATGCAAATTTGTGGGGATGATTACACTTTATCCCAGATGGCAATCTCTTTTATCTTTTTCATTTGAATTTCATACACTTGTGAGTTTGATAAATGCTCTTTAGTTCTTTCCTTTTGCTTCTAAGCTTTTGATGATAATTATACTCTTTTTATGATTTTTAAATTTATAGTTTGTTCATACTAAACAGCCATAAACTGGACGCCGGAGCAACCTCCAAAAGTAAATATTCAATAAACACACAGTAATCTTATAATTAAATAATTTGTTTTTCTTAAACGTTGGGATTGATATCTTCATGTAATTTTGTGTAATTGAAAAGTACAATAAAATTTGAGATGGTTGAGGTTGGGGTGATTTGGCTTCTCTAGGAATTTTTTCATACTTCTAATGTGGACCTTCTTCTGGGATGGATGGATGGATGGATGGATAGATAATCATGAATCATGATCATGGTGGGATCTGTGCAAAGTGGTGTTAGGGACTCTTGTGATGAGGTGAACAAAATTCTCCTGATTTCATTCAAGAAAGACGATTGTGAATTGGCCATTGGGCTGCCCATTTGTTCTTCTTGTTCTTTTCTTTTCTTTGATGCAAAAAACCAAACAGGTAGTAGCAAAAGTCACATCCCCTTTCATATAATAAAATCAATGTAATTTACCCATAAAAATTGTATAACTACTCAGTTCGTCCTCACCAAAATTAAATGAAACAATTTTCAGCATACCTCACCTAATTCATAAACCAAACATCACTTCCTCTTCATTTTTTACCATATCACTCCATCCAAACAGAGAGTAAGATTCACGGAACAAAATTTCATTATAACTAATTACAAATTGAGAAGAAATAGGAACCTAAAATTTATACTGGAAACTGGAAGCACACTGGGGGAGCAGTAGCAGTGTGGCAGAGCAACTGAGATTGCAAATCCCATTTAGCCATTAAAGGGTATTAATGTGACCAAATGAACAAAGATCGACTGGATACATGAAATTCAGATCTTTAACAGAATCAACATTTGACTTAAAACTAAACAGAGAGTGAAGAAGAAGAATAACCCCAAAACACAACATAAAATTGCAATAGAAGATTAAGATTGTGTTTGGACAGATGGATTTGAAATGTATTGAGCTCTAACTTTATAAAAAGATAAGAGAGTTGGTTATTATGGATAAATTACGAACTTTAAGGGGGAATATAGAGTAAATTAAGAAGATAATTATAATACTAATATTGTACATTGTGATGTATTTTATTCTTAGCCAATGTAAAAAATTTATTGTCAAATTTCCATAGGCCAAGCATAGCGAGACATGCATGTGGACACAAAGATGATGGTATTATTATTTATGTTTTCTTGAAGAATTTGTGTTCATTTAAGTATTTTATTCCCAGGCGCAGGGTCAATACATTTGGTCACTGATTTAAAGAGGAAGCTTGGACACTGTTAGACCTGTCGGAGGCTCGGGCTTAGTTTTGAATTATTCCCTTCTTTTTTTTTTTTTTTAATTCCACATATAGTTTCTATATAAAGTACATTTTGAAAAAAAATTACTCATTTTTTATAATTGCAGTTTTTTAAATATATTTATCGAATCATTTTAAAAAAATTAGGTAGTTTGGAGAAGTAAGAAGAAGATAAGAGGTTATTTTTTTTCACTGGTGATTGGGAAGCTATTGGTGGTGATGGTACTGCTTAGTTGTTCAGCCATGGGTGATCTTAAAATGTATAGTTAAAGAATATGTGACTTGTGTAGAGGACGTTGTTGCCAGAGTAAGTGGAGGACAAATTGGGTAGTTTGGAGGTCCATTTATTATTATTTTCTCTTTTTCTGGTTTCACATTTGGTTAACTGTATAAAAGAGTGATGATAATTATTACACAATAATGAATTTGGAAGACGGCCAATTGAAGCTACATCTTTCAACTTTGATGTCGTTTGTGGTGCTAGAATTGGGATAGGTATGTTGTTATTGACATATATTACTACCCAACATATGCAGAGATGCCATCATATGAACAATGTGTGTCGATGAGTTACCCCCTTTTTGGCTGTTGTAATGTTATCGTCTCTTATCAAAAGAACAAAACTAACACGTGAGGTTGTTTTGTCAGCTTTTCTTGCTAGATATCTGAAACAAGAAGGCATCAGATTTTGATTGCTGGCTACTGATCGATGATGAGAAATAAGTGAGGTAGGATGATGGGGCAGCTTATTGTTGTAACCAATTAGGAATGAGGAAAAGGAGAACCCCATTCAAGTCTGAGTATGTGAATCAAATACACATTAGAATGTCTTAACTTGTTGGTTCATTGGCTGACTGAGTTCAATTAGTGGAATTTACCCAAATAGTGATCATTCTCTTGGTTTATGGATTGAAGCAGTCTGTTTGCTTTTTGACAGTATTACGTGGTTTTTATTGTTGTTTTAATTATGCATATGCATATTAGTTTGTGCCATGGAGATTGTACTTCTAAAATTTTCAGAAATTGTTATGACGGTTAGTTTGTCTTCTCACTTCTCAGGCATTCATATTTCCTTACAGATTATGCCTCAAAGTACTTTTAGCAATTTTAAATAATGACATTTTTCCTATTTCTTTTTATTTTCATGTTAAATTTTCTTGCACCGTATGTACTTTGGGTTTATGTTCAGTTTCCTTTGAACGGGCTAACGGATTAAGAAGTGATCTTAGCACATTGAAGTAGTGAATTTAAGAATTTGGCATAATTTTTATGTTAATACTAACAATTGATTTGCTAGAAAGTCATTTGCGTTAGACACTTGTCAAAAAGAAAAAAAAATATGTTGAAAGTATATTTGAAGTATTTTGGGTTAGACAATTGTGCTGCATGGATTGATGCATTTTGTTGGAGTTTAACAAACAATGAAGTAAATATATTGAAAGTACCAAACAATTATTGTTTGTGAGTTTCCTTCAGTTGACCCTGATTTTTTGAGCATCTTCTAAGTTGATGTCACGCTCTCAAAATAATACAATAAAGATAACTCATATTTGAATAAATACGAGAAACAATATATATCAGAGTTCACTGTTTAACAACCAGTTAAATGCCATATAGGCTTACATGTTTCCAAGTCATTGTTTGGTTATACAAATTGAGTCTCGCTCATTACATCTTAAACCATTGGCTTTACAAATAACAAACATACATACATAAGGCATAATTAAGAAGCTCTTGCTTTCCAAAACTCCATCTACGCTATTGCCTTAGAGAAAGCATCTCAACTGTACTTGAAAATGGTATTCCCATATAGGGTGAGCCAACAGCGTAGTAAAAATAATCTAACACAATTTATGAGGTTTAGCAAAGGTATAAATACCATGTACATAAACAATACCGATCCTGAAATATCCACAAGACCTGCATATCCATATGCCAATAAGACCAACCTTATTCCATTTTCCTTTAATTTCATTTTTAATTCATATATGCTATTCAATTCATGAGTTAAATTCGTTATCTTTCAACAATCAAAATGAGACTACAACTCAATGATTTTTCAATTATGCAAAACTCACATAAACACTTCAAACCTGCCATTTTATGGATATTTCGTTCGAATGAATCGACACCCATTTATATATAAAATTTTAGGTGTTTCACCAGGACACTCTGGCCAACTTGTTTTAAATGAAGTCCATCCTCTTTCTCCTCCCAAACAAATACACATATGTAATGTATTTATAAACATAATGACATATAGAGTACATTCCCTTTCTCCTCCCAATAAATATACATATACAATGTATCTATAACATGGTCATATTCAATGACGCCAACAATGGATTAGCATTAAAGCGCCTAATCTTCATGTAATTTCTACAACAATCACAGGTATCCTTCACCGATAATCCAATGTAATTATTTCTAAAGAGATGTTCAATATCAAAATAAATAGTTTATTCAAAACTTTCATAGGTGAGATAATACATATCCAATATCACCATTTATAATCACAATCTTCCAATTTCACGTTTTCAATGTTAATCTCAATTATTTATGCAAAATAATAATTTAATCAAAATTTGGGCAGAATCCCCCTTTCACCAAATATCAACCCAAACACCAAAATCAACTATTTTGGCACAATATGAACTTATATTCAAGTCTCATACTTGTTTACCTCATATTCATCAAAACCCCTCTTTTCATTTCACACCCAAATCCTAGATTTGTCCAAACCACAACCAAATCTCATCATCTATACACAATAGCAAATAACTAAGCTAAAAATCATATAGAGTGTAGAAAATCTCTACCTCAAGTTTTGAAGAAAATTTGAGATGAAACCTCAAAATCTACGGTGTCGAAATTCAATCTCCACCGCACACAATGAAGCCCTCGAGGTGATAACCAACTTTGGTAAAGAACTTAGGCCTAAATCCCAATAGATTTGGAGAAATCAATGAGAGAAGATGACTTCTAAAGAGAGAAGCTCTAGACCTGGAAATTTGAAGAGTTTTAGAGAGAGAGGGGGTTGCAAAAAGTGATTTGAAACTCTAATTTACGGACTGATATAACAAGGTCACTTGAGCGTGAAATGTAATTTTCTGTAAGCAATTTCGAATGCATTTTACATTTTTGCTTTCGACGAGTTGACCGGACAACTCGGCTCCCGAAGTTGACTAGGTCAAAATTGAGATCGCTACAGTTGACCTAGAGCCTGGTGGTGAGCTTGTTTAGATTTGGGCTTCTTTCAGTCATGTAGGGTAGGTCTGCGTTATTTTGTACAGTATTCTTTTGTTTATCTCTTGATGCTGTAGATTCTTGATCAAGTATCGACAAAGAATAATAAAGGACGAGCAGGGGCTTGAGTTCTATTAAATGTCATTAACTACTTTGGTCTTGTCCTTTGACTTTTGTTTTAGGAAATGTCATGGAAGATAAGGTACTGGTTTGGATTCTAAAATATTAAGCATTAGCATGCTAATAAAAAGTATGATAGCATGCATTGCGTCCATATGTAGATGAGAAATTAAAGACAATAATTTCAAACTTCTCCATTATTATTTAACATTTATGCTCTGAATACTACAGGCTTTGATTCTTCAAGGGATTAAGAAAAATCAATTGTGTGAAGCTTTTTTTTTTCTTTTTCTTGTAGATGTAAGTTGGTGACAATTTAAATTTCTCGACGACGATTTTGCTCCTCCAATATCCACGTACACATTAATGCAATATGTGAATGTATAGTTCTTAGTAAGCAAATCCTTGACCCCATTACAACATATTTTTCTTGTATTTTATTAACAATTAATCATATTTGTATTTTTGTCTGTATATAGTCCATGAGCATAGCTCTTCGTGATGTGGATGGTTTTCATTTATCTGGAAAATTAAAAAAAAAATGGAGTAACGGTTACTAATTTAGGTCAAGTTTGGCATCCTCCAAAAAATCCAAAAAGTCAAAAAGTCACTATCCTATTTAAGTCACATCATCTTATTTAAGTCACATCACTTCTCTAACACATCACTTCAAACCCAACCCAAATCCAACCTATATTTCATAAAAAGTCAAAAAGTGCACTTATTTAGTCTTCCCAAACTTAGCCTTAATCTTGATACACTATGTCACAACCCCCACGCGTGGAGCTCGTGGGGGTCCAACTAGTATATATAAATGGTTCAATTCCGTTTCAAACCAAAATTGTGTCTAGATATCCGTGAACCAAATTGTAGATCCAGTGCACCTATTTTGTGAATTGGCACTGAACACAACATTCAAAAAATTAAACCAAACTGTACAGTTTGATACAAATCAAGTTGTAATTTTTTCCGTCTTTTTCCACAACCCAATTTTAGTTATGCTGTGTTTGGTTGAAAGATTTGAAGAGAAATTTAGAATGAAAAATGGAAAGTGTAAGTAAAATGTGAATAAAATATACCTACATTACACTTAGTTTCACACACTTTTTTCCTTTCTCTTTCCAAATCTCTCCTCAAATCTTCCAACCAAACACATCGTTAGGGAAAAATGAAAAGATTTGTTTAAACTATAAACAGAAACATAATTAGTTGAGTGAAATTATATTTGGTTAAAATTAAATTTTTGCTTAACATAATTTTTGGCAAACCGTGTGGATCTATTCCCTATCTAAAATCATTGATAATTGTGGAGATTTTTATTTGTATTTGTCTTTTTCTTTTTCTTGAAAACAAAAATAAAGGTACAATACAATTGGCACTATTGCATTTTATATCAAATCTCATTTTAATTTCTCTTTTTTAAATTATAACAACCAAGTCTTTATACTTTTAATTAAGTTATAATGTGACTCTTAATCTGTTGTAAAATTGATTTACAGAGATTTGTCATGTAACCTCCACCTAAATTTTTTTTTAACAACCTATCATCATAATTTTTTCGCAAAAGATTGTTAGCGGTCCGAAACATGCCCAACCCCTTTTTTTTGTTCTATACAATGAAGACTTCAGTGCACATGAAACATAAGTAATTATTTAATAGTCTTAAAAAATCATGTAACATTATCCATGTAATACTTTTAACCAATAACATACATAGTAGCAAAAAATTTGAGTGGGACAATATTGACACATTGGTTAGATAGTCAGTAGTTGAGAGATTTGAGATGATTCAAATAATGTGTTGTGTGTTTTGCAATTCATCATCATTTATAAAAATAAAAAAAATAAAAAAAAAATTCAAAAAATGTCTTATTTTGTTTTTAATTATTAATGAATTTTATTAACGGTGAAGTATCAACAAATTCCAAAATGTGATCTTATGAACGGTTTAATCCTCTATTTTTTTCTTATGTACCCAAAGGTCCTATTATAGTGGAATTAACACAAAAGAATAGTAACTTATATGTTCGGGTTTAATTTTTAAGGGGTAAAAGTGGGTTTCTCCATATGTAAAATTATACATTTGGACAATCTGTACTATAGAGGTTTTGGATTTTTCTACATTCTAGAACAAATCTCACATTACGAACAAATATGTAACACTCCAATAACGTAACATTTTAATGTCATATACTAAAAAATTCCTTAATATTTTTCCCAAACATAACAACGTAACACTTAAAAAAAAAAAAAAAAAAAACTTAATGTATTTTTTTATAAATGTAACACTCTAACGTAACAAAAAAAAAAAAAGAAAACAACAAAAAAAGAAACTTTTTAGTGTACTTTTTCCAAACATAGCACTGCAATCAATATAATCTCAAACGTAACATCCCAATGTAATACACTCCAATATAACATACAAAAAAACATTAAAAAATTCCTTAGCGTATTTTTCCCAAACGTAACACTCACAGTTTGAAATTATACATTTGTCCAAAACTTACGAAGTACTTTTTGTACTCCTTTTGGAATGGTTTGAAGAATTTCACATTCTTTTTTTAGAGTATTACGCTTGGGAAAAGTACATTAAGGAGTATTTTTTGTGTGTTAAATTAGAGTGTTATATTAAGGAGTTTTTTTTTAGTATTATATTAGAGTGTTACGTTTAGAAAAAGTACACTAAGGAGTTTTTTTGGAGTGTTACATTGGAAATGTTACGTTTGAGTGTTACAATTTGAAATTATATATTTACCAAAAACTTACTAAGGAGTTTTTGTATTTCTCTTGAAATATTTGAAGAATCCCACATCTTTTTAGAGCGTTTGAAGAATCTCATATTGCAAGTCATTTTTTTACTCCTTTTGAAATGTTTTCCAAATAAAAAAGATTCTCATACAAAAATTTATCCTAAATTTGATTATCATAGATTATATATCTTACATTTCTAGGACACAAAAAAAAAAAAAAAAAAAATTTCACTTTGCTTGTTCCCATTTTAAAAAAAAAAAAACAAAACAAAACAAAGAAGGAAACATAATAGAAATAAGGGTATAACCGTAAATTTAATTTTCAAATAATATATTAAATCCACTTTTCTAAAATTAATGGGACTAATTGGTCTATAAGAAAATCATTGGGACTAAATAAATCACCATTCCTTAAAATGGGATTTATAGGAAAATTTTTCCTTCTATCAAGTTATAATATGGATAATTATATTTTATTTGTGATAAAAAAAAAAATTCCCAAAACATTCATTGCTCCATAATGTGTCTTATCCAATTTTACCACACACTTAACATAAATACATTTAAAAAGTATAATTTTCGTGAATTTTTTTTTTTAAAAAAATTCACTAAATATCAAAAATATTCAGTATATATTTCATATATTTGTGTATTTATTAATTTTTTGAAATATTTTTCACAAATATTTTACTTTTTAGATACATCTAAGTAAGATGCATGTAAAAAAGTAAAAAAAAAAATACTTAAAATTTTAAAATATTTACTAAAAACTTAAAATTTTAAAAATATTTACTAAAAACAAAAAATATGAAAAACAAAAAACAAAAAACTCAATTTTCAAAAACTAAATTCAGAAAACTGAAATCAAATATACTGAATTCTCCTCAATTTGGGGATCTAACTAGAGAGGTCATGTTGATGACCTTATGATAGGTATATTTTAATGATTTAAATCGTTCATTTTGTAATATCTATTAAAAAAATAATCCATGTAAAATAATTAAGATTATTAGCATTGATATCCATATATCGGCTCATGTTTATTTTAAAAAATAAATGATTTATTTTTAAGGCCCCGTTTGTTTGGAGAGCTAGAGGGGGGAATTGTGATTGGTAGTGAGGTGGGACTCATTAATATTGTGTTTGTTTTGAGAGATGGAGAGGGGATTGATAGTGAGCTCCGGATTAGGATGGGCCTTCTCAAGGGGATTCGAATGGGCCTCAAGGACTTGGTATCTAGAAATTTTTTATTTTATTTTTTACATGTCGGGCATTTTTTTTTGAATATTAATGTTTAATTTTTTGTATTTTTTGTTAAGTAAAAATCATTATTTTATTTATTTTATTTTTTTCTGGAAATTTTTTATTTTATTTTTACTTTTTAAAAACTTTTTACATGTTGGGCATTTTTTTAAAAATATTAATGTTTAATGTTTTTGTATTTTTTATTTATTTTATATAAAAATAATTTAACAATTCCTATACTAACAACTATCATCAAAACAAAAACAATTTTACTTAATCCCCTCACTATCAATCCCCTCATTATCAATCCCCTTCATTCTACCTCTGAAAACAAATAGGGCCTAAAATTAAACTTCATATATTTTTTTTAAGATATGTGATTATACTAAGACTAATGCTCCATAGCTCGAGTTTTTTAGGCTCGAGTGGCCCGAGAAATTTTTTCTCTCTCCTCTAATCTGTTTCCTTTCCTCTCATTTCTATCTTTATTCTTCAAACATTCAAACACACCTGAAGAGAATGAGGGTGATGAAGATGCGGAGAGTACAGATGGAGATGGTGGATTGGGCTCTAGAGATGAGGAGGCTAGAAGGGGTGCATCTAAGAGTACTGTTGATGATTGGTTTGAAACAATTGAAAGATGAAGAAGAAGATGATGATGATGATGATGATGATGTTGTTGAAGAAGAGAAGAGATCGATCTACTTCTTGTTGATATCAATGGTAGGAGGAAACCCATACCCCAACATTCACTACTGCCCTTGGCCTTTGCTGTGAACAACCTCATGCCCCTTTTGATAAAAATAGTTCTCTCTCTCTCTCTCTCTCTCTCTCCCTCCCTCTAAGGAGGCTCTTCCCCTCCACTTTTCTTTGTATTGATGAATGTTGTCATTTTCTATTTAAGTAGCTTTCTTTCTCTATGTAGCTCTCTGTCTAATTAAGGGCTTTTTCTCTCTCAAGATAAAAACAGTTCTCTCTCTCTCTCTCTCTCTCTCTCGAGCTGTGTCTCAAACGCAAAATGTGTGTGATTTGCTTGGGTTTTGTGGAGATATGGTTTGGAAATACTCTTCAGATCCTGGGAGACGCTAATGATCCTCAGCTAGTCACCTGAAAAGATACAAACACTCCGGTCAGGGGTGCCGGAATTAGCACTTCGACAGACAAGTTAGTTCAGACACTCAGGATAGCTTATTTACTAAGTTTTTAGAAGTGATTCTTACATACTTTTCTAAATCTATGGTTCTTATATTTATACTTGCTTTTTGGGCCTCGGGGCCTGAGCCTACTTTTATCCCATTCCCCTTTTATTCATTCGGAGCCACTGACTTTCGTCTATTTGGCTTTGCTAATGTATTCGGCGTCCTAGTTACGCAATATGAAGCCGGATAGTATCTAATTTCTCGAGTACGCATCTTCCGACTCTTCTACTTATTCGGCTCCCACAATTTCCCCCCAAGCACTTCAACGACAGTTGGTTGGAATGCTTGGTTTTGAATTCCTAAAAGTCAGAGCCAAAATTCGGCGGGTGGCCTCATCCTCATGCTGATATCTAAGCGCACCCCTTTCAGTTGTCGTGTCGACTTCCCGCCGCCTTGTACGTGTCTATTTATTGCGATTTAATACTTGGACGTCCTTTCAAGCATGTATTTTATGATGCTTATCGCTGGATTGCCTTTCTGACCGTCCCTGAAACTCTCTTCTCCGATATCCTCTTCGTCCTTTGTAAGTTCTCTTTTCACTTGCTTCGAGGACTCTTTCTGGTTTATTCCTTCCTTGGTATATTCTCATAGACTGTAGGGTATGGCGAAACATTTAAAAGACCTCCTCTCGTCAGATCGTATTGCAGGCTTTAAGCGCCATTTCTCCATTCCTGATGATGTCTGTCTGTCACTTGTGGCATACGGCACTCTTGATATGGAGAGGGAGGACGAAACCACGATTGTCTTTCCTCTTTTGTCAATTATAGAGGGTGGAGTCCATTTCCCCCTTCACCCATTTCTTAGGACTGTGCTTCGCCATTGGGGTTTAATCCCTTCCCAACCTAATGTGAATTTCTTTAGAATCATAATGGGGGTTATAGTGCTCAACAGTCGCCTAAGAATTGACCTTGGCATTCCAGCCATCCGGCATTGTTATGCCTTGGCTAAGTCCTCTTGTCGGCACGGGCGTTTCTTCCTTAGGGCCAAGGATGCCGACCATCAGCTGATTACTATGCTTTCCAGTTCCGGAAAACGAGTTGATGATGTTATGGTCGTTGTCTAGGGTAATTGGGAATTTGGTGAAGGGGAGGATCACGTCGACCCTATTCCTAGACGAAGGGGCGAGCCAGGTGGCTGATTGCTTTCTCGCTTTTATTATTTGTTCGTTTTTGTTGTAAAGCCTCTTCTTTGAAATGTTACGGCTTGGCTTGTACAGGGAGAAATTTGAAGAAAGTTCTGTCTTCAACTGAGGCCGTCGAAGTCTTCAGAAACAAGGCAGGGCGGCCCACATTCTGCTTCGTTATGAGCCAACATATACGACCTTCTCGACGGCGGAAAATATCCCGGTTCCGGAGGGTGAAGATTCTCTCATCGCTCTTATTTTGTCCGACTTCAAAAACTTGAGGCAGGTTGGTTTTGAAGGGTCGGATTTGGAGTTGGGTGTAGCTAATGTTACCAAATCAGATCAGTCCGAAACCGAATCTGACGCGGTATTGAATTCGGCCGATCCCCCATCCGCTTCGGGCCGGGGGGATCTTTCGCTTGACGGCATTTTTCACGGCTTAGAGGATATTCCCGCCGCAAACCCTGAAGACATGGCCGGGTTAAGCCTGACAAAACTTGCCAGGAAGGCGAATGCGGAAAGGTTGGCCGCGCGGCAAAGAGCGGAGGCCCTTCCATCTGAAGCACCACCCGCCACCGCATCTCAATTCTCTTTGCCTGTTAGCGAATCAAAGTCCTTGCGTGTTATTGAGGTGGAGACGGTAGAAAATCGGGAAGCCGAATCTACTTTGATTGTGTAGGCCGGCCAAGAAGTTCAGGCAGAGAAACGCTCTGCCGAGTTTGAAGCCGGTGTAGAAGAATATGGCGGCAAACGTCCTTGATTAGAGGGATCGGATGTGATCGTTCCTTTTGTCATTCGGTCGATGATAAAAAACATGCCGGTTTCTTCTGATGCTTCGGCGCTTAAAGATCCCGAAGTCGCATTCAGCTTGGCTACGTCCGTGTCGTTGCCATCTGACAAGGAGGCCTTCCGGGTGGAAACGGATCTGGATGCGACAGCACTAGCCGCCCAATCGGCACTTTCGGTACATATTCGAACTTAGCTTCACTTAATCCAAATACTGTTGAAGATATGGTTTTAAATTCTTATTTTACAGACCATCGGATGGATAGCCGATATGGGCCGTCACCATCGCGATGCCATCAAACAGATTGATCATTTACGCGAGGAAGTTGAAGGCTAGAGGAGAAGGGCCGAGGTCGAAGCTTTGAGGGCGAACAAGGAAGCCTCAAGGGCCGACGCTGAGATGGAGAAGGCTTGTTACGCGGATCAATTGAGGTCGGATGCCGAGAAGAAGGCGGATGCGAGCGAAGATGCGCTCAAGTTGGCCCAAGAGGTGATCTCCAAACTGGAGGCTGAGTTGGCTGAAATGAAGACGGCGAAGGAATTAGCTGACTCGGAGTCTTCCAAAGTATTTGAGGCCGGGAAAAATGCTGGACTCGCCTGTACGTGGACCAAGTCCCCAAGTTTGAAAATCGGGGATTCAAACATGGCTGGAATAAAGCCCTTGCTAGTGCTAACGTTTCAGTGATTGTGCCAATACCATATGAGCAAGTGGATGTTGAGCCATTGGAGTCTGATTCCGATGATTGATCTGGGCGACTGACAGTTTTTAGGATGCCAAATGTATTTTTATAATTTTTAATTTGGTATTTTTCATGTGTTGCTACAGTCATAGTTTTTTGCTAGGCATTTTCATGAGGGCTTGTAGCTTTTTGTTTAGTAATTTGCGTATATAAAATTTCATGAGTTGTGCTCAACTTGCTAAGGAAAATGTTGTTGATGATTGATATTGCTTTCGATTATGGTTAGATTGGCTGCTTAGCTTAGGTATTTGGCCGACCAGATTAGTAAATCTGCCCTTGCCTTAGCCAGGGCGTGAGCTTGCGAAGCCGAATGGGCCTAACTCGTGGGCTGGCTGAGGCACTGATTGATCGGCGCTTGCACTTGAAAACATGGCGGACCAGATTAGTAAATCTACCCTTGCCTTAGCCAGGGCGTGAGCTTGGGAAGCCGAATGGGCCTAACTTGTGGGCTGGCTGAGGCACACAATGATCGGCGCCTGCGCTTGAAAACATGGCGGACCAGATTAGTAAATCTGCCCTTGCCTTAGCCAAGGTGCGAGCTTGGGAAGCCGAATGGGCCTAACTCGTGGGCTGGCTGAGGCACACATTGATTGGCGCTTGCGCTTGAAAACATGGCCGACTAGATTAGTAAATCTGCCCTTGCCTTAGCCAGGATGCGAGCTGGCCCAGCTCGTGGGCTGGACAATTGTCATCCGACTGTTGACGTTTGGGATTACTGTCGTTGCGTCGGGAGAGCTGTAAACATTGAAGGATAAATAGGGCGGGTGCACGCCAGAGGCCCTACTTATTTCCATTCAGACAACTTGGGAGGGACGAATATTGACTGAATCAAACGCCGCAATGAGTCGTAGTAGTGAGCCTACGCGCACAGGAAGAAAAACGTCCAAGGCTCGGGAAGAAGAACGTCATCGAAGCAGATCGCCCTGAAAGGACAGGCAACAACAGGGAAATTCTTCGCACCTGCGACCGAAAATCGAGCCTGATACGACGCCACGACCGTTGAGTTTTGCGGTTTTTGTGAGGAATAGACCAATGACGGAGGGGGATTCTATCATTAAAGACTCAGATGTGGCAGTCGAGTTCGCTCGACAGATATTCCCGCCGGAGATATTCCCGCCGGAGGTCCAATAATCGATGGTCGGACGTCGAGATTTCGAAGTATTTCGAGACGGCATACACGGGGCCGTAAAAGGGCTATATATTGCTTATGAAGTTGGCATGCGTCTGCGGGAGGCGCGACGTGAGAGCGAGAAAAAGGACGAAAGTAATCGCAGTCTGGAGATTCGCACGGAAAAAGCTGAGCGTAAGCTTCGGGAGCTGAAGAATGTTCAAATGAGTGCATCGGTGGCGGCCGTTCAATCTAAATTGGTTGTTGCAGAGAGAAGATCAAACAGGACCTCGAGTTATGAAAAGGGGTTTCAGGACGGCCTGAAGGTCGGGATAGAGAAGACCAAACAGGACCTTGCCGAGGAGGTCTGCCGATGTGAAAATCGTGGATTCAAGCACGGCTAGATCAAGGCCCTTCAAACCGAGGAAGCTCTCAGAGCCTTGGGCATTGATTCGGCCTCGCCCCTGTATCATCGCCACTATTTTCCTTATTCTGATTTTGAAATTAAGAGGAGCGACGATGAGGGCACCGAATGAATAGACTTCGCGCCGAATAAATAGAATTTCTTTTATTTTCAGCGTTTGTATTTGGTCTTGAAATGCTATGTGTTTAATTAATCGTATGGTTTCAACTTTCTAGCAAGTTTTGTGTTGAGTGGCGTAAATGTTTAAACATGTACTGACCGGCTTGAATTAAGAACGATTCTGTGAATATTTATTCGGCCAATGAGGTGGTGCGAATGCATCTCAACGGCCAATCCGGATTCGGAGCTTTAATCGGCCTTAAGGTATCATGCACCGAAAGGGGCTCCAAATTCGGAGGCTTTATTTGGGCCAATCGTGGTATCCACGAAGGGCGCTCCGAATTCGGAGTCTTAATCGGTCTTATTAGGCATAATCGTCCCTAAGGTGTCATGCACCGAAAGGGGCTCCAAATCCGGAGGCTTTATTTGGGCCAATCATGGTATCCACGAAGGGCGCTCCGAATTCGGAGTCTTAATCGGCATTATTAGGCTTAATTGGCCCTAAGGTATCATGCACCGAAAGGGGCTCCGAATCCGGAGGCTTTATTTGGGCCAATCGTGGTATCCACGAAGGGCGCTCCGAATTCAGAGTCTTAATCGGCCTTAAGGTGTCATGCACCGAAAGGGGCTCCGAATCCGGAATTTGGGCCAATCGTGGTATCCACGAAGGGCGCTCCGAATTCAGAGTCTTAACTGGCCTTATTAGGGTTAATCGGCCCTAAGGTGTCATGCACCGAAAGGGGCTCCAAATCCGGAGGCTTTACTTGGGCCAATCGTGGTATCCACGAAGGGCACTCCGAATTCGGAGTCTTAATCGGCCTTATTAGGCTTAATTGGCCCTAAGGTGTCATGCACCGAAAGGGGCTCTGAATCCGGAGGCTTTATTTGGGCCAATCGTGGTATCCACGAAGGGCGCTCCGAATTCGGAGGCTTAATCGGCCTTAAGGTGTCATGCACCGAAAGGGGCTCCGAATCCGGAGGCTTTATTTGGGCTAATCGTGACATCCACGAAGGGCGCTCCGAATTCGGAGTCTTAAGCGGCCTTAGTAGGCTTAATCGGCCCTATTTAATCAAATCTTGGGAGCGGGCATGAGAAAGCGAGAAACTTTGTATTGCAAAGGTGGAACATGTACAAGTATCAAGCCCACAAGTCGGGTCAATGATAGAATTTACGTAAATGTGTTGAATTCCAAGGCCGTGGCAGGCTTCTTCCTGACATTTCTGCGAGCCGATATGCCCCTGTTCCTGCAATGGATTCTATCTGATAGGGGCCGTCCCAATTTGGACCCAATTTTCCATCGGCCGGTCTTCGGTCGGCTGGAAGTACCCTCTTCAAGACAAGCTCTCCTGGCGTGTATCGACACAACTGAACTCGCTGATTATATGACTTGGCGAGCTACTGCTGATACCGTGCCATGGATGCCAGGGCGCGGTCCCTTCGTTCCTCGATCAAAATCAGATCTAGGGCAAGCATCATGTCCTTTCGGCCTGTATCAAAAACTTGCGATTTCAGAGTTGGGAGGCCGATTTCCAGTTGTAAGATTGCTTGGGTTCCGAAGCATAGAGCGAACGGCGTTTCTCCAGTGGCTCTCCTCGGCGCAGTACGATGAGCCCACAATACACTCGACAATTCTTTGACCCATTTGCCTTTAGCTTTTTCCAGTCTCTTTTTGATGCCGTCCAAGATGGATTTGTTAGAGGCTTCGGCTTGACCATTGCTTTGGGGGTAGGCCGGTGTCGAAAAGTAAGGCCGAATGTCATATTTGCTGCATAGCTCTCGATATACGCCACAATCGAACTGGGTGCCATTGTCTGAGATGAGAGCTCTCGGAATGTCGAATCGTGTTATGATGTTTCTCCATACAAAGCGTTTAATGTCGGCATCTCGTATATGTGTTAAAGCCTTCGCTTTGACCCATTTTGTGAAGTAGTTTGTCGCGACGATTAAGAATCGTTTGTTCCCTAGGGCCCTGGGCAATGGTCCTACGATATCAAGTCCCCACTGAGCGAATGGCCAGGGGCTGGTGATAGAGTTCAACTCTTCGGCAGGCAGATGGGTTAATGGGGAGAACTTTTGGCACTGTTCGTATTTTTTTACATAACTCTCTACGTCAGCTTTCATTGTCGGCCAATAGTATCCCTGCGTTATAGCTCGATGGGCCAGGGAGCGTCCGCCAGAATAGGCACCACAACTGCCCTCATGTATCTCTGTCAGAAGCTCCTTCACTTTGTCGAGGTGCACGCATTCCAAATATGGACCAGAGAGGGACTTTTTGTAGAGCCCTCTGTGCGAATCCAGATAGTATCGCAGGGCTTTATTTCGCAGCTTGTGTGCTTCTTTTTTGTCCTCTGGGAGTTGCTTAGAAGAGAGGAATGCAGTAATGGGGTCCATCCAGCTTGGTACGGGTTCTATAACGTTGACATGGATTTCCTTCGGAGGGCCAATGCTCGGCTCCGGGACGAAACCTACTTCGATGGTCCGCTTGATCTCAGAATTGATGGCGGAGGCTAGGCACGCCAAGGCATCCGCGTGTGTGTTCTGGTCGCGTGTTATTTGGTTCAGTTCGTGGTGGTCAAATTTTGCTAGCAAGGAATTGGCCGTTTTCATGTAGGCCGCCATACGGTCGTTTCTTGCAGTGTACTCCCCTTTTAGCTGATTGATTACCAATTTTGAATCACAAAACACAAGCAGACGCCGAGCGCCGAGAAGGTGCGCATTCTACAAGCCGGCTAGAAGGGCTTCGTATTCGGCTTCGTTATTTGATGGTTCAAAGCCAAGCTTGACGGCCTGCTCAATTACTGCGCCGTCTGGAGACATGATTACGACTCCAGCGCCACTGCCCTTTTGGTTAGATGATCTATCATAGTACAATGGCCAAATATCCCCGACATAAATTCTCCAGTTCGGCTTTGGTAGAACTTCAGTCTTTGGTCGAACTTCATCAGGTTTGAGGTTGGCGAGCTCGCCGGTGAATTCGGCAACAAAGTCGGCCAACACCTGCCCCTTGATTGCAGCTTTTGGTAAAAATTGAATGTCGTATTGGCCAAGTTCAAGAGCCCATTTTGAAACACGTCCTGATGCTTCTGCGCTCCGTAGTACTGATCGGAGGGGATAATCTGTTAGCACCCCAATGCTATGTCCTTGGAAGTAATGCCATGACTAGGGCTAAGATGAGTTTTTCCAGCGGAAGGTAGCATGTTTTTGCGTCAACCATTGCCTTGCTCACATAATACACTGGCCGTTGCTCCCCCTCATCCTCTTTTAACAGTACGGCGCTGACGGCCCTATCGGAAACTGCCAGATATAGGATGAGCGGGTCACTAGCGGCGGGTGTTGTCAAGAGAGGTACTGAGCGGAGGTAGGTCTTGAGTCCGTTGAAAGCTGTTTCGCATTCGGCTGACCATTCAAAAGCCTTACCCTACCGTAGTATCTAAAAGAATTGTCGGCAGCAATCTGTAGACCGACTAATGAACCTGTTGAGTGCAGCAGCCATCCCCATCAACTTTTGGACTTCTTTTACTGAGCGGGGGGAGCCGAGTTCCAAGATTGCTGTGACTTGCCTTGGGTTGGCTTCGATTCCTCGGTGATTGACGATGTAACCCAGGAATTTGCCAGAGCCGATTCTGAACGCACACTTGGAAGCGTTCAGTTTCATTCTGTATTTGGGTAAGATGCTGAATGTCTTTTCTAGATCGGCTACATGACTCTGTTCTTCTTTGGACTTGACCACCATATCGTCGATGTATACTTCCATAGTGTGGCCGAGTTGCTCTTTGAACATGGCGGTGACCAATCTCTGGTAGGTTGCCCCTACATTCTTCAGCCCAAAGGGCATAACTTTGTAACAATAGGTTCCTCTTGGGGTGAGGAAGACAGTTTTGTCCTGGTCATCCGGATGCATGGCGATTTGATGGTAGCCTCTGTAAGCATCGAGGAAGCTCATACGCTGGTGACGTGCCGTCGCATCGACGAGCTGTCGCATCGACGAGCTGGTCGATTCTAGGTAGAGAAAAACAGTCTTTGGGGCAAGCTTTGTTCAGATCCGTGAAGTCGACGCACACTCACCAAGTCCTATTTTTCTTCTTCACCACCACTGTATTGGAGAGCCACGTAGGGTAAGTGACTTCTCTAATTGCCCCGGCGTCGAGCAGTCTGTCTACCTCCTCAACAACGGTGGCAGTGTGCTCCGCGGCTGACCGTCGGCCCTTATGAATGATTGGCATACATTTCGGATCGACATTCAAATGGTGCTGTGAAACTAACGGATCTATTCCCGGCATTTCGTACGGAGTCCACGCAAAGACGTCAAGGTTGTTGTGCAAGAAGGAGATCAGGTGCTGCCTGTTGGCCTGATTCAGAGAGGCGCCGATTATGAAGAACTTTTCTGGGTTGCCATCAATGTCAATTCGGTCCAAATCTTCTGTGGCCTTCTCATTTGGATACCGCCCAACATCGTCCAGGATCTCCCGATTCGGCACCTCAATGGAGTTTACCTGCAGTTCCTTTGGCATTCTGGCGGCAAGGAGATAACATGCTTGTGCCGATTTCTGGGATCCACGGATTTGCTCAATGCCGTGTTCTGTTGGAAAACGTAGCAGTTGATGATAGGTGCTTGGGACGGCCTGCAGGGTATGCAACCATGATCGCCCCATGATGAGATTGTACGGCGATGGCAGCCTGACGACCAAGAATTCCACGTCCACCGTTCTGGAACCTGCTCGAACGGGTAAGCTGATTTTTCCCAATGGGTACTCTGGAGTGGCATTGAAGCCGAATAGTGGATAAGGAGGCGGAGTCAAGTCTGACTCGTTGAATCCAAGTTTGGTGAAGGTTTTATAATACATAACCTCCGAGGTACTGCCCTGGTCGATAAGAACGCGTTCTACGGTGAACCGGTTTACGCGTAGCACAACAACTAACGGATCGATGTGGGGGAGTGTTACCCCGATCAAATCAGAATCGTCAAAGGCGATACTTGGCGTTTCTCGGGGCCGCTTTGTCGGCGTGAGTTGCTGTTGGGGGCCTGGATGTGATTGGATTGCGTGCACGGCAGGGGCCGCTGGTAGGCTATATATCATGTGGACGGTGTCAAGCGGAGATGCATCCTCCGGACGGGCAGGTGTTTCGACCACACTCCTCCGGACGCATTGGTGGAGACGTTCGTCCTTTGCCAACTCCTCAAGATGATCTGTTGAGGCACAACAGACGTCAGTTTCTTGCTGTCAGGCCCGGGATCGTCGATCATCTACCCTCGGGGGTCGCTCAGAAGCCTGGCGCATCGTTTGTTTGGATTTTGCTATTTCCGAGGCTAGATCGTGACGAAGGCGTTCGTTCTCAGCGATGATGTTGTCCAACCTCTGTTTGGTTTGCCTAGCTTGTGCCATGGTCGCTTATATTGTTTTTTGCGTTGGGTTTGAAGATGAGCAGAGGTCTGAGGCAGGTCTTGCTGCGATGGTTTTTGGTCCAAGCGAGTTTACTGGAATGAGGTCAACTCTCTGTGCGGTCTCGTTAGTGGCTAGCGAAAGATCTTCAGTTACGCCTGCCATGGATGTATTTGAGTATTCCCACAGACGGTGCCAGTTGTGGAGATATGGTTTGGAAATACTCTTTAGATCCTGGGAGACGCTAATGATCCTCAGCTAGTCACCTGAAAAGATACAAACACTCCGGTCGGGGGTGCCGGAATTAGCACTCCGATGGACAAGTTAGTTCAGACACTCAGGATAGCTTATTTACTAAGTTTTTAGAAGTGATTCTTACATACCTTTCTAAATCTATGGTTCTTATATTTGTACTTGCTTTTTGGCCTCGGGGCCTGAGCCTACTTTTATCCCATTCCCCTTTTATTCATTCGAAGCCACTGACCTCCGTCTATTCGGCTTTGCTAACGTATTCGGCGTCCTAGTCACGCAATATGAAGCCGGATAGTACATAATTTCTTGAGTACGCATCTTCCGACTCTTCTACTTATTCGGCTCCCACAGGTTTGATTTTTGGTCTCGATTTGTGGGTTTGATTTGTTTGATTGGTTTTGATTTTTGATTTGTGGGTTTGATTTGCCTAATTGGTTTTGATTTTTGATTTTTGGGTTTGAATCTCTCTACTCTATCTCTTTCCTCTCCTCTCATCTTCTCTTCTTTTTTTTTTCTTCTTCTTCTACTTCTTCTTCTTCTTTTCTATGGAACTTGCGAGACTAGAGTCTGCTCTGTTCTTCTCAATTGAAAATATCTTATTATTCTAAGTTATATTTAAAAAAATATTATATATGGTAAATGTGATATATAAGTAAATATAATTTGATGAAAAAATTACTGATGTCTGATCAATTTAATTTTTTACAGATATAATCTACTCGATGTATTTAAAAAATGGAGCAACTCGGATTATCAAGTTGGGAGCCAAAATGGACCCTATCACCCTGTTTCCTGCTTATTATAAGATAAAGTTAATATTAAAAAAGATTAGAAGTTAAACCTATTTTCTCTTAATTTTTTGATAATTATTTTTTTTAATTTTTTTTTGCATCATAGGTAATAAACAAAAACTAAAAGAATATTTTAGCGCAGATTTTTAACATAAAAAAAAATATAAGAATCTCAATAAATTGTACCAAACATTTTTTAGTCACCAATATACTTTTTTTTTTTTTCAACAATGATACATCTTCTTAATTTTGGAGCTCTAATGACATGAAAAATAAAAAAATAAAAAAAATGTCAAAACATCACATCACAATGGGGCCCACCCCTCATTAGAGCTCTTATTAGGGGTGTAATTTTGGCCCGACCAATGTCGGGCCTTGCGGGCTCTTGTCAAAAATCGTGCCAGGCTGGGCCGGTCCACGGGCCAGAAAACTAGGCCCAAGCCCAAGCCTAGGGGTGTTCGGGCTTTGGGTGGGCCAGTGGACCGAGCCTCGAGTTGGGCCCCTGGGCTTGGGCCAGGGCTCAGGCTTTGGGCAGGCCTAAACAATTTTTTTAATTTTTTTTTTATTTTTTCCACCAAAATTTTATTATTTTCCATTAAAAATAACATTGGGCCTCAGGTGGGTCGGGCGGGCTGGGCGTCGGGCCGGCTTTTGGGCGAGTCATGAGCGGGCCGATGAGCCGGGCCGGGCTTCAAAATGATGGCCCAAGCCCTGGCCTAAGGCCTTAGACTGGGTTTGGGCTCGGGCCTTAATGGGCCGGGCCCACCTCAGGCCGCGGGCGGGCTTCGGGCCGCCCACGGGCCATGGGGCAAAATTACACCCCTAACTCTTATATTAGAGCTCTAAAACATTTTTCTTTTTTTAAAATGTTTTGGGCGGTAGATATCATGCGTGGAGGATGATACAAAAGATTATTAATATTTTCAAGAGAAAATTAGTCTAAGGTCCCTCTCCCATTTTTAGTAATGAAACAGATCCACAATATTATTTTTTGATGTCTAAGGTCCCTCAACCCACACCCATCTATCACAAAGAAATTTGATATATCTCACGCTCTCTATCTCTCTTTTCCACTGCTCTACTCTCTCCCGCTGCTCTTCTCTCTCTCTCATTGATCTCATACTTACTATCACTTCCGTAGCAGATGTGCCTTCTGCCACATCGTCTGCTTCGGTTCTTCTTGTAATACCATAAGCCGTTGCTCATGTAAAATGTAATTGGACAGAACACACTTCTCCTGATGGATTCAAGTACAATTAGAATAGCTCAACTAGTCAAAGCACATTAAGAAATTTATTATCTTCATATTTTTTGGGGTGAGTACCGTTTCCCCCTTAAATATATATATATATATACCAATGCTTATTGCCATGGACATGTAATGAGAGAAACCAGAGGAATTGGTATTATTTGAATGACAGCAAAAACAATATGTTCAACAGCCTCAAACCCAGTCTCACCCTCAAAGGATCTCTACACAACAAGTTCCTCAGACACAGCAATTTCAACTCCAAACACAAGTTCAAACACAGGCCCACCATCACAAGTTTGTGTAAAATCTTCTCTATGATGTGTCTAGAAAAATTTGGTGCTGGTGATGTGTAAAATTTTCTCTTTGATGTGTCTAGAGAAATTTGGTGTTGGAGAAGTGTAAAATTTCTCTATGATGTGTTCAGAGAAATTTGGTGTGGGTGATGTATAAAATTTTCTCTGTGATGTGTCTAGAGAAATTTGGTGTCTGTGATGTGTAAATTTTCTCTGTGATGTGTCCAGAGAAATTTGAAATTTTCTCTGTGATACCAATGCTTACAGCCATGGACATGTAATGGGGGAAACCAGAGGAATTGGCATTATTTGAACAACAACAAAAGCAATCTATTCAACATCCTCAAACCGAGTCTCACCCTCAAAGGATCTTTGCACAACAAGTTCCTCAGACACAACAATTTCAACTCCAAACACAAGTTCAAACACAGGCCCACCATCACAAGTTTGTGTAAAATTTTCTCTATGATGTGTTCAGAGAAATTTGGTGTTGGTGATGTGTAAAATTTTCCTTGTGATGTGTCTAGAGAAATTTTGTGTTGGAGATGTGTAAAATTTCTCAACACAAAATTTCTCTGTGATGTGTCCAAAGAAATTTGGTGTGGGTGATGTGTAAAATTTTCTCTGTGATTTGTCCAGAGAAATTCTATGGAACGAATTTTCTCTGGATTGAATTTTCTCTGGATCGATATTGAGGGATCTTAGAGATTATGAAAATATTGAGTGTCATTTATGCTATAAAATCTTAATACTAGGGACCTTAAAAAAAAAAAACCCCTATTTTCAACATTGAAGTTTTTGAAATAACATGCATTTGCAACCACATCCATTGTGTAGACGTCTTCGAACATCCCGGGAAAATCCTGTTTTGTTCATTGGGCTTACTACAGTTCGGACTCAATGTCACGGTTTTTAATCTGATCTCGCAAAGTGCAATACGAGATTGATAAATCACCAAAGAGTCCAAATCCGGCAAATCGTTTTGAAAAACTAATTTTTAGAAAGAAGTGCCAAACATGGACTGCTTTGCCAGATACAGAGTCGCCACCTAAATATTTTATTTTGGGAGAATTTAGAAAATCCTGACTCGTGCCTAAAGCCACGTGTCCATCATCACCAAAGTTGCCTCAGCTCGGGAACTTGGGTACGATTGGGGAAGGTCATTTATGAGCACGCCCACTCGCCCGATCAAAGATCGGCCACTACTAAGCATGATATCTTGTTTTTGAAAAACACATGTGCTCTTATTCCAGTTATTAACCTAGAATTACTATGTGATGCGCACAGCATACAAGTATAGACTAGATTGCCTAAGTTGGAACAAAGCATCGGATATCCGTTTGTTTTGAAAATGGATTGAAGTTTGCTACTCACAAGTAGGCTAAAACACGGGTTTCGACGAATTATTCCAATTCAAGCAACCCAACCTTCACCCACAGGCATTCAGGCAGTTATATCACGTAAGCACATAGCCTCATGGTAAGCATGCTATCATGGCAGTCACTCACACGCATGCAAGGATGCTAAAGCATAAACACTTACCGAGTACTCCGAGCCAAAGAAAGAAGCTAATTAGAAAACATGCATGAATCCTAACTATGCTGAGATGCCTAATGCAACACATGCAAGAATGTAACTAAGATAGGCTCGGCTTTTCTAAGATGGCATATGAGATGCTACAGGTAACATGTATTCAACTTGGAATTGAAATACGATGCGCCGAGCCCAGTGCATGCAAGACAGATGAATGGATGCAATCATGCGAGTATAAGGATGCTAATTGAAATATGCCCTAAAACTAACCATCATAAGCTGGGAAATAAAAGGGAGAAAGACGTGGGGTTGGAAGACATGCATATCACACACGCACACTTATTACAACAATTGTGCCCTCTCGACAGAGGGTCCGAATAAATAATACAAAAATCAACTAGCTAATTTAAGCTAATCTAATTAAACTAGTTATTACACAACCACAATGAATAACAAATTACAGCTAATTATTACATAACTCTAACTAATTAACAAATTAGCTAAGTAAGCAATTAAACTATCATGCAAACTACATGAAACGGACTGCCTCAGCTCTACCTTGGATGATGAAGGATGCATGCATGCTCGAGTCGCCTTGTCGGGAAATTCATCGCGATGCCCCGGCTTGCCTTTGTTTGCAATTAACCTCAAAAAACTGCACAAGGCTCTAGAAGGCTGAAACTCCACCCTGGGAATCTGTGGGAAGGCTGCCGACCAGCTCATGGCCTTGGAGACCACCTACCGACCACCTTTTGTGGGAGAAAACAAAAAGGGTGGTCGGCCTGCTAGAAAAGCTGGTCGGCCGACCAGTTTCTGCCTCTGGTTTTTGGTTTTTCTGCAACAAAGGCAAGAGAGAGAGAAGGCAAGGTATTTTTCAACATATGTGTGCATGACCACTCCCCCCATCATTGCATAAGCTCTAGGGAGCGTAGTCCTTGATCCTCGGGTCACCAATCACGCATCTCGATGCATGATGGCCGACGAGTCAGATTGCACGACTCAATGTGAAATGAATGCACATATAAACACATAAATGCCTAAACTCTATCATGTGTTAGTCAAGAGTGTCGGCGACCGAGAATTGAGGCACGTTTCATCACTTTGGAGTATGAAACGTCCCTCGTTTCCCGTGTCTGGACTAAACCCTACTCCAAACACAATGCAACAAACAATGTACGGACAAATGCAACTCTAGTATGCGATCTAAATGCAATGCAACTAAGTGATGCGAAGATGCACGGAATGACATGGAAGCATCCAAATGGCATACACAATGCTATGAACTAATCAATGGCATACTCAATGCACATGGATTATATGGCATGCATACACAATGCACTAACATACGCAATGTTATGAACGAGGCATACGCAATGCAATGATCGAACATGCGATAACATAGATTATATGGCATACACAATGCAAGATGGACTTAAACCAAGATGGATGAACCTCAGCCACACCCAGATCAGTGGCCAATATGATGAAAATGAGGCAAGAAGGTACATGCAAACATGCACAAATGCAAAGGACCAAACCTAAGGAACAAAGTGCAACTCTACCAAAGCATGACAATGATGAAACATGGCATACAATGACACATGTTTCAGCTTTGAAATGACATACAAGATGGTCCTGAATCATGCAAACAACTCACTCGATGCATGTTGGATAGCACAATTACCGAAACTAGTGAAGTGCATTACACTAGAGGTATGCAAAGCGATGCCCAAATGACCAAACCAACCCCAAACAGTCCCTATGTAGACCCAAAACAGTGGCAAAATGGACTAAAATGATGGCTTGCAATGCACAAAAATGAAGTTCATGCAATAGCCCAAAAATGAGGCATATAAGCACAACTCTCAAACGCATTTAAAGAGTGGAAAACATGGGAATATGGCACAAGTATAAGCTCTAAAATAACATGTTCAATGATGCCAAAACATGAAAACAACTCAAGTTAAGCATGCAAGAGGCTTCAAAACTCGAAGCTAGGCAAGGGTATTACACTACAAGCATATGAAGCATTCAAAAGGCCACTAAACCAGCAAAAGTTAGAGACATAACATGCCAACTAAAGCCCAAAAACCCACTGAAACATGATCAATGCATGCAAGAATGTCATGCTCCTTTGATAGGCTATAAGAGGGGTTATTTTACACATGCAAGAGACACACCCAAGGTGACAAAACCAACTCTGGACAGAGCCTAGGCAGGCCCTAAAAGTCACTGAAAAGGGCCTGAAACAAGGCTTGGAGGTGTGCAAATGAAGGCTCCTTTGTAAGGCCAAAAATGCTAGTGAACAAGACAAGGAGGGAGAGGGTCACCCCTCTTTGATTTTGGCTCAAAAAACACATGTTAACCACTGAAAATCCGCTGGATATCAGTGGTTAAAAGGCCAAGCAAAGGTCAACACAAAGGCCTTAGGGCATGACTCAAAACAAGGAAAAATGAAGCATGCAAGGGGGTAGATGACCCCCAACAACAAAATGACCTTAAACAAACATCAAAAGGACCTCAAAACAAGACCTTTTTCAGTTGAAAACAAAGCTCAAATATGCATGCAAGTAAGGCTAAGAGATGGATCAAAGTAAAGCTTAAAAGAGGGAAAAAGTGTGTTACCCTTGAAGCTCAGCAAGACAGCAACTTCTGGACCCAAAACCCAACTCCTTAACCTTTGAAAATGACCTCCAAGAAGCTCCAAGCAATGGTGGAAGGGTTAGGCTATGAGGTGGTGTGCAAAGGTGCAAGAACAATACACTTTTTGAGCCAAAATAGAGAGATATAGAGGGAGATGTATTGTATACCTCAGACTAATTTTTGAACCCTCACAAAGGAGGGGGAGGCCCTCCTTTATAGCCAAAAGGGACCAAAGCTTCTCAAAGAAACTAAAAACCAAGGTTGAAGATCCTCCATACACGTGTATGGAGGATCCAGTCTGTGCTTTCCAGCTGGCACAGCTGGCAACAACTCACAGAGACAAAACTGGGGGAGGCAGGCCGACCAGTTCAGGTGGTCGCCCGACCACTTCCCCTGGTCGGCCGACCAGTTCAAAAGGTTTAACTCAAAGAAAGGTGGTCGGCAGCCCCATTTGATGGTCTCCACATTGAATGCAAGCTAGTGGTATGGTGGGAGATTAGTAAATGTGGCTCAAAAACCAAGGAGACCAGTTTCCTGATAAGAAAATCGGCTGGGGGGAGAAAAGTGGTCTCCAAGGAGAAAAGGTGGTCTCCCACCCTTGTACCACCTGCCAAACAATGAAAACAAGGTCCATGCCAAAAATGAACAAAGACGGATGCAAAATGAGGGTTCGGGGGTCAAAACGTGCAGCCGGGTGCCCCGAAAACAGGCTGTTAAGTATCGAAAGTGGCGTGCGACCACAAAGGTGGTCTCCCGGGCCACAGTGTCCCTCTAGACAGAGGAAACAAGGTGTGTGCCAAAAACCGTGCCAAACGGAGAATGTTAAGCGGTCCCGAACCGAGGCTCGCGGCCGACGACTCCGAAAATCGAAAATTGGTCTCCAAACGGGAACAGTGGCCTGCGACCACGAAAAGTAGCCTACGGCTACTGAGAGATGGTCTACAAGACCTCTCCCTCCCTTCGGGAAGAGAAAACAAGGCCTGATCCGCAAACCGAGGCAAAGCACAAAGAGTCCCGAGGTCCAGGGGTAAGGACCTCAGCCGAAACTCCGAAACCTCAGAACGAGCACAACATGCGCAATCTCTGAGCGCTCAATCGATGACGTCTGAGTCTTAAGGTCGGTCAAAAATGGGGTGTCTACAGTTGCCCCTCTTTGACAGAACTCGAAAGTCATAAGTGACGGGAGTGAATGTCAAAGCCCAGAGACGACCCATTTTTGACAAGGTCGAAGACTTAGACAAATGGGCGAGATAAACAAAGAGATGTGCCCGCAGGCAGGGGCAAAATGCAAAGGGGGATGCACAAAGCCGAACATAACTTATGATCATGTAAAGCACCCTGTAATGAAGCAAATATACACAATAAATGCAACGGTTTAAGCGAATGTTATGCAAAGCAAGTAAACACGAGCCAAACCACATCTCATGCAGAAAGGGTGTAAGAAAATTATACAATTCTCATTGCGTCTCACGCGGAGAAGGCTAAAAGCGACTATCGAGAACACCCGGAGTCTTAAACGAAACAACTCTCAACATATCAAACGCAAAAGGAGAAAGCGAGCAAATGGACACCGGAACGCATCTAAGTGCTTGAAACCGAAGACGTCCTAACGCACCACATGCGAGAAGAGAAAAGGTATGAATGAACACCGGAACTCATCCGAGTGTTCGAAACCGAAGATGTCTTAACGCACCGCATGCGAGAGGAGAAAAGGCATGAATGAACACCGGAACTCATCCGAGTGTTCAAAACCGAAGATGTCCTAACACACCGCATGCGAGAGGAAAAAAGGTATGGATGAACACCAGAACTCATCCGAGTGTTCGAAACCGAAGATGTCCTAACGCACCGCATGCGAGAGGAGAAAAGGTATGAATGAACACTGGAACTCATCCGAGTATTCGAAACCGAAGATGTCCTAACGCACTGCATGCGAGAGGAGAAAAGGTATGAATGAACATCGGAACTCATCCGAGTGTTCGAAACTGAAGATGTCCTAACGCACCACATGCGAGAGGAGAAAAGGTATGGATGAACACTGGAACTTCTCTTGAATGAACCGTACATACAATATCGTGCCTGTAAATGAAAGGAACTTAATAGGTACGATAAGTTAGCAACATGTGTTCAGAGCTATATCAAATGCGGACACGTATGGTGCCGATGGCAAAGTGTATAACGATGCAAGTGAAACGTGCGCGACGACGCATGCAAAGCATGGAGGCATGATAATATCAATGAAAAGTGCACAACAATGCAAGTGGTGTGCATAACAACGCAAGATAAGTACAACTTCAAAAGCATGCTTAAAACAAAATGCCGAGTAAAGAAGTGCAAGCTTCGAAGAGGGCAACTCAAACGCGACCTCCGATTTACCTCTCGGAGGGGTCGCAATGTACTCAACAAGGATACACCTTGCTCTTGGCGAGTAACGACGAGCCATACGTCGAAGACTTGAATTAAAGTTCCGGCGGAGGCATTTCGCGTCGAAAAGTGCACTTTTCTTGTACTTTCTCGAGAGCTAGGGACTCCAATCATCACCAAAATTCACAGGGAGAACAAAGGGACCTTGGAGACCAACCAGGGGGGATGACCGACCACCTACTAGTGCCACCGACCTGTTTTTTCCCAGGGGGTGGTCGGCCTGCGAGAAAACCTGGTCGGTCGACCAGTTTACCAAATTCGGGGCAGTTTGGTCATTTTATGCTCGGTACTTTAAATACACAACTCCAAAGCACTTTTCCTCACACATCCACTACCGAAATCAGCCCCTCTTCCTTCCTAGACCATTTTCTCGCTCAGATCTGTGCTTTATACGCGCTTTCCAACACCCCACGCGAAGTTGTTTTGCAAAAACTTTCAGTTCTCTTCACTTTGAACCGATTAAAATTTGATTTCGGAGCTTCCTTCTCCATTTTCACCACTTGAGGTATGTTTGTCTCGAAGTTTGGCACATTTTCTCGGGAGTTGACTTTTGTTGACTTTTTGCGATTTTGGCTCATTTTGCTCATTTTTGCAGATTTCTTCAAATGGCAGATCATTTTCATCATTGTGGAGGTCCTCCGCAGGCCGGGGATGAGCCGGACATCATGTCACTACCTCCGAGAGTTTGGCCTTTCGACCTCGAGAGGTATGACCCTCAGGAGCACGTCCTACCTCCGACCACTTTTTATCACTTCACTGACTTTGATCGACGAGCACCCGCGGATTTGCTACTACGGGAGCCAGAGTCTCATCTCTCTCATCAGGCATGAGAGGTACGTACTTCACTCTTACATTTTTTGCAATGTATTCTGCATTTCCTGTACATTCCATGCTTTCGCTATGTATTTTTTATCTGCTCGTTCTGAGCACATTCACACACCATACTTCTACTTATTCGGCACGCAGCTCACAACATAGTATTTTGTTAAGTTGGCACACAGCTTGTTTTGAACACACGGTTCATTCTTATCACACAGTTTGTCTCGGGCACACAGCTCGTTCTTGGGGCACACAACTCGTTTCTCGGGCACACAGCTCGTTTTCAGGTACACAGCACATTCTCGGGCACGCAGCTCGTTTTCAGGCACATAGCACATTCTCGGGCACGCTGCTCATTTTCAGGCACACAACTTGTTTCCCGGGCACACAGCTCGTTTTCAGGCACACAGCACATTCTCGGGCACACAACTCGTTTTCAGGCACACAGCACATTCTTGGGCACACAGCTCATTCATCTCATTCTGAAAACTGAATACATCTGTTAATTCTAAATGCAGTTATCTTCTCGTTCTACGCGAGGTTATGGCTCGATCGTCACTAGGGAGTGGTATACTAAGCTCCCAGATACTGTTCGCGATATCGTGGACGATGCAGGATTTGGACCCTTCTGCGCGGGGCTGTCACGTTACCCGGCGAGCAGGACCTTGATGGGGGCACTTGTGGAGAGATGGTAGGACACCACCAACTCGTTCCACTTTTCGACTACCGGGGATCTGATGATGACCCCAGTCGACTTTGCCATGCTGACTGGCCTTGATGTGGTCGGCCGACCGGTTCCCTATGATGCAGATATGGGTGAGTGGGAGGCGGCTTGGATTTATTTGCTAAGAGTTCGCCCGCCGACTGACAGATCTTCGAGTAGAGTCAGGTACACCTGGTTCCCCGCGCAGTACATGGGGACTATGCCCGAGATTATCGAGGAGATAGAGTAGTACGCTCGAGGGCTTTTGATGTTCCTCTTTGGGACCACTTTGTTCTCCGACAGGGGGAACACTGTTGGACTTTATCTGCTTAGTGCTTTGGTAGACCTATCACAGGTCAGCTAGTATGATTAGGGTGGCGCTAGCCTCGCTACCCTTTACTGTTATATGAGCGCGACCTCCCGCGGGCGGGGGAACATAGTAGGCAGCTACTGGAGAGCCTGGGAGGTACATTCTGCCCTCTTGATTCACATCTCCGTTTTTCATTATCTGTACACTGCACACGGCATACCTTACATTCTATATTCTTCATTTTGCACTCAGCATTCTGTATTCTCTGTATACATTCTGTATTCTGACGGCCATTGTCCTATTTTTCACAGCTATAGGTTTATGCATATTTCCCGATGCTAGCCCCAGAGCTGGAGGTGAAGGCACCTCTGGAGATCCCCTACTCTAGCAGATTCGAGGGTAGGCGTCGGCCGAGGGCTCGGGAGACTCTGCCCTACCTTCGGCAGTTCTTTGACACAGTGCGGGCGACCGAAGTAATCTAGAATTCTCAGTTCTTCAGCAGTGCTTTGGTTCATCTTGCATATTTATGACATCTGATCAGTTTGTGCACTTGTTACCCGCAGATCACTTGGGAGCCCTAGAGGCCTTTGGGAGGAGATATTTGTTTCTGATTCCCTGGGACGTGGGCCTCTTCTCGATACCGGATCTTATTTGAGGGGCCAGTGGGCAGGGCTTGGTTTCTGGGGGATCGTTTCATGCGTCAGACGATGGGCGTCCCCGATCAGGGTATCCCGATAGCACCTCCAGAGGATATGCGGTCCACTGAGAGATTCACTCCCCGGGAGGTCGAGGAGGCTATGATGGGCACTGATGCAGTTCTGTTCTTGGAGGAAGGGGAGTACACGACCTACTGCCATACGTACTTGATGCCCCCATTGACAGGTATTCGTACTCCTACGAGGAGGGCAGCTGGTGCATCATTGTCGAGTCAAGTCCGGGCTACAGATATGCCTTCGACTAACAGGGCCGGTACATCGAGAGGTGAGGCTGGACAGATTCCCCTGATTCCCCCGACTTACCAGCATGCTGGGTGGCCAGATCTTCCAACCGAGCAGACAGGTTGGCGGTATGGGACATCCTACCCGATTCTATTGGAGCCCCCATTACCTGATCACCGATACGTCAGAGACCCTGACTCGCCACCGGTATGCTTTACAGTTTTGATTTATCACTTAGCTATTTGGACATTTATTCATTCACTGATAACTTGCACTTGCATTTGCAGCCTCCCATCGAGTATTGTAATGGGTTACTCGGAGTGGTGGTCTCACTCGAGAGCATGGTCCTGCAGAGGGAGACGCAGTTGTTCATCGCTGGTGTTTCAGTACTTTTCAATTTCCTTGCATTTATCATACTTCTGATGGCATGCTGAATTTGACCATTTCATTGCATTGGTTGACTGCATGTGTAGAGCACATCTGACACACACCATATTCATATATCGTATCTGCATACACCCATTCTATGTAGCTTTCTTGTCTCTGTATCTGGTATACATGTCGGCCAATGTATTCAAATTGCCCTCTTTTTTTTCAGATGCCACCGCTACAGGCTGGGCCATCCAGGCCTTCTCGAGGAGCTGGGAGAGGGGATTCGACTCGTAGCCGAGGCAGACGTAGAGCGCCTATCAGAGATGATGAGGAGTCCAGCGAGGAGGAGGAGTCTGAGCATCCTCAGTCAGAGACATCTACAGGAAGAGAGGATGACTCTGGGTCTGGTTCTGAGGGCAGAGATGACGCCGGAGAGGATTCTGAGGGCGGTGGCTCCGATTCGGATGGTGATGGCGCAGGGGTTGCTCAGCCAAAGAGGACGAAGAGGGCCTCTCAGTCTTGCGCATGATAGCACTGATGCAGATGTCCCTGCTTTATTTATTTATTGTTTTACTAGTAGTTGTAGCACATCAGCTTTAGGCAGTTTCATTTTTTTTAAAACTTTGTACCCTTATTGTAAAAATGTTGTAACAAAAGGATCATGATGGAATGAAACAGCTTTTTGTTCAAAAAGTGTTGTACTTTGTTTTCTTAGCATCGCATCGCATCGCATCATTTTGCACAAAAATGAGATTGAATTGAAATTGAGCACCGTGTATTGCCAAGTCACGTAGTGAACCAACACAACAAACTAAACAACTTAACTTACTAAGAAACAGCAAAACCTTAGCAAGTTTACAACTCGATAAGAAAAACACGACAATGTTGATTAAACAAAGAGTAACAACTCGATGCACAAAACTCGACAACTCGATAAGCAAACTCAATAACTCAATAAGCAAAACTCAACAACAACTCGATAAGCAAGCGCATTTTTGACAAACCGGGCGACAGAATGCATCCGAAACAGAGGTAAACACGGACCTTCAACACTCCCAACGCATGGAAAGGCTAGGAGCTCTCTTCTAGAGGCTAGGAAAAGGCCAAAACCCAATTTTCCTCCATGGCCGACCACGAAAGAAGGCTGGCCGACTAGTTTTCTACCTTGGAGACTAGTTGTGTGGTCGGTCGACCAGAAAAACTAGCTGGCCAACCAAAAAAAGTGGTCGGCCGACTAGTTGGCCCGGCGACCTCCAGATTTTTGACACGTGTCTCCCGAACAGTGCCTTATCCTCCATAAAGGTTCCAGCTTCGTGGTTCTCTCATTCCATCTCAGCTTTGCATCAAAATGAAGGCATTTCTCATCTAAAATCTCACAGCTTGGATTACTACTTTAGACGGCTCGGAAAAGTTGAACTTCCGGGGCTTCGGCATAAATGCACTATTCACGCTGAGTCGCACTCCGCTGCATCTTCCATTCATCCATGCCGCGGCAAGGTTTTGGAATCCGGTAACACATGTCTTTGTAGACGTCCCGGGAGAAATCCCGTTTTGTTCATTTGGGCTCACTACAGTTCGGACTCGAATGTCACGGTTCTAAATCTAATCCCGCAAAGTGCAATGCGAGACCAAAAAATCACCAAAGAGTCCAAATTTGGCAAATCATTTTCAAAAATAGATTTTTAGAAAGAAGTGCCAAATATGGACTGCTTTTCCAGATACAGAGTCGCCACCTAAATATTTTATTTTGGGGGAATTTAGGAAACCCTGACTCGTGCCTAAGGCCATGTGTCCGTCATCACCAAAGTTGCTTCGGCTCGGGAACTTGGGTACGATTGGGGAAGGTCATGCAATGAGCATCCCCGCCCGCCCGATCGAAGATCGGCCACTACTAAACATGATATCTTGTTTTCGAAAACACATGTGTTCTTATCCCGGTTTATTAGCTAGAATTACTATGTGATGCGCATGACATACAAGTATAGACTAGATTGCCTAAGTTGGAACAAAGCATCGTATATCCGTTTGTTTTGAAAATGGATTGAAGTTTGCTACTCGTAATTAGGCTAAAACATGGGTTTCGACGAATTATTCCAATTCAAACAACCCAGCCTTCACCCACAGGCATTCAGGCAGTTATATCATGTAAGCACATAGCCTCATGGTAAGCATGCTATCATGGCAGTCACTCACACGCATGCAAGGATGCTAAAGCATAAACACTTACCGAGTACTCCGAGCCAAAGAAAGAAGCTAATTAGAAATCATGCATGAATCCTAACTATGCTAAGAATGCCTAATGCAACACATGCAAAAATGCAACTACAATAGGCTCGGTGATTCTAAGATGGCATATGAGATGCAACAATCAATACATGTATTCAACTTGGAATTGAAATACAATGCAGTTAGCATGATGCGCCGAGCCCGGTGCATGCAATACAGATAAATGAATGCAAAGATGCGAACATATAGATGCTAATTGAAACATGCCCTAAAACTAACCATCATAAGTTGGTAAATAAAAGGGAGAAAGACGTGGGGTTAGAAGGCATACATCACACACACGCACACTTATTACAACATTGCCCTCTCTCGGAGGGTCCGAATAAATAATACAGAACCAACTAGCTAATCTAAGCTAATTAAACTAGTTATTACACAACCGAAATGAATAACGAATTACAGCTAAATATTACACCACCTTAATTAATTAACAAATTAAACTAAGGAAGCAAATAAATTAGCATGCAAGCTACATGAAATGGACTGCCTCAGCTCTGTTCCGAATGATAAAGGATGCATGCATGCTCGAGTCGCCTTGTCGGGAAATCCATCGCGATGCCCCGGCTCGCCTTTATTTTCAATTGATTTCAGAAAGTTGCACGAGGCTCCAGAGAGATGAAACTCCGCCCAAGGAAGCTGTGGGAAGGCTGCCGACCAAGCTATGGGCTAGGGAGACCACCTACCAACCACCCTTGGTGGTGAATACCAGAAAAGGTGGTCGGCCTGCCAAAAAAACTGGTCGGCCGACCAGTTCATTCTCCTGGTTTCTGCTTTTTTTGCAACAAAGGCAAGAGAGAGAGAAGGCAAGGTATTTTCAACATATGTGTGCCCGACCATTCTCCCCATCATTGTATAGGCTCTAGGGAGTGTAGTCCTCGATCCTCAGGCCACCAATCATGCATCCCGATGCATGATGGCCGAGGAGTCGAATTGCACGACTCAATGGGACATGAATGCACATATAAGCAACTAAAACCAACAACTCCATCATGGGTGATCAAGAGTGTCGGCAACCGGGAATCGATGCATGTTTCATCACTTGGAGTATGAAACGTCCCTCGTTTCCCATGTTTAGACTAACTCCTATTCCAAACACAATGCAACAAGTAGAATGGCATGGCATGTACAAATGCAACTCTAGTATGCAATGCTAAATGTAATACGACTAAGTGATGCAAACATGCTAAGGATGACATGCAAGCATGCAACTAGCATACACAATGCTATGGGCTAATCAAGGGCATACTCAATGCACGTGGATTATATGGCATGCATACACAATGCACTAACATACGCAATGTTATGAACGAGGCATACGCAATACAATGATCGAACATGCGATAACATGGATTATATGGCATACACAATGCAAGATGGACTTAAACCAAGATGGATGGACCTTAGCCGCACTCAAATCAGTGGCAAACGTGATGAAAACAAGGCAATGACACACAAACAAGCATGCACAATGCAAGGGATCAAAGCCTAAGGTATGAGGCACAACTTTACAAAAGCATTGAAAGGATGAAATATGGCATACAATGGCACAAGTTCCAGCTCTGAAATAACATGCAACATGGTCCCGAATCGCGGAAACAACTCACACAATGCACATTAGGAGGCTCAAATACAGAAACTAGTGAAGCGCATTACACTAGAGGTATGCAAAGCGATGCTAAAATGACCAAACCAACCCGAAACAGTCCCTATGCAGGCCCAAGACAGTAGCAAAATGGACTAAGATGATGGTTTGAAAGGTACAAAAAAGAAGCTCATGCAATGGTCCATAAATGAGGCGTACAAGCTCAACTCTCAAACGTATTTAAAGAGTGATAAACATGGGAACATGGCGCAAGTATAGGCTCTGAAATAACATGCTCAATGATGCCAAGACATGGAAACACCTCAAGTTAAGCATGCAAGGGGCACCAAAACTCAAGGCTAGGCAAGGATATTACACTACAAGCATGCATGGCAAGTATCATTCGACCATGGGACCTTAAAACAGAGCTAAGGCAGCCCAAATCATGAATAAAATTAGTTTAGAGCATGGCCAAAATGTGCTAGAATCAAGGGCCAAAACCACATGCAATGTAAGCTAGTGAGCATGGTTTACACTACAAGCATGTGAAGCATTCAAGAGGCCACAGAACCAGCAAAAGACAGAGGTATGACATGCCAAATAATGACCAAAAACCCATTGAAACATGACCAATACATGCAAGAATGACATGCTCCTTTGATATGCTATAAGAGGGGTTATCCTACACATGCAAGAGACACGCCCAAGGTGACAAAACCAACTCTAGACAGACCCTAGGCAGGCCCTAAAAGTCACTAAAAAGGTCCTGAAACAAGGCTTGGAGGTGTGCAAATGAAGGTTCCTTTGTAAGGCCAAAAATGCTAGTGAAGAAGACAAGGAGGGAGAGGGTCACCCCTCTCTGATTTTGGCTCTCAAAAACACATGTTAACCACTGAAAATCTGCTGGATTTCAGTGGTTAAAAGGCCAAGCAAAGGTCAACACAATGGCCTTAGGGCATGGCTCAAAATAAGGCAAAATGAAGCATGCAAAGGGGTAGATGACCCACAACAACAAAATGACCTTAAACAAACATCAAAAGGACCTCAAAACAAGACATTTTTCAGTTGACAACAAAGCTCAAATGTGTATGCAAATAAGGCTAAGAGATGGATCAAAATAAAGCTTAGAAGAGGGAAAAAGTGTGTTACCCTTGAAGCTCAGGAAGACAACAACTTCTGGAGCCCAAAACCAACTCTTTGAGACCTCTCAAGACCATCCAAGAACCTTATAACAATAGTGGAGGTGTGTGGCTATGAGGTGTGGTGTAAAGGTGCAAGAACAAGACCCTTTTGAACCCAAAATATAGAGATATAGATAGAGATATATCTTTTAGCTTCCAAGAAGTTCTGAACCTGTCGCAAGGAAGAGGAGAGCTTCCCTTATAGATATACAAGGCCAAAGCTTCCTTAAGAAGCTAAAAACCAAGGCTCAAGATCCTCCATACACGTGTGTGGAGGATATAGTCTGTGCCTTCCAGCTGGCACAGCTGGCACACACTCACAGAGACAAGACAGGGGGAGGCAGGCCGACCAGTTCAGGTGGTCGGCCGACCACTTCCCCTGGTCGGCCGACTAGTTCAAAAGGTTCAACTCAAAAAAAGGTGGTCGGCCAGCCCATTTGATGGTCTCCACATTGAATGCAAGCTAGTGGTATGGTGTGAGACCAATAAATGTGGCTCAAAAACCAAGGAGACCAGCTTCCTGACAAGAAAACCGACTGGCGGGAGAAAAGTGGTCTCCAAGGAGAAAAAGTGGTCTCCCACCCTTGTACCACCTCCCAAACAATGAAAACAAGGTCCATGCCAAAACTGAACCAAGACGGATGCAAAACGAGGGTTCGGGGGTCAAAACGCGCAGCCGGGTGCCCTGAAAACAGGCTGTTAAGCATCGAAAGTGGCTCGCGACCACCAAGGTGGTCTCCCGGGCCATAGTGTCCCTCTAGAAAGAGGAAACAAGGTGTGTGCCAAAAATTGTGCTAAACGGAGAATGTTAAGCGGTCCCGAATCGAAGCGTGCGGTTGATGGCTCCGAAAACAGGAAACTGGTCTCCAAACGGGAACAGTGGCCTGTGACCACGAAAAGTAGCCTACGGTCACTGAGAGATGGTCTACAAGACCTCTCCCTCCCTCCGAAAAGAGAAAGCAAGACTTGGTTCGCAAACCGAGGCAAAGCATAAAAGGGGCCCGAGGTCCGGGAGTAAGGACCTCAGCCGAAATTTCGAAATCTCAGAATGAGCACAACATACGCAATCACTGAGCGCTCAATCGATGACGTCTGAGTCTTAAGGTTGGTCGAAAATGGGGTGTCTACAGTTGCCCCTCTTTAACAAAACTCGAAAGTCATAAGTGACGGGAGTGAATGTCAAAGCCCGGAGACGACCCATTTTTGACAAGGCCGAAGACTTAGACAAATATGCGAGATAACAAAGAGTTGTGCCCGGTTTGATAATTGGACTTATACGCTGCGCGAATCCGGTTTGATAATTGGACTTGTACGCTGTGCGAAGTCGGTTTGATAATTGGACTTATACGCTTTCGCGAAGCCGGTTTGATAATTGGACTTATACGCTAAGCGAAGCCGGTTTGATAATTCAGGATTTATGAAATGCACTGCAATGTAGTGGCTAAAATGCAATGTAATAACTAGGAAGTGAAGGTACCTTACAGGGACAATTGGCAAATGACTTACCTCATGCTGTTGGGGATCTTTCGCTTCTTCTTGGTTGAACCACAGGTACTACTTTTCTCCCCAACTATGGTCGCAGCTTTCCCTATTCTCCAACAGGGTGACAGACTAGGTTGGTTCAGTATCCAGAATTGAGGCGCATACACATGCTATCTCAATCTATGGGGCTGCCATATAGATTTCAAGCCGAGGATATACCCCTGGGTATTTAAACCAGACTTTAGTTTCGAAAATCCCGAACCTTTGCGTTCTAGGCATGAACCATTCGAACTCTAGTTTCCACCGTCTTAGTTGGTCTCCTAGGAACTCACCGCAAACACAAGCAGGTGGCTATACCAGACCACCAGAAGTCGTTCGGGCACGACAAACACCAAAGGAATTGCACCTTTAGAGGATTTAAGGTCTCCTACACCAGAAAGTGCAAAAGATAGTACGAATAAAGATGCAGGATTTAAGGTCTCCTAGACCAGCATAAAACAGATATAATGCAATGGATGTAACGGATAGAGTAATAGATGCAAAAGGGGTAACGCTCTCCAACCACGCTGGAATCATGAGAGGAGAAAGAACAAAGAAAACCAATCAGGAGGGCGTTCCACTCAACCGGAGATAAATTCCAAACACGCTGAAATCGTGTAAGGAAGGGGACATTCTAACCACGCTGAAATCGTGAGAAGAAGCCTGAAAACAACCGCCTAGGTGCATACACAACGCAACCTGAGATGAATTCCAAACACGCTGAAATCGTGTGAGGAAAAGAACACTCTAACCACCCTGAAATCGTGTGAAGAGGCTCGAAAACAACCGCCTAGGTGCGTACACAACGCAACCTGAGATGAATTCCAAACACGCTAAAATCGTGTGAGGAAAAGAACACTCTAACCAGGCTGAAATTGTAAGAAGAGGCCTAAAAACAACCGCCCAGGTGCATACACAACGTAACCTGAGATGAATTCCAAACACGTTGAAATTGTGTGACGAAAAGAACACTCTAACCACGCTGAAATCATGAGAAGAGGCCTGAAAACAAAATGCCCAAGCGTGTACACGATGCAACCTGGGATAAATTCCAAACACGCTGAAATCGTGTGAGGAAAGGGACACCCAAACCACACTGAAATCGTGAGAGGAGGTCCAAAACAAAATGCCCAAGGCGTACATGACGCAACCTGGGATAAATTCCAAACACGCTGAAATCGTGTGAGGAAAGGGACACTCAAACCACACTGAAATCATGAGAAGAGGCTTGAAAACAACCGCCCAGGTGTGTACACAACGCAACCTGAGATAAATTCCAAACACGTTGAAATCGTGTGAGGAAAGGGACACTCAAACCACGCTGAAATCGTGGGAGGAGGTCCGAAAGAAACAACCAATCAGGCACGTACACAATGCAACCTGGGATAAATTCCAAACGCGCTGAAATTGTGCGAGGAAGGGGACACTCAAAACATGCTGACATCGTGAGAAGTAGCCCGAAAACAACAGCCTAGGTGTGTACAGAACGCAACCTAAGATGAATTCCAAACACGCTGAAATCGTGTGAGGAAATGGACACTCAAACCACGCTGAAATCGTGAGAAGAGGCCTGAAAACAACCGCACAGGTGTGTACACAACGCAACTTGAGATGAATTCCAAACACGCTGAAATCTTGTGAGGAAAAGGACACTCAAACCACGCTGAAATCGTGAGAAAAGGCCTGAAAACAAAACACCCAAGCGCGTACACGATGCAACCTGGGATGAATTCCAAACACGCTGAAATTGTGTGAGCAAAAGAACACTCTAACCACGCTGAAATCGTGAGAAGAGGCCTAAAAACAACCACCCAGGTGTGTACACAACGCAACCTGAGATGAATTCCAAACATGCTGAAATCGTGTGAGGAAAGGGACACTCAAACCACGCTGAAATCGTGGGAGGAGGTCCGAAACAAAACGCCCAAGCGCGTACACGATGCAACCTGGGATAAATTCCAAACACGAAGACATCGTGTGAGGAAAGGAACATTCAAGCCGCGCTGAAATCGTGGAAGGAGGTCCGAAAATAAACTGCCCAGGTGCGTACACGATGCAACATGAGATACATTCCAAACACGCTGAAATCGTGTGAGGAAATAGACACTCAAACCACGTTGAAATCGTGAGTAGAGACCTGAAAACAAAACGCCCAAGCACGCACACGATGTAACCTGGGATAAATTCCAAACACGCTGAAATCGTGTGAGGAAATAGACACTCAAACCACGTTGAAATCGTGAGTAGAGACCTGAAAACAAAACGCCCAAGCACGCACACGATGTAACCTGGGATAAATTCCAAACACGCTGAAATCGTGTGAGGAATCTTTTCATCTACTTCTCTTTTAGTCTCTTCATCTCTTTTTCTTGTTTTGTATACTATTTTTGAGTTGTTTTATGGGGCTGAAATATGTGATTAAGGTTACAAAAAGTGGAGGGGTTGACCACCCTTCCTTAGGTTTGATTACTAGTTGTTAACTAAAGCTTCTCTTTACTTTTTTTTTTCTTGCTTTCTCTTAGTTGTTTTTGTGTGTGTGTGTGTGTGTAGTTGGGGGAAGTTTAGTATGTTAATTAATTATGCTTTGAATATTATAGCTGCACTGTTGTAATAACGTAATAGTTCTTGCAGATCTGAAGTGTTTGAGATGTAGCTGCCAATCCGTTTGAATTGATACCTCTTCTTTTGTTTTTATAGCTTTCCTTAAGTATATTGGAACCTTGTGGTCATGGGAGGTTTAGAGTTTAGCCACCTCGCCACAAGTTCGATTAGCTAGCTACAAATCTTTCGCTTTCATAAATATTGTTGTTTACCTCGAAGTTAGGTGATAGCTTCCATGTCACAAGTGTTGAAAAACTCTCTTTTTGATCATTTTTGAAACATGGAAATGGATCTCTCACCCTTATTCCATGAATAAAAGAATTGTCAACAATTTTGATGAGTTGTGTGTTTAAGCTTTGATAGTTAGCTTTTTTGTTCTTTTTTTTTTTTTCTTGAGTTTCTCCCTTATATCCATTGTTGCTCATTTAGAGCTCTTTATTAAAAGTATTGAAAACTCTCTTCTTGTTCCACTTTGAAGCATGTAAACGGGTCTCATCTTTATTCCATGAGTAGGAAAAGGAGCTTACAACAATGTTTGAGTTGTTATTTGTCACGACCCAAACCCGCCCCTAAAAGTTTGGCTCATGACCGGCCTGTGCTTAGGCCTCAACGCAAAATTTCAAGATAATATTTATTCAAATACGGGGCTAGCATAACGTCCATTGAGCAGCGCTTACATGTCAAGATCATAAAACAACATATTCAGATGGTTCATATACAGAGTTTATATATACAAGTATAAATCATGTACACTAGCAAGCCAAAAGTTTACATATCCATAAGTGTCTAAGAAACAAGCTTCAAAAGACTGAACAAATGTGGAGATAATTCCAAAAGATAAAAGGCTCCACTTTGGAGGCTTAATAAAACCTGTCCATCACAAGTTTCCTGAAGCTGACCTAGGGCTATCCTTCAAGCTAATCACCTACATAAACATATAAAAACAGAGTGAGCAAGGCTCAATGAATAATAGTACGTGATAATCCAATAACTAACTTGAATCAGAAGGTATATAAATGTAGAGAACTTATAGTTAATCTAATTTTGTACTAATTTCAGGACAGCCTTAGGCCCAGTCTTTAAACAGAATGGCTTTAAGCCCTTGAACAGAGTGGCATTAAGCCCTTAAACAGAATGGCATTAAGCCCTTTAACAGAATGGCATTAAGCCCTTATCAGAATGGCATTACAGCCCTTATCAGAATGGCATTAAGCCCTTGAACGTATTAACATTAAGCTTTACACATGTTGGCATATAGCCCTTGAACATACTTGTATGAACCCAAGAGGTGTCTTACACGGATTCTAGAGGTGACTCACGTCGTAGCACTTAGTTCCGTGTAGCACTTTGTTCCATACCAGAAATCATTAGGTCTTAAAGACCGATCAATTCATATCATGTTATAACATAACATAAACGGAACGGATAAATAGAAACATATTCATACATATTCTTAATTATGCTTGAATCAGAAACAGAAATCAGAGTTCATGCTTGATCATAACCCACCCGTACAAGACCGCCGGTGGTACCATCCGTACAAGACCGTCGATGGCAAGAGATATCTCGTAACATACTTGAACCACGGTATTATTACCCCCGGGCAAGGGCCATAAGACCACGGTATTATTACCCCCGGGTAAGGGCCTTGTGCTAAGGATGCCATGAAGACTTTTACAGATATGGATAATCATTCATTAATTCATAACGTAATAGAGCATTTCTTGTTATATCATGTCATTATCGTGCGCTTAACAAAATAGAATAATTCACATTCTCATGTGGGTCACATAATGAGGTTAAACTTTTGCATTCATGTCGTAGATTCTGAATAACTTTGAGTTCATATGGATTTACATAACTTTCCAATTATTCTGATTCTTCGAAGATGAACACAAAGTCTCTTTATTCATTAAGAAATGGCATGGTTCACTTGAGCTATTAATCAGTAACATACACCTTTATTTAATCATTCATATATGTTAATATGGTTGACCTGCAACTAACAGAGTATTACTGCTAACCATTGCATCATTCACCTAAGTTAATGCAGTTAACTTAAGTTTAACAGAATGTTCTTGATAAATATTAATGAAAGGTAAACACATTTTACCGATTGAATGATTCCAGAGATACCGGAATACCATAGTTCCATTTATTAACTATTGACAGGACATAATGATTTTAAAGTCATACCGATGTATGCCAATCTTTCAACGTTCACATTGACTTCCAATCGTCATAAATTTTCGTGTATCACTTACGAGGAACAGAGCATTAGTGACAATAATTATCAATGGTAAATAAAATGTACATTTCCGTACTATTACTCACAGTGTTCAGATGCTTGGTCCGCCCTTGTAGCTAACCCTACACAATCCATAATAATTCAAACACAATTCATCATAGTACAACACATTCAATTCAACATTATTCAACACAACATAATTTCAACAAAAATCAACATTTAGTTCATCAACACCATTTGTAATTTAACATAATTCAAAGTAAATCCTTGAATCCCCATTTCAACATTTCAAAATCGAGTTCATATCATTCATATCATTAATAGATTATTTCCCCAATTTTCCCTTCACATTATAGCATGAATTTCAATGTTCATAACAAAGTTCTTTCGCAAATTTTAAACATAATTTTCAAACATTTCCAAATTCCAATTAAATTTGAACACATATAATTCAATACCTCAATTTCATTATTCTACTTTCAATTTGGGCCAAATCATTGGTTATCATCATTAATCAACCTAGGGTTTCAAGAAAAATCCAAACTTCCCAAACCATTACTTCTTGTTCCAATTTTCTCATTGATTACAAGTCTATAGTTCATAATCCATCACCTTAACCCAGCAATTGCATCCCCAACATTTTAAACCCTAAACCCCAAAATCTCAAGTTGGACATAATATGCTCAAAACTATAGATTTTGTATTTATATACTCAAAATACCACAAATCCATCCATGAATACAAATATTGAAAGAGAAAAAGGACCCCTACCTCAAGAATCAAGCAAAGGAGCAAAGATTGAGAAGAATCCTCCGAAATCTCGAAATTCCAATCGGTAGAACATAATAATCTTCAAGCTTCTTCACTTCTTGATGGATGATCATGATCCATCTTGATCAAAACTAAGGGAAATGGAAGGTATTGAAGATCAAGGACCTAGGGTTTCTCGGTCCTAGGACAAAGGAAAGAAGAGGGGAAAAGGAAAAGTGAGAAGTGATCTAAAAAATCCCGTTTTTAAGCTGCTGACTCGCAAAACCCGCTCGAGCGTCTATCTTCCCGCTCGAGCGTACCTGTTTCTAGCACAGATTTCAAAACTTTGAACAGGTATAATTTTCCCATCTGGACTCTGTTTTAGGTCATTCTTGAGTCCAAATTGAAGCCCCGGAAATAAGCGTTCCAATGGTTCTAACCTCACATCCATATTCAAAGTGTGGAAAAAGAAAAGGGCAAATGAGTGATGGCTGATCGTAGAATAACTATCCGAATTATATTCTTTGGTCCAATCTTACTTTACAATCATACCACCACCTCAATCAATACCCCAAAATAAGACAAGAACATTCCAAACACACTAATAAGAATGTCAAAAATGAGCCCACGTGCCTCAAAAGTTCAAACTTAACCAGGCGACCCGCTCGAGCGCCCAACCTTGCGCTCGAGCGCGGAGACCAACAAAGCCGTCCGCTCGAGCGACCACTTCTACGCTCGAGCGGTAAATCACCACTCCCAGAATTTCAGTCCGCCTGCAAAATTACTGGAAACCCCAAAAGTCCGCTCGAGCGTCAACTCCCCCCGCTCGAGCGGAGGGAAAAAAAATTCCCGATCGTTACAGTAAAGGTCGTCAATTCCAGTTTTAAAATCATAACTCAATAGATAGTTCTTCAATTCCAATAGATATAGTTAAATTAAAACACATTAACCCCGAATTAAATAAGGATGACTTCCTATACGCATTTTGTGGTCATTACACTATCAAGCGCGTACTCGGCGCAACCTAAGAAAGTCCCGGAGGACAACGATCCTAAATGCCGCCCGGCGTAAAAGGATAAATGGTACAAGATAACACAAGATGCAAATAAACGCAATGGGTGTGATGATATAGTACATGTTACAAGCAATGTAGAGCATGATGTTTAGGGAATGCAATAAACAAACAAAGTGGAACTTTAGAAAGCACCTCATGGAGTGAGTGGTGGTAAACTGCTCTACTCTGACGGGGATCTCCCCTTGCGTTCTTTGAACTCTTACCTTCAACTCACCATTTGGGCACCTTTAATTCAAAACCACCCCAAATTTGCTGGCTATTATACGGTGGGACATGGGCACCCAAAAACATTTTTAACTCCCTGCGCAGGTACCAACCACAACACAACCCAACACAACTCAACTCAACCCAACACATCTCAACTCCACACAACACAACTCAATCAAACTCAACACAACTCAACACAACATAGTTTAACATAACCCAATACAATTCAACATAACACAATAAAATTCAACACAGCCCATTTCAACACCATTCAATACAATTCGACATAATTCAATACAAACTCTTAAACTTAAACATCATCGTTTTATCACAATGCTCACATCACCCGTACCATTAGTAATTTCATTTCCCCTAAGTTTGGTTTCATATTATAACATAATTTGAAACATCGACATTAAGAGTTCAATCGCTACTTTTACATAAAATTTTCAAACTCTTTAAAATTTCAATTAAACTTGTACATGTGTAATTTAACACCTCAACTTCATGATTCTACTTTCAATTTAAGCAAAACCATTAACCATCTTCATGAGTCAAACTAGGGTTTTTATGAGAAATTAAAGAAAAAAACTTTCTGTTCCAACTCTTCTATAAATTATATACCCAAATTCATAACCCAACACTTGAAATCGTAAACCTCCAAGTCTCATGATTTATTCACTATCTGCATAAAAATATAAACCTTGTATTTATATAAGAAAATACCACAAATCTATCTATAAATGAGGGTATTGAAGGAGAACTAGAAACCCTTACCTCTTGAAGTAAAGAGATGACGACCCAAAAATCTCCGGCGACGAAACCACAAAACTCTTGGATCAAAAGGAAGCCCTTGACGAGATCTACAATCTTTCTCAAATTACCCAGGGGAAAAGATCACTCTAGGTGAGTAGATCTAAAGATCTAAGTGAAAAAAATTTTGAGTTGAGAGAGAGAAGAGAACTCACGGTGTAGAGAGAAAGAGAGAAAATAAGAGGAAAAGTGAAATGAACAAGTGTTTGGAACTTATTTATAGTAGCAAGGTAATAATAGAACAATAGTCCCAAAGTCAAATGAAAAGAACAAGTCAAAAACCCCCCAAAAGTAGGGTCGAAACCGACCTAAAAATCTGAAAATTACACACAGGGGTTGACCCTTTAGACAGAGGTGTCGACCCTCTGGGAAGAAAAACTGAGACACTAGTGTATGCAGAGGACAAGGTGTCGGCACTAAATTCCAGCAAGCAACCTCCAGATTCAGCAATAGACAAGGGTCGACCCTTTCCAAACTGGTGTCGACCTTTGAGGCTAACAACAAAAGACAAGTGTCGACCCCACCAAGATTGGTGTCGACCCCAGAACAAGATTTTTAAGTTCTCAAACAACTTTTCAACATAAACAAGCGTGAACGAACAATCTCAACATGTTTAAATCGATTTGTGCTCCTTCAAAACCAAGATACAACAACTCTAAAGACTCCCACAAAGAAAATAAAGGAATTAAATACACCCTCTAATAGATTCAAGGATGCAAGTGTTACACAAATCAACCTTATTTTCATATGTAACTATTACTTAAGTTTACAATGTAAATAAGGAAATACCCCCATTTGGATTAAAAAAAAAATATTAAAAAAAAATCAAAATCCAATAAAATTGAATAAATAATTTTTTGACAAAATTTTTTAAGTCAGACATTGAAGGAAAGGGGTTAACCTCGTAGAAAAATCCCATAAAATCAAATTAAACTATTTACTATATAAGAAACAATTATTGCTAAAAGTTATTTTCAAAATCGTAAGTTTTGAAAATTTCAATTTTATAGTTAGAATCTTTTGACAATTTTTTTTTTAATACGACCATTTTTATACGAAAAAGAGTAAGGGTCAGATCTCGACCGGAGCCGTTACAATCTCCCCCACTTAGAAAATTTTGTTTTTGAAATTCAGACAACTCAAGATACAAGGGTTTGACAATGCTAAAAGAAGCCAACATCAGGATAGATGCTTGCTGATCAATCATTACTAGTTTATGGTTGACAACGGATTTCAAGGGAAAAGTTTCCCAATATAAGAGTTTTGCATGATCAACAAGAAACAATTCACACACAACAATTACAACCTTGACACTCCCACGAACGAAGCTAAAGTGACATAACAATTTAAGGATAGAATGATTTTGAACAAAATTATAACCACTACTCCAGAATTTAATCCCAAATAAGGGATAACTTTCACATTTCGGTCTCAAAACCAGTGTTCCAATGACCAAATGATATAAGTAGCAACATTAGATGATGAGTCTTTCCTCCAACTCATTCACAAGGATTACAACAATTCTTCAAGTCATAATAGGCAGCTTCATTATGTATGGGCCCTTGATTAGTAAAATTAGGCAATGATGAGCATTAATACTTCTAACGAACATAAGAACTCATTGTGTCTACGAGATTAAAAGTCAAGAAAAACATCTCACTAGTACGCCCTACATTACGTATACCCCCAATCATATTCAATGCAAGAAACAACTCTAGGGTCGCTTGACAACCAAAACCTCAAAAGATAAACTCTCACTTAATACTAGGGAGTTCTTGTGACGCCCCGAATCTACACTATTGGTTGCAGTCAAGGGAGAGTCACTAATGAGTCCTATGGTCAATAACCAAGTAAGATCCCAGATCGCCGGAGGAGTCAAATTAGCCTCCCTTCTAAGTCCAGCTTTCTTAGGCAGCGCACTACCCTTTTGATAGATCTTAAAAGGTATTGACACAAGGTCTCATAAGCAATGATAAGGTTCATACATATAAATATTAGAATATAAGTACATAACAACCACGAATATCCTTAATTTCAAAAGCTTGTTCATTACATTACATCCCAAAAAGAAAATTTAAAACTTCATATGAGCCTTACAAAATATCAAAAGGGATTTCTAACTTTCCTAAGATAGCCAAAAGTCTTCGAAGGTTTCAGGCTCGTCGTCTCCAGCTATAAGTTCCTCTTCGGCACCTGGCATGATACGCCGTAAGCTTTGAATGCCCAGTAAACACACACACACCCCGTCTTTTTTCCCCAGTCCAATACACAATCACAAATATAACATCAAGTAGTAAAGCATGATACTCAACTAAATAAATAAAGGGTTACAAGTTAGATGTTAGTAAACTAGAAATCCCCCAAAGAGACTTCATTCTCCCAACCACAAGAATCGGACGCAGATTATTTGGTATGGCCCCTCTTTTGCTGCTTTGTTGCAAAACTAACCTCGGATGCCTACCAACGGTTATATACCGTGTAGCGCCAACCGCAGGGCCTCAAAAGAGACGGTAAAATAGGGCCTTGCCCAAATCCCTCCTCACACCAAACAACTTAGGGTCCGAATACAACCGCTCCGTTCAAAGGTTCCGAAAATCACTTGCTCAAGACTTTAAATTCCAAATAGGGAACGCATCCCAACAATCCATACATCACACATTATCATGTTTTCATTACTCAAGTGATCGAAAACCCAATACCATCCCGATTAAGTTTCCCGTGGAGTTAAATGTTTTAAAACAAGGTTAGACCAACTTAACAAAATTATAATATCCACATAAGCATGCATCATTAAGATGAAGAGGATAAAGAACATAGCCATAACGCATACAATATCATGCCAAGATATGATTATAAGCTAATAAGCATGTTTTATGAACACAAGAGCATAAAACATCCATGCACAACAGAATTTCCAGATTCAATATCACATAAGGATTAGAATGAAAGGACTATTGTAGATTTTTCACCAGACTTGGCCTTCCTATGGTTCATAGAGAATTTAATCTATTTTCCAGAACATGTTTCGGAAATGGGATAGCTTTTCTAGATTTTAAGTTATTTAGAAAACACTCCAGCGCTGTCCAGATTCGTCGACCGTTACGAAAATTTGATTTTCTTGCAAACTGCTCACTGTTTTTCAATGAAAAAAATTTTAGTTGAAAGATAACTCCTTAAGGAATATTTTGACATAAAATAGAGGTCCATAATAATTTTCTACATTTTTATAGAAATTTTGAAAGTTGGCTGCAAAAATAGATTCTAAGGCACAATACCCAAAACAAGAAGATTTGTGAGAAAAGAGATCCACTATGGGAAAATTTTCATTTCTTTTGTGATGAAAACATGCTAAATAATATATATTAAACTCAGAAAATTTTCTTGAAGGTGTGCCTTTGGAAAGTTTAAGAGATTGGTATGAAAAAGATAGTCTTGTACATAAATGAGGGAAACTACAAGAGAGGTAGGATCATGGCTCAACTCTTATCATTTATAACACAAGTAACTCATCAATAACACATCTGAAAACAATGTTTTGAACCCTTAAGAACATGTACTTGAAAATGGAAAATGAAAGAGAAGGTTGTGTTGTGGCTTACTTGCTAGGCTTGAATAAGATGGCTCTCCTCTTCCTTCCTCTCCCTCTCAAGACTTCTCTCTTGATCTCCTTTCTCTCCTCTAGGCCGAATGTGGGTGTGAGTGTGTTGCTTGTGTTTGCCATGCTAGGGGGTGGTGGTATTTATGGGCAAATTTTGGTGTAAAAAGACATAAAGGCCCACTAGTTGGAATTGGATGGAAAAGTTAGGATTTACTTGGAGTCTAATGGAATAGGGAGTGATTAGGCAGCTTAATCATGAGATTAGACAATATCTAGTTGGTCTCTAGTTGGAGTGAAACTAGTGTTGGAAACAAAACCCTAGATTTAGGGGTACTAGGTGCTACGATTTCTAGAATACCATAATTGCAATTTCTTGAAAATAGGCCCCTCACAATCTCCGAGGGTGGCCGGCCATTGGGAAGGGAGATGGGGCATTTTTTTATTCAATATAGGTATTAGGGACACATTCCCCAATGTATATATATATAGATCTCTGTGGAGAAGTGGTTTGGAAATACTCTTCAGATCCTGAGAGACACTAGTGATCCTCAGCTAGTCACCTGAAAAGATACAAACACTCCGGTCGGGGGTGCCGGAATTAGCACTCCGACGGACAAGTCAGTTCAGACACTCAGGATAGCTTGTTTACTAAGTTAAGTGAAGTGATTCTTACATACCTTTCTAAATCTGTGGTTCTTGTATTTATACTTGCTTTTTGGGCCTCGGGGCCTGAGCCTACTTTTACCCCATTCCCCTTTTATTTATTCAGAGCTACTGATCTCCGGCTATTCGGCCTTCCTAACGTATTCGGCATCCTAGTCACGCAATATGGAGCTGAATAATATCTGTTTTCTGGGGTACGCACCTTCCGACTCTTCTATTCATTCGGCTCCCATAATTGCCCCCCAAGCACTTTACCAACGACAGTTGGCTGGAGTGCTTGGTTCTGAATTTCGAAAAGCCAGAGCCAAAATTCGGCGGTTGGCCTCATCCTCATGCGGATATCTAAGCGCATTCCTTTCGGTTGTCGTGTCGACTTCTCGCCCTCTCGTAAGTGTCTATTTATTGCGATTTAAAATTTTGACGTCCTTTCGAGTATGTATTTTATGACGCTCGTCACTGGATTGCTTTTTGAATCGTCCCTGCAACTTTCTTCTCTGATGTCCTCTTCGTCCTTTGTAAGTTATCTCCTTCCTTGCCTCGAAGACTCTTTCTGGTTTATTCCTTCCTTGGGATATTCTTATAAACTGTAGGGTATGGCGAAACATTTAAAAGACCTCCTCTCGTCAGATCGAATCGCTGGCTTTAAACGCTATTTCTCCATTCCTGATAATGTCCGTCTGTCGTTTGTGGCCGACGGCACTCTTGATATGGAGAGGGAGGACAAAACCTCGATTGTCTTTCCTATTTTGTCAATCGCAGAGGGTGGAGTCTGTTTTCCCCTTCACCTGTTTCTTAGGGCTGTGCTTCACCATTGGGGTTTAATCCCTTCCCAATTCAATGTGAATTTCATTAGAATTATAATGGGGGTTATAGCGCTCAACCGTCGCCTTAGAATTAACCTTGGCATTCTAGCCATCCGGCATTGCTATGCCTTGGCTAAGTCTTCTGGTCGGCACAGGCGTTTCTTCCTTAGGGCCAAGGATATCAACCATCAGCTAATTACTATGCTTTCCAATTCTGGGAAACGAGTTGATGATGTTATGGTCGTTGTCCAGGGTAACTGGGAATTTGGCGAAGGGAAGGATCACGTCAACCCTATTCCTAGATGGAGGGGCGAGCCAGGTGGCCGATTGTCTTCTCGCTTTTATTATTTGTTCATTTTTGTTGTAAAGCCTCTTCTTTGAAATGTTACGGCTTGGCTTGTGCAGGGAACGATTTGAAGAAAGTCCTGTCTTCGACTGACGACGCTGTTCTTTCGGATATCAAAGTCGCGCTCAAGTATTTCGGCGGTCGAAGTCTTCAGAAACAAGGGAGGGCGGCCCACATTCTGCTTCATTACGAGCCGACATATACGACCTTCTCGGCGGCGGAAAATATCCCGGTTCCGGAGGGTGAAGATTCTCTTATCGCTCTTATTTTGTCCGACTTCAAAAACTTGAGGCAGGTTGGTTTTGAAGGGTCTGATTCGGAGCGGGATGTGGCTAATGTTGCCGAATTAGATTAGTACGAAACTGAGCCTGACGAGGTATTGAATTCGGCCGATCCTTCATCCACTTTGGGCCGAGGGGATCTTTCACTTGACGGCATTTTTCACGGCTTAAAGGATCTTCCCGCCGCAGGCCCCGAAGATATGGCTGGGTTAAGCCTGACAAAACTTGCCAGGAAGGCAAATGCGGAAAGGTTGGCCGTGTGGCGAAGAGCGAAGGCCCTTCCGTCTGAAGTACCACCCGCCATCGAATCTCAATTTTCCCTGCCTGTTAGCGAATCAGAGTCCTTGCGCGTTATTGAGGTGGAGACGGCAAAAAATCAGAATACCGAATCTACTTTGATCGTGTAGGCCGGCCAAGAAGTTGAGGAAGAGGCAGAGAAACGCCCTGCCGAGTATGAGGTTAGCTCAAAAGAACAAGGCGGCAAACGTCCTCGATTAGAGGGATCGAATGTGATCGTTCCTTTTGTCATTCAGCCGATGATAAAAAACATGCCGGTTTCTTCTGATGCTTCGGCGCTTAAAGATCCAGAAGTGGCATTCAGCTTGGCTACATCCGTGTCATTGCCGTCTGACAGGGAGGCTTTCCGGGTGGAACCAGATCTGAATGCGATAGCACTAGCCGCCCAATCGGCACTTTTGGTACATATTCAGACTTTGCTTCACTTAATCCAAATACTGTTGAAGTTATGATTTTAAATTCTTGTTTTGCAGACCGTCGGAAGGATAGCCGATATGCACCGTCGCCATTGCGACGCCGTCAAACAGATTGGTCGTTTACGAAAGAAAGTTGAGGGCCAAAGGAGAAGGACCAAGGTCGAAGCTTTGAGGGCGAACAAGGAAGCCTCAAGGGTCGAGGCCGAGGTGGAAAGGGCTCGTAGCGTGGATCAGTTGAGATCGGATACCGAGAAGGCGGCAGAAGCGAGCGATGATGCGCTCAAATTGGCCCAAAAGGCGGTCTCCAAACTGGAGGTTGAGTTGGCTGAAATGAAGGCGGCGAAGGAAACAGCCGACTCAGAGGCTTCCAAAGTATTCGAGGCTGGGAAAAATGCTGGACTGGCCGAGTATTTGGACTAAGTCCCCAAGTTTGAAAATCGGGGATTCAAACATGGCTGGCACAAAGCCCTTGCTGCTGCTAAAGTTTCATTGATTATGCCAATACCATATGAGCAAGTGGATGTTGAGCCATTGGAGTCTGATTCTGATGACTGATCTGGGCAACTGACATGGTTTTTAGGATGTCGAATGTATTTGTACAGTTTTTAATTTGGTATTTTTCACGTGTTGCTACAGTCATAGTTTTTTGCTAGGCATTTTCATGCGGGCTTGTAGCTTTTTGTTTAGTAATTTGCATATATAAAATTTCATGAGTTGTGCTCAACTTGCTAAGGAAAATGTTGTTGATGAATGATATTGCTTTCGGTTATGGTTAGATTGGCTGCTTTGCTTAGGTATTTGGCCGAACAGATTAGTAAATCTGCCCTTGCCTTAGCCAGGGCGCGAACTTGCGAAGCCGAAAGGGCCTAACTCGTGGGCTGGCTGAGGCACAGATTGATCGGCGCTTGCGCTTGAAAACATGGCCGACCGGATTAGTAAATCTGTCCTTGCCTTAGCCAGGGTGCGAGCTTGGGAAGCCGAATAGGCCTAACTCGTGGGCTGGTTGAGGCACAGAATGATCAGCGCTTGCGCTTGAAAACATGGCCGACCAGATTAGTAAATCTGCCCTTGCCTTAGCCAGGACGCGAGCTTGCGAAGCCGAATGGGCCTAACGTGGGCTGGCTGAGGCACAGAGTGATCGGACTTGCGCTTGAAAACATGGCCGACCAGATTAGTAAATCTGCCCTTGCCTTGGCCAGGGCGCGAGCTTGGGAAGCCGAATGGGCCTAACTCGTGGGCTGGACAATTGTCATCCGTCTTTTGACGTTTGGGATTACTGACATTGCCTCGGGAGAGCTGCATACATTGAATGATAAATGGGGCGGGTGCACGCCAGAGGCCCTACTTATTTCCATTTAGGCAACTTGGGAGGGACGAAGATTAGCTGAATTAGACGCCGCAATGAGTCGCAGTAGCAAGCCTATACGTACGGGAAGAAGGACGTCCAAGGATCGGGAAACACAACGGCCCCTTAGTCGTCGAAGCAGATCACCCCGAAAGGACAGGCAACAGCGGGGAAATTCTTCGCGCCCACGATTGAGAATCGAGCCCGATGCGACGCCACGACCGTTGAGTTTTGCAATTTTTGTGAGGAATAGACCAATGACGGAGGCAGATTTTATCATTAAAGACCCAGGTGTGGCAGTCAAGTTCGCTCGACAGATCTTCCCGCCGAAAGTCCAACAATCGATGGTCGGACGTCAAGATTTCGAAGTATTTTGAGACGACATACATGGGGCCGCGAAAGGACTATATACTGCTTACGAAGTCAGCATGTATCTGTGGAAAGCGCGACGTGAGAGTGAGAAGAAGGATGAAAGGAATCGCAGTTTGGAGATTCACGCGAAAAAGGCTAAGCGTGAGCTTCGGGAGCTGAAGAATGTTCAAACGAGCGCGTCGGTGGCGGCCGGTCAATCTAAATTGGTCATTGAGGAGAGAGTGACCCAACGGACCTTGGGTTATGAAAAGGGGTTTCAGGACGGCTTGAAGGTCGGGATAGAGAATACCAAACGAGACCTTGCCGAGGAGGTTTGTCGATGTGAAAATTGTGGATTCAAGCACGGTTGAATCAAGGCCCTTCAAACCGAGAAAGCTCTCGAAGCCGTGGGCATTGATTCGGTTTCGCCCCTGTATCATCGTCACTACTTACCCTATTCCGATTTCGAAATTGAGAAGAGTGACGATGAGAGTGCCGAATAAATAGACTTTGGAACGCGAGAACAGACTTCGCGCCGAACAAATAGAATTTCTTTTATTTTCAACGTTCGTATTTGGTCTTGAAATGTTATGTGCTTAATTAAACGTATTATTTTAACTTACTGGCAAGTTTTGTGTTGCGTGGTGCAAATGTTTAAGCATGCATTGACCGGCTCGAATTAAGAACAATTCTCTGTGAATATTTATTTGGCCAGTGGAGTGGTCCGAATGCATCTCTCACAAAGGCTCCGAATTCGGAGTCTTAATCGGCCTTAAGAGGCTTAATCAGCCCTAAGATGTCATTTGCCAAAAAGGGGATCCGAATCCAAAGACTTAATCCGCCCAAAGGTGTCATGCACCAAAAGGGGCTCCGAATCTGGAGACTTAATCGGCCCTAAGGTGTCATGCACCAAAAGGGGCTCCGAATCCGGAGACTTTAATTTGGCCAATCGTGATATCCACGAAGGGCGCTCCGAATCCGGAGACTTAATCGGCCCTAAGGTGTCATGTACCAAAAGGGGCTCCGAATCCGGAGACTTTAATTTGGCCCTAAGGTGTCATGCACCAAAAGGGGCTCTAAATTCGGAGACTTTAATTTGGCCAATCGTGATATCCACGAAGGGCGCTCCAAATCCGGAGACTTAATCGGCCCTAAGGTGTCATGCACCAAAAGGGGCTCCGAATCCGGAGAATTTAATTTGGCCCTAAGGTGTCATGCACCAAAAGGGGCTCCGAATCCGGAGACTTTAATTTGGCCAATCGTGATATCCATGAAGGGCGCTCCAAATTTGGAGACTTAATCGGCCCTAAGGTGTCATGCACCAAAAGGGGGCTCCGAATCCGGAGACTTTATTTTGGCCTTAGAAGGCTTAATCGGCCCTTAAAGGCTTGTGAGCGAGTTTGAGAAAACGAGAAGCTTTGTATTGCAACGGTGGAATATGTACAAGTATCAAGCCCACAAGTCAGGTCAATGATAGAATTTACGTAAATGTGTTGAATTCCAAGGCCGTGGCAGGCTTCTTCCTGACATGTCTGAGAGCCGGTATGCCCCTGTTCCTGCGATGGATTCTATCTGATAGGGGCCGTCCCAGTTTGGACCAAATTTTCCATCGGCCGGTCTCCGGTCGGCTGGAAGTACCTTTTTTAGGACCAACTCTCCTGGCATGTATCGACACAGCTGAACTCGCTGATTATATGACTTGGCGAGTTGCTGCTGATACCGTGCCATGGATGCTAGGGCGCGGTCTCTTCGTTCTTCGATTAGAATCAGATCCAGGGCAAGCATTATGTCGTTTCGGCCTGTATCAAAAACTTGCGATTTCGGAGTTGGGAGGCCTATTTCTAGGGGTAAGATTGCCTGGGTTCCAAAGCATAGAGCAAACGGCGTTTCTCTAGTGGATCTCCTCGGCGTAGTACGATGAGCCCACAATACACTCGGCAATTCTTCGACCCATTTGCCTTTAGCTTTTTCCAGCCTCTTTTTGAGGCCGTCCAAGATGGATTTGTTAGAGGCTTCGGCTTGACCATTGCTTTGGGGGTAGGCCGGTGTAGAGAAGTAAGGCCGAATGTCATATTTGTTGTATAACTCTCGATATACGCCACAATCGAACTGGGTGCCATTGTCTGAGATGAGAGCTCTCGGAATGCCGAACCGTGTTATGATGTTTCTCCATACAAAGCGTTTAATGTCGGCATCTCGTATATGTGTTAAAGCCTTCGCTTCGACCCATTTTGCGAAGTAATCTGTCGCGGTGATTAAGAATCACTTGTTCCCTGGGGCCCTCAACAATGGTCCTACGATATCAAGTCCCCACTGAGCAAATGGCCAGGGGCTAGTGATAGAGTTCAACCCTTCGGCAGGCAAATGGGTTAATGGGGAGAACTTTTGGCACTGTTTGCATTTTTTTACATAACTCTTCGCGTCAGCTCTCATTGTCAGCCAATAATACCCCTGTGTTATAGCTCGATGGGCCAGTGAGCGTCCGCCAGAATGGGCACCACAACTACCCTCATGTATCTCTATCAGAAGCTCCTCCACTTTGTCGGGGTGCACGCATTCCAAATATGGACCAGAGAGGGACTTTTTATAAAGCCCTCATTGCGGATCCAGATAGTATCGTAGGGCTTTATTCTGCAACTTGTGTGCTTCTTTTTTGTCCTCTGGGAGTTGTTTAGAAGAGAGGAATGCAGCAATGGGGTCCATCCAGCTTGGTGCGAATTCTATAACGTTGACATGGATTTCCTCCGAAGGGCCAATACTTGGCTCTGGGATGAAGCCTACTTCGATAGTCCGTTTGATCTTAGAATTGATTGCGGAGGCTAGGCACGCCAAGGCATCCGCGTGTGTGTTCTGGTCACGTGTTATTTGGTTCAGTTCGTGATGGTCAAATTTTGCCAGCAAGGAATTGGCCGTTTTCATGTAGGCCGCCATACGGTCGTGTCTTGCCGCGTACTCCCCCTTTAGTTGACTGATTACCAATTTTGAATCACAAAACACAAGTAGATGTTGAGCGCCGAGAAGGTGTGCATTCCACAGACCGGCTAGAAGGGCTTCGTATTCGGCTTCGTTATTTGATGCTTCGAAGCCAAGCTTGACGACCTGCTCAATTACTGTGCCGTCTGGAGACATGATTACAACTCCTGCGCCGCTGCCCTTTGGTTAGACGATCTATTACAGTATAATTGCCAAATATCCCCGACATAAATTCTCCAGTTCGAGTTTGGTCGAACTTCAGCCTTTGGTCGAATTTCGTCAGGTTTGAGGTTAGCAAGCTCGCCGGTGAATTTAGCAACAAAGTTGGCCAACACCTGCCCCTTGATTGCGGTTTTAGGTAAAAACTGAATGTCGTATTGGCCGAGTTTAAGACCCCAATGCTATGTCCCTGGAAGTAATGCATCAGTTTTCTTGCCGCCGTGACTAGGGCTAAGATGAGTTTTTCCAGCGGAAGGTATCGTGTTTCGGCGTCAACGATTGCCTTGCTCACATAATACACTGGCCGTTGCTCCCCCTCCTCTTCTTTTAGCAGTACGGCGCTGACGGCCCTATCAGAAACTGCCAGATATAGAATGAGCGGGTCACCAGTGGCGGGTGTTGTCAAGAGAGGTACTGAGTGGAGGTAGGTCTTAAGTCCGTTGAAAGCTGTTTTGCATTCGGCGAACCATTCAAAAGCCTTACCTTGCCGTAGTGTTTGAAAGAATTGTCGGTAGCGATCTGTAAACCGGCTGATGAACCTGTTGAGTGCAGTGGCCATCCCCATCGACTTTTGGACTTCTTTTACTGAACGGGGGAAGCCGAGTTCCAAGATTGCTATGACTTGCCTTGGGTTGGCTTCGATTCCTCGGTGATTGACGATGTAACCTAGAAATTTGCTAGAGCCGATTCCGAACGCACACTTGGAAGCGTTCAGTTTCATTCTGTATTTGCGTAAGATGCTGAATGTCTTTTCTAGATCGGCTATATGATTCTATTATTCTTTGGACTTGACCACCATATCATCGATGTATACTTCCATAGTGTGGCCGAGTTGCTCTTTGAACATGGCGGTGACCAGCCTTTGGTAGGTTGCCCTTGCATTCTTCAACCCAAAAGGCATAACTTTGTAGCAGTAGGTTCCTCTTGGGGTGAGGAATGCAGTTTTGTCCTGGTCATCTGGATGCATGGCGATTTGATGGTAGCCTCTGTAAGCATCGAGGAAGCTTATGCGTTGATGGCGTGCCGTCACATCGACAGGCTGGTCGATTCTGGGTAGAGGAAAATAGTCTTTGGGGCAAGCTTTGTTTAGATCCGTGAAATCGACGCACACTCGCCAAGTTCCATTTTTCTTCTTCACCACCACTATATTGGAGAGCCACGTAGGGCAAGTGACTTCTCTAATTGCCCCGACGTCAAGCAATCTGTCTACCTTCTCAACAACGGCGACAGTGTGCTCTGCGGCTAACCACCGGCCTTTCTAAATGATCGGCTTACATTTGGGATCGACGTTCAGATGGTGCTGTGAAACTGACGGGTCTATTCCTGGCATTTCGTATGGAGTCCACGCAAAGACGTCGAGGTTATTGAGCAAGAAAAAGATCAGCTGCTGCCTGTCGGCCTGATTCAGAGAAGCGCCGATCATGAAGAACTTTTCTGGGCTTCCATCGATGTCAACTGGATCTAAACCTTCCGTGGCCTTCTCATTTGGATGCCGCCCAACGTCATCCAGGATCTCCCGATTCGGCACCTCAAATGGAGTTTACTTGCAGTTCCTTTGGCGTTTTGGCGGCAAGGAGATAACATGCTTGTGCCGATTTCTAGGAGCCGTGGATTTGCTCAATGCCGTGTTCTGTTGGGAAATGTAGCAGTTGATGATAGGTGCTTGGGACGGCCTGCAAGGTATGCAACCACGATCGCCCCATGATGAGATTGTATAGCGATGGCAGCCTGACGACTAAGAATTCCACATCCACCGTTCTGGAACCTGCTCGGGCGGGTAGGCTGATCTTTCCCAACGGGTACTCTAGATTGGCATTGAAGCCAAATAGTGGATAAGGAGCCGGACTCAGGTCTGACTCATTGAATCCGAGTTTGATGAAGGTTTTATAATACATAACCTCCGAAGTACTGCCCTGGTCGATAAGAACATGTTCGACGGTGAACTGGTTTACACGTAGCTCAACAACCAATGGATCGATGTGAAGGAGTGTTAAGCCGATCAAATCAGAGTCGTCAAAGGTGATACTTGGCGTTTCTCGGGGCCGCTTTGCTGGCGTGAGTTGCTGTTGGGGGCCTGGATGTGATTGGATCGCATGTACGGCCGGGGTTGCTGGCAGGCTATATATCATATGGACGGTGTCAAGCGGAAATACATCCTTCGGGAGGATAGGTGTTTTGATCGCACTCCTCCAGACGCATTGTTGGAGACGTTCGTCCTTTGCCAACTCCTCAAGATGATCTATTGAGGCATAGCGACCGTCAGTTTCTTGCTGTCGGGCTCGAGATCGTCGATCATCTGCCCTCGGGGGTCGCTCAGAAGCCTGGCACATTGTTTTTTTAGATTTTGCTATTTTTGAGGCCAGATCGCGACGAAGGCGTTCGTTCTCAGCGATGATGTTGTCTAACCTCTGTTTGGTTTGCCTAGCTTGTGCTATGGTCGCTTGTATTGTCTTTTGCATTGGATTGGAAGATGAGCAGAGGTTTAAGGCAAGTCTTGCTGCGATGGTTTTTGGTCCAAGCGAGTTTGCTGGAGTGAGGTCATCTCTCTGTGTGGTCTCATCAGTGGCTATCGGAGGATCTTCAGTCACGCCTGCCATGGATGTATTTAAGTATTTCCACAGACGGCGCCAATTGTGGAGAAGTGGTTTGGAAATACTCTTCAGATCCTGGGAGATGTTAGTGATCCTTAGCTAGTCACCAGAAAAGATACAAACACTCCGGTCGGGGGTGCCGGAATTAGCACTCCGACGGACAAGTCAGTTCAGACACTCAGGATAACTTGTTTACTACGTTAAGTGAAGTGATTCTTACATGCATTTTTAAATCTGTGGTTCTTGTATTTATACTTGCTTTTTGGGCCTAGAGTGACGATGAGAGTGCCGAATAAATAGACTTTGGAACGCGAGAACAGACTTCGCGCCGAACAAATAGAATTTCTTTTATTTTCAACGTTCGTATTTGGTCTTGAAATGTTATAT
>NW_021027581.1:906316-924961 GCF_004153795.1 Camellia sinensis | reverse complement strand
GTATAGACTAGATTGCCTAATTTGGAAATAAGCATTGCATATCCGTTCGTTTTGGGAAAATGTTTTAGAATTTGCTACCCGCAAGTAGGCTAAAACACGGATTTCAACGAGTGCTTCCAACTCAGACAATCCAACCTTCACCCACAGGCATTCAAACAGTTTATCACATAAGCATCTAGCCACATGGTAAGCATGCTGTCATGATAGCATTCACACGCATGCGATATGCTAAAGCATGAAAATACTTACATCGTACTCCGTGCCAAAACAATAAACTAGTTAGCCAACATGCATGGTCCTAGTTCATGTCAAATTGACTAATGCGACACATGCAGGATGCAATTAGAGTAGGCTCGGCTAACCTAAACATGGCATGTGAAATGCAATCAATTGATGCACGTATTCAATTTGAAATTGAAGTACAGATGCAGTTAGCATGATGTACCGAGCCCGGTGCATTCAAGACGAATGTATGGATGCACGCATGCATAGCATAAGGTATGCTAATTTAAACATGACCTATTACTAACCATCAAAGCAGGTAAGTAAAAGGGAAAAAAGAAGTGGGGGTTGGAAGACATGCACACACGCGCACCCACACTTATTACAAATTTACCCTCGCTCGGAGGGACCGAAAGAATAATACAAATTTAATAATGAATTAACTATCCTAGCTAATTAATTATTACAAATTACCTAATTAGTTAACAAACTAACTAAGCTAGGAAAAACAGTAAACCGCCTCGGGAAGAGAGCTCGATGCAATGCGTGCTCGGGTCTTGCTCGGAAGTGCACCGCCATGCATAGGCTGCCTCTGTTTTCCTTTCTGTACTCCTCTGGAGGCTGCCAAAACCTCAGGATTGCTTCTTTGGATACTGGAGAATGTCATCGGCTGGGTAAAATGCTTACCGGCAGTGGAATGTGATCACCGGCCAAAATGAATCCATCGGCTGGTGATTTACTGCCGGTCGGCAAAGAATGCCTGCAGAACCTGCAACTCATAGCAGCAGAGGATAGAACTTGCATGGCAATACAATTCAAGCAATGTATGCACCAATCATGTCCCTTATCATGTTAGTGACTCAAAGGGACATGTTCCTTGGTTCTCGGACCATCAATCGCGCATTTCCATGCGTGATGGCCCAAGGGACCAAGTGTGCACATTTTGATGTCAAATGCAATGCAATGCACACAATCAAACAATAGGACTCAACCTCTATCACAAGCATTTCAAGAGGCCAAGCATGCATGCAAATAACATGCAATCCTAGGCATGTGAGCTAAGGATATGACATAGCAATGCAAGATGCTCATGCAAGCATGCAAACAAACATCCAAGGTAAGCATGCAAGCAAGCAAATAATGGACTTAAACATGATTTGGGCAGCTCTAATAAGGCCCAAAACAGTGGCCAGAGTGACCAAAATAAAGGACTAAATACACATACACACATGCACATGTTAAAGGGCCAATACTTAGGCATAAATTGGACAACTCTCAAGCACACTTGAAAGAGGCATAATGTGGACTAATGGCATGCAAGATAAGCATTGAAAATCATGTTAAGATGGTGTCAAACCAAGCAAACAAGGCAATCTAAACATGCAATAAATGGCCCAAATACTTGAAGCAAGTCAAAGGGGGTTGAACCATGGCTAAGTCAACCAAGCCTCACAAGGCTAAGGGGACTTAAAATAGGTTCGAGGCAGACCTAGGCCATGCAAAGGGGACCCCCTAGATGGCATCTAAGTGGCTCAAACTCAAAGGCATGTACAATGGCCAAAACATGGAACATGCTACACAAGCTTTCAAAGCATTAAAGAGGTGTCCAAGGCAAGCATACAAGCATGTCAAAGGGACTGAAATTACATGTAGGGTGGTTCCAAACCACCGAAATGATGCAAGCAACACATACTACACATTCACATACTTGAAGCATACAAGCTCAAATACAAAGGAGCTATACTACGCATGCCAAGATCAACCCAAACAACTATGGACAGACCTAAAACATGGCAAAATGAGCACTAAACCTTCACAAGGCTAAACCTAAAACATGCTAGAGCAAAGGCTAACAACCTAAGGCATATTAAGGCAATAATAAGGCATTACATGGTAGGTATGCTAAGTATGCAAGGTGTACCAAAACCAACACACAACAAGGTTATATCATTGCATAATAAGCATGGAAAACAGCCAAGACATGATCAATACACACTCTAACATGATCATATCGATGCATGATGGTAGAGGAGTCGAAATGTGTAACTTAATATAGAATGAATGCACGTGTAAACACAACAAGAACCTAACTCCATCATGGATAATCTGGAGTGTCGGTGACTGGGGATGGGGACACGTTCCGTCACTCGGAGTACGAAACGCACCTCGTTTCTCGTGCCCGGGCTAACTCCTATCCCGAACACGATGCAATATGCATGATATGCATGAATGCAACTAAGATACAGCCTAGTATACACTATGCTGTAAAAAATGAGTTGCCTCGAAATGCGTGCACACGGGCACGCAAACCGAGAAAATGACATACGCAATGCAAATGATATGGAAATATGATATGGGCTTAAACTAACATGAGAGAGCCTCAGCCACACTCACATAAGAGGCCGATGGATGAAAATGAAGTGCCTTGAAATGCGTGCACACGAGCACGCAAACCGAGGCAATGACATATGCAATGCAATGGCATGGGAATGGTATGCAAACATGCTAATGGAATTTCAGCATTGAAATGTGGAGGAAAACAGCCCCGAAATGAGGCGAAAACACACCCGATGCATGGAATCTCTCCCGAAATGCAAAATTAGGCACATAGAATGAACTACAACTATACAAAGCATGCATATTTGGTAGATGGAATGAAAAGAAAGAAGCAAGGCAGCCCCAAAATAAGCATTTTACCAGTACAAATCATGGCCAAACAGCAAGCAAGGATAGGGCAACAATGGCATGCGAAAATAGGGGCCAAGAGAGGGCAATGAAACAAGTGGTATATGCAAAACCCAAACTGAAATATTCCCTTCTACAACACTGAAGAGGGACCAAACATATGCACATTTACAGTTTATGGCAGCCCCAAAATCAGTATACAAACATGCTAGAAATGCAATGCAAAATGAGGCTCAAAAGTGGCTATAACACAAAGTCTACAAAATATTCCACAAACGGCCAAAGAACCTTAATGAAATATGAAGAGTGGGCCAAAATAAGACTATTTCTAGCTCTGTAAAATAACCAAAAACGGAAGCACAATGGGCTGCCAAAGCATGCAAAAATGGGGACCAAAAGAGAGATATAACACAAGGTGTATAAAATATGCCTCAAACAGTGATGAGCCCTTCTTCAATGTTGAAGAGGGGCTCAAAATAAGCCTATTTTTAGTTCTGTAAAATGCCCAAAAATGGAAGCATAATGGGCTGCCAAAGCATGCAAGAAAATAGCATTCAAGGAAGATATTGAAGCAAGTGCAAGATGGTGGGCTCAAACAGGGTTGAGCCCTTAATGAAACAAGAAGATGAGCTCAAAAAAATGACCTTTTCAGTTTTGGTCGGAGCTCAAAACAGCAAGCATGTATGGCTTACAAATGATACAAGAAATGGAGCAAAAACAAGGGAAATGAAACTCACCCTTGGAGACAAGTCTTTAGCAACTCTTGGCTTGAGTTTGTAGCACCCTTAGGCCTTGGAGAACACCTTCAAACTTCTGGAATGGAGGATGGAAGGGTGGGGGTTGGTGGTGTAGAAGAAATGGTGGTGTTAGACTTGGAGGTTTTCAAGGAAATGAGAGAGATGGAGGAGGATTTTTGCATGTAGGCTTGAAGATCAATTTTTCTAACCCCTAATACCAATGCTTGCAGCTGGTTATAAGGACCAAAAGGAGGGGGAGCATGGAAGGAAAGGGTGGGGGAAAAGGACCAAGGCTTTCCCCCACAAAATATCCCCCAGATATAGATGTTTCTGGGGAACAACAGCTATACAGCTGTAAAGTGCCAATTGAGAGGATCATGGCCGGCCACCTTTTGGACTTGCAGGTGGCCGGTCGGCCACCTCCCCTAGCCGGCCAGCTAGGGGTCAAAAAGGTCAACTTGCTTTAGTGGTCGGCCACCACAAAAAGGTGGCCTCCCAGGTCCCCTCATCACAACCCTGTGGTTCGAATTTGAAAACTCTAAAACAGGAGAGAGAACAAGCCATTTTTAGGAGGGGTTCAAAAGGTTCAATTGGATTTTCTGGCCGGCCATAAACTTTAAGGGCCCTCCCATGTGTGTACAACACAAATATGTGGTTTGGGGTTGAAGAAAGTAGCTCCAAGGTGTTCAACATTGGCTCGGAAGTGAGAAAAATGGGTGTCGGAGGGCGAAAATGGAATATAACTGGTTGCCAAGATAATTCCTGGCCTCCCACCCTTCAGTGACCTTCCTGGTGATAAAACAGAGGTACCCGCCAAAAATGAACGAAAACTGATGCTAAACGAATGCTCGGGGGCCAAAACACGCAGTTCGGGGTCCCGAAAATGGGCTGTTAAGCACCAAAAGTGGCATTCGGCCACGAAGTGGGTCTCTCAGACCCCAGTGTCCCTCAAAAGGGAGTAAAAAGGAAGTATGCCAAAATTTAGAGCAAACGGAGATGGTTAAGCGGTCCCAAACCGAGGCACACGGCCAACGGTCCCGAAAAACCGGAAACCGGACTCCGAAATGGGAAAAATGGCCTGCGGCCACAGAATGTAGCCCACGGCCACTGAGAGATGGTCTACGGGACCTCTCCCTCCCCTCGGGAAAAGAAACAGAGAAAACCAAGTCTGGTTCGCAAATCGAGGCAGGGCACAGAAGAGGGTTCGGAAGTCCGGAGGCAGGGCTCACGGCCGCGACTCTGAAACTTCTGAACGAGCACATTATGCAACATCACCAAGCTCTCAATCGGTGACGTCTGAGTCTTAAGGTCGGTCAAAAATGGGGTGTCTACAACATGGCAATGCAAGATGCTCATGCAAGCATGCAAACAAACATCCAAGGTAAGCATGCAAGCAAGCAAATAATGGACTTAAACATGATTTGGGCAGCTCTAATTAGGCCCAAAACAGTAGCCAAAAGTTCAAGAAAATGGAACCAAACACACATGCACACATGCACATGTTAAGGCCTAAACGCTTAAGCATCGAAGGACTACTTTTAAGCACACTTAAAAGGGGGTAATCATGGACATATGACATGTATTATAAGCCTTGAAAACATGTAGGAAATGATGCCAAATTAACCTACCAATGCAAGCTATGCATGCAACCAAACCCAAGGACCTAAAACATGGCCATATGACTCATGAAGCAAATGACCAAATTGAATCAAAACAGTCCCAAATCATGCAAAAGTAAGCCTCAAGAACCACTTAGATGGCATCTAAATGACCTAATCCTAGAGGCATACACAATGGCATAAACATGAAGCATGAAACATCAACTCTTGAAGCATCAATAGGGCCATGAAATGCAAGCATATAAGCATGCTAAGTGGACTGAAATGATGCTATAAATGATGCCAAACCATTAAATCAAAGCAAGTAATGCATGCTATACCCTCACACACTTAAGGCCAACAAGCCAAAAATGCAAAGGGGCCATACAATGCAGGCCATGGCCGACGCAAACAACTATGGACAGACCTCAAACATGGCAAAATAAGCACAAAAGCTTCACAAGGCTAAGCCTAAAACATGCTAGAACAAGGGTTTACAACCTAAGGCATGTTAAGGCATCAAAGTGGCATTACAAGGTAAGTATGCTAAGCATGCATGGTGTACCAAAACCAACAAAAAATAGAGGCATATTATGACATAATAAGCACAAAAAGAAGCCAAGGCATGGTCAATATGAAGCTTAACTAGATGCTCCCTCAAGAGGCCAAAAATGGTCCATTTCAAGGACAACAAGGAGAGGGGGTGGCCCTCTCCTTCCTAGGACCTCAAGGCACCATCCTCACCTCTGAAATCCCTTAAGATTTCAGTGGTGAGAAGGCCCAAACACCAAGGTCCCGGAACTCACTCGAAATAGCACAAAATGGGGCCTCTCAAGGCCTAAGAGGGGTCAAACACCTCCAAACTACAAAACACTCTAAACAAACTATTTAGAGGGCCTAAAAACAGAACGTTTTTATGTTATACACTAAGCACAAAAACAGTTCTAAGATAGGAAAAACAAGTATGCAAGAATGGGGAATAAAGGGACTAGTTTCTTACCCTTGAAGACCCCTTCAACAATGGAGGACCAACAGCTTCTTTTAGGTTGAAACCAGCTTCAAAACCTCAAAAACAACCCTCAAGAGGTCTCAGCTCCAAGGGATGGTGTAATGGTGGGTGCTTGTGAGCAAAAGTAAGACAAAACACACACACTAAGCTCAAGAAAGAGAGAGCGAGATATAGGATAGATACAAATTCCTAACCCTAATATCAAAACCCTCTAAAATGTTGTCTAACCCTAATGCCAAGAGAGGAGACTCTCTCTTATAGAGCTCTCTCTTGTAAAGCTTGTCAAATAAGCTTGCTTAGAGGGAAATCCCTCCATACACGTGTATGGAGGGGAAAGGAGTTGGTGCCAGCTATCACAGCTGGCACAAAATATCTACATAAAGTAGATGAAAAGTAGTCGGCTCCTCAAAAATGCCATTTTGACAAAATTGAGTGCCGTACCGGGCAACAAATAGCCCGACCAGCAATATATATTGCCGATTGGCACAAACACCAGCCGTGCTTCTGGCCATGGCTCGTGATGTGTGGGATGTCTCACAAGGCATTCCCTGCCCCTCCAAGGAAAAACACAAAGTGTTTGGTGCGAAACCAGACACTAACGGTCGAGTTCGGAGTCCTTGAGGCAAAAGCGCGTAGCGCGAGGCCTCCGGGAATCCAACGAACACAAACATGGCATGCATACCGAGTTGTTGAAACGGTGACGTCAAGTTCTTGAGGACGGTCAAAAGATGGGCGGTGTCTACAGTTGCCCCTCTTTTGACAGAACTCGAAAGGTCATTAACAATGACGAGAGTGAATGTCAAAGCCCAGAGACGACCATTTTTGACATGGCGAAGACTTAGACAAACATGCAGATAAGACAAGATATGCGCCCGAAGGCAGGGGCAAAATGCAAGACAATGCACAGAGCCGGAATAACTTTAATGATCATGCAAAGAAAGCTGTAATGAGCACACATGCGTCGTTTTAAGCTAGCATACACTTAACTACACTACAAATGCCAGAAAGGTGTAAGAGAAATATGCAATTCTCGATACGTCATCACTCAGAGGATACAATACCTGTGCGGCTCGTCTGGTTGCAACCAGCCTCAAATGAACCGTACATACAATATCGTGCCTGCAAAAGTAAAACAACTCAACAGGTACGATGTTATTAGCAACATGCATGACAATGCAAAAAAACAAAAAAAGGATGCCAAAATGATAGGCAATATATTCAAAACAATGTATAAATAATGCAAAAGAAATATGCAATGTAATTGAAAACATGCAAACTATATGGGCAAAGCAATTGAATCATGATCCATCGTGAGTGGTTCGAAACCAGACGCCTATGTCAAATAGGCTTGATGGAGGTACAAGTCCGTCTACCATAGAACGGTCTACTGAACTATGAGTAATGTAGACGGACAGCAAACAATATTTGGGAGGAAATACAAAAGGTGGGGAACAACCCGCTGGGATAAGGGACAACGATCCTAATTGCTGGATGCAACAATAACACTACATGTTAATATTATATATGGATATTGCTGGGGAGATGGAAATGGATATCGGAAACAGGGGCCAAACCAAATCTTGCCTAGCAAGGCACTGTAAGCATCAAGCCTGTCTAACATGGAACGGTCCAACTGACTATGCTCTCGACACGAGAAGTATGGGCACATAACAGAGACCAAGCTCAATCATGGAAAGGCGCGAGCCATGGAGGGGCGATGCAATGAATGCATACGATCTACAATGCAGTGGAGTATGGCGCGCGCGGCCAAACCAAATCTTGCCTAGGAAAGGCATGTACCGCGTACAAAGCCGCGCGCTAAACATTAGAACGCGTCCACTGAACTATGACTTTGACACAGAAGTATGGGCACATACAGACCAAGCTTAACCTGGAAAGGCGCGAGCCATAAAATGACAGGTGATGCAATAAATGCATGCAATAACAATGCAATATCTACAAATATGCATGGAATGGAAATGCAATATATATGGCACGCGGGCCAAACCAAATCTTGCATAGGAAAAGCATGTACACGTACAAGCCAGGTCTAGCATAGAACGGTCCACTGAACTATGCTTCGACGTGAAAAGTATGGGCACATACCAGACCAAGCTCAATCATGGAAAGGCGCAAGCCATAGGCGGAAGGTGATGCAATGAATACATGCAAACTACAATGCAATATCTACAAATATGTAATGATGCATGGAAATGCAACTATATTTTTTGTTTTGTTTTTTTTTTGAAATGCAAATGCATGATGATGCATGATTTCGAAGTGCGCGACAACGCGTGGCTTTTAAGATACACGTGAACTTGAATATGCGACGACGCAAGTCGCTTGAAATACATGTATAATGCAACTTATCAAAAGTCGTTCGGGCACGACAAACACCGAAGGACTTGCACCTTAAGAGGATTTAGGGTCTCCTAGACAGTGTATATTGCGTAAGAAATGCATAACAATGCAAGTGAACTTGAAATGCGCAACAACGTGCGGCTTAAGATATGCATGATAATGCCAACGAACTGTGTACATCAATGCACTAAAGGTTTTGCACCTTCCAAGGATTTAAGGTCTCCTAGACCGTCGAGCACGACAAACACCGAAGGTCTTGCACCTTCCGTGGATTTAGGGTCTCCTAGACCGTGGATATACCTGTGCGGCTCGTCTGGTTGCACCAGCCTCAAATGAACCGTACATACAATATCGTGCCCTGGAAAGAAAACAAACTTAACAGGTACAACGCATATTAATGTATTTGAAAATGCGTGACAACGCAAACCAAGTGGGAAACATAACATGCTATAAAGGTACAGATGTGTAAGTAGAGCATGCGGTCTACGCAGGCAATGAAATTGATCATAAGCATGCAGTCTATGAAAGCAATGAAATTGGACATAAGAATGCGGTCTACGCAAGTAGAATATGCGGTCTACACAAGTAACAAACATGTGGTTTACGCAGGTAATGAAATTTGAACAAACATGCAGTCTACGCAAGTAATGAATTTTTGAACAAATATGCGGTCTACGCAAGCAAAACATGCGGTCTACGCAGGTAATGGAATTGAATAAATATGCGGTCTACGCAAGCAAAACGTGCGGTCTACGCAAGTAATGAGTTTGAACAATTATGCGGCCTACGAAAACAAAACGTGCGGTCTACGTAGGTAATGAAATTGAACAATCATGCGGTCTACGCAAGCAAAACATGCGGTCTACGCAAGTAATGAATTTAACATGCGGTCTACGCAAGTAATGAAATTGAACAATCATGCGGTCTACGCAAGTAATGAAATTGAACAATCATGCGGTCTACGCAAGCAAAACATGCGCTATACGCAGGTAATAAATTTAACATGCGGTCTACGCAAGTAATGAAATTAACATGCGGTCTACGCAAGTAATGAAATTAATTACAAACATGCGGTCTACGCAAGTAATGAAATTAACATGCGGTCTACGCAGGTAATGAAATCAATTACAAACATGCGGCCTACGCGAGTAACGTAATTAACATGCGGTCTACGCAAGTAAAACATGCGGTCTACGCAAGTAATGAAATTGATTACAAACATGCGGTCTACGCAAGCAAAGAAATTAATTACAAACATGCGGTCTACGCAAGTAACGTAATTAACATGCGGTCTACGCAAGTAATGAAATTGATTAATCATGCGGTCTACGCAAGCAAAACATGCGGTCTACGCAAGTAATGAAATTGATTAATCATGCAATGAGATGCGCAAGACAGTGCGATGCGTTAAACAACGCGAGTGCGCAAGACAGTGCGATGGATTTGAAATGCACAAGACGGTGCGATTGAAATGTGATGCACAGGGGGGCAACTTTTGAGTTTCGTAAAAGCCAAAAGGATACGGAAAGGATATACCTTGCACGAACTCGAGTGCCACGCACAGAAGACACGACCCGAGGTCAAAACGGAGGTCGGTTGAGCGTCAGAAGCGCACTATTTTGCACTGTTTTGAGCACTAAAGGCCCTGGACCCCACACATAACTCAAACAAGGGTGTACGAGGCTCCAAAATCACTATAGGAGGCCACCGGATGCCCACCGGCCATCAAAATGAATCACCGGCCGTCCATCGGCCATCATTCAATTCCATCGGCACAATATTTTGCCGACTGGCAAAGAGTGTGGCCGAACGGCAAAAACTCCCTATATCGGGGCAGTTTTGTCATTCCACTTCGGGTCTTTTAAAATAGGGTTTCTAACCCTATTTTCTTCACTTCTATTTGGTCGAAAATCCCCTCTCTCTCTCTCTAGGGCATTTTCCTCCCTCGATTCTCTCATTTTCGTGCGTTCTAGCTCCCATTTCGTCGTTCAATTCGCGATCTCCTTCGTGTTTCGGACATTTTCAACCGAACGAAACTTCGCCTCGGTGTTTCTTTCTTGATTTCCGCCACTCGGGGCTTGTTTCCCTCGAGTTTTCCTAGATACCCGTGCCCTTTTCGCACTCCGGCTTTTTCGGCCTTTTCCGACCCTCTCGGGGTTTGGCTTTTTGTTGACTTTTCACCTTCTCGCCCGATTTTTCGCCTTCCGGCCATTTTCACACCCCCTTCGAGATGGCGGATGATCTTCCACAGGACGGGGCTCCTCCAGAGCAGGAGATGGACCCCGAGGCCCAGCCCTTGCCACTCCGTATCCGGCCGTTCAATCCGGAGACCTACAGGCCTGCAGTTCATGAGATGCTCCCCGACGGACTACGCCAGTTCAGGAGCTTTGATAGGCACGTGCCTCCCAAGCTACTACTGCGTGAGCCTACCTCCCACCTGTCCTTCGGCGCTTCCGAGGTAACTCTCTTTCTCTGCTTTACTTTCTGCAATGTAGGATGCAAAACTGCCGTAGCTGGTTATGCTCTTTAACTGTTTTAGCTCAGATACCCTGTATACTGTAGTTGATTGTAAACATACGTGCAATCGATATCTGTTTGAGACTGACATATGCACACACACTGCACTGGCTTTGAATCACCCAAACGCACGGCGCACACTGTATTTCACTGCCTACACACTGGTACCCGGTATTGGCTTGAGTCTGAAAACATGCACACATGCTACACTGTACTGAACCACTCGAACACACTGACGCATCATACGTTGTAGTTCACTGTAAGCACACCGGCACCCGGTATTTGTTTCAATCTGTTAAAACTTGCACGCACGCTGCATCTGCCCTGAACCACCCAAACACGCTGACACATCACACGCTGTAGTTCACTGTATGCTTCTTAGAACTGCATTTTGAATATTGCCTTGCAATTGTTGTTCTTGATTACAGGGGGATTCCCATACCATCCGCGGGTATGGGAACACCGTTGCTCGGGATTGGTACCACGAGCTGCCAGGTGCGGTTCGTGACATCGTCGACGAGGCCGGCTTTGGCATTTTCTGCAGGGGGCTCTCTCGACTGCCTGCCTGCAGGCCCTTGCTCGCTGCTCTTGCGGAGAGGTGGTGGGATACCATCGACTCCTTCCACTTCTCCGTCGCAGGGGATATGACGATGACCCCTTACGACTTCTCGATGCTTACTGGCATTGGGATAGGGGGTGATCTGATCCCCTTCGACATGGATATAGATGAGTGGGACGCTGCCCAGCTGTACCTGCTTGGCGCTTAGCCTCCCCTCGCTCGAGCGGGATTCGTCAGGTGTTCCTGGTTCGAGAGACGTTTTCGGGTCCGGCCGGCCTTGGCAGAGGAGGTGCAGATGTCCTCGGAGGAGATGCAGCTGTCCCCGGAGGAGGTAGACCAGTACGCGTGGGGCATCATTATGTTCCTCTTTGGGACGACTCTCATCGCCGATCGGGCGAACACCGTGCCCTTATGCCTGCTGAGCGCGCTGGTGGACGTCAGACAGATCCGCCATTACGACTGGGGTGGCGCCGCTCTGGCCACTTTATACGGTTATATGAGCTCTTCTTCCTGCGTCAGCGGACAGCTCCTTGGTGGCTACTGGCGAGCCTGGGAGGTACGTCCTCTTCCCTTTTTACATTTCTGCTTCTTGCTTTCTGTATTCTGCACACTGCACATATACTGTACAATGCCCCACACTGGCTGTACACTGCACACCCGGCACACATATACTCTGTTTTACACTGACTGCACACTACACACTCTGCACAATACACTGCACAACGCACGGTTCTGCTATTTCTGCTTTATTCTGTATTCTGCCTTATCTGATAGTCATACTGATATCTGTTCTGCAGTTATGGGTGTATGCCTACTTTCCTAGGCTTGCCCCCGTACCCGATGAGGAGATCCCGCTCGGCGTCCCCTTCTCTCATCGCTTCGACGTGCGATGTGTGCGGAGACCACGGGAGTCTCTTACTTTCTTCCGCCGATACTTCGACACCATCACTGCCGCGGAGGTATGTTCAACTTTTAGAGTTTATTATTTTTTGCCTCGCTTTGCACCGTATGTTTTCAATAACGGTAGATAATAAACTGCATTTTATTTTCAGATCACCTGGCAGCCCTGGGCTCCGTTGCCGGCCGTGGTGAGGGATCATTATGAGGGCTCAGGGGAGACTGCCCGTTGTCGGATCTTGTTGGAGGGCCCGGTCTGTCGGGCTTGGTACCTGGGCGAGCGCTTCTTGCGTCAGACCCAAGGCTTACCGGAGCAAATAGTGCCGGGTCCGCCTCCTGGCCACATGAGAGATAAAGAGAGGTTTACCACCCGGGAGATGAGGCAGTACACCACCAGTTGGGGTAAGGAGCATCACAGAGGCGAGGGCGACTACACAGAGTACGTCCGGACCTACATTATGCGACCCTTGAGCGGTGGTCGCCGAGCTGAGGGGGAGAGGCCAGCGGCGCCGGGAGCAGGAGCGTCGAGGAGAGCTCGAGTGCATGGTAGGAGCAGAGCTCGGAGGGGATGGGGGACTGGCTGGCCCGCCCTGCCCACTGTACTGTCATATAGAGGGCAGGATGGGGCGACTTACCAGATCCCCTTCGCTCCTCCCCCGGCTTGTCATGAGTTAGCCGGTATCCCCGACTTGCCTCCGGTATGTATTACTTCATTTTGCATCTTCCACTTGCATTTCATTTCAGTTTATTGGATATTCCGCAGAACACTGATGTATCTTATACTCTTGCAGGCGTCCTCGGGGTACACCCGGCAGTCCGTGGTGTTGAATGCCTCCATGATGGGGATGCTGCAGCGGACTTTCGACCTTCTGGCCCTTTATAGTATCCCGGTATGTTCTTCTGATAATGGCCTCAAACCATTCATAAGCGTGATTCGCGTAATCTGATGCACGACACCACACCTGACGCACTGATCTCACAGCATCTGATACACTGCATACATTGCACTCTGCACTGACAAACGGCTCACGGCGTTCACACACTGTAGTCATACACTGCATTCTGCACTGATAAACTGCTCACGGCATTCACACACTGCACACTGCATTCTGCACTGATAAACTGTATACACTGTATTCTAATGTATTTGCCCTTTGTGCTTTTCAGCCTCCCTTCCAGATCCCTCCGGTGGGTGGTGCTCCGGCTGGGCCTTCTTTTCCTGCTCGAGGAGGGCGTGGAGACACTGCACGTCCCCGTACCAGGGGAGGGCGTACTCATGTTGGGAGTAGTTATGGGGCGCCGACCCCTGATGATGATGATGATGATGAGTCCGAGGCAGAGGCAGAGGCAGAGGCCGGGTCATCTGAGGAGGAGACCGGAGGCGGTTCTAGCTCGGGCTCTAATGGCGACGCTGATGATAATGCCCCTGGACCTTCGTCCAGGAAGAGGGCGAGGGCAGATCCCCGGGCCCGAGACTACTGAGGATGACCCAGATTGCTGCTTTTCTTTTTCTTGTACTTTTTTTTTTCTTTCCTTTCTCTTTGTTGGTAGTCAGATACTTTGTACTGCCGCAGGCAGATTTTTGTTTCCATCAAAACTTTGTACTTAAAAAAAGATTATGAAATGAACAAACTTTTTGCTTAAAAAGTGTTACATTTACATATCTCATGTATTGCATAGCATCACATCATGTTACACCTCAATGTAAATGGAATTGATCTGTGGTCTGAATGTTGAACACTTGCATTGTAATAAACAAGGTAACCAAACCAAGTAACAGCAAAGCAACCCATACAAACCACTGCTTAACCTGAACACATGGCCTGTATTCTGCTGAGGATTAACCTGCATACAGCCCATAACCCAACACTTGGTTTATTCTGCACACGACAAACTTTAAACAAAACAGCCCAATCTGACAAGACGGCCTTCAAAAGTGAAACCGGCTACGGTTGAAACATGCTCGGATGCCCCAAATTTTCCCATCCTTCTTTTGGTTCGCCCAAATGTAGAGAATGGCACAGCACTCCGAGCATAAACAATTAACTTTCAGAAAAGGGGTTTTCTTAACCAGGGTATCGAGCCTACAACTGGATACAGCGGAAAAGGACTCAACAAAGGTACACGACCTAAGCACAACGAGACACGCTCGGGAAAGACTAAAAACAAAAGACGAGACCGACAAATCAAAAAGGCATGACGCACAGACGCGTCAACGAAGACGGGGGACCTCAGATCACGAGGAGCCAGTTTCTCTGGGTATTGTTTCCCACCCTTTCTCACTGTATACACTGTATTCTGATGTATTTGCCCTTTGTGCTTTTCAGCCTCCCTTCCAGATCCCTCCGGTGGGTGGTGCTCCAGCTGGGCCTTCTTTTCCTGCTCGAGGAGGGCGTGGAGACACTGCACGTCCCCGTACCAAGGGAGGGCGTACTCATGTCGGGAGTAGTTCTCGGGCGCCGACCCCTGATGATGATGATGATGATGAGTCCGAGGCAGAGGCAGAGGCAGAGGCAAAGGCCGGGTCATCTGAGGAGGAGACTGGAGGCGGTTCTAGCTCGGGCTCTGATGGCGACGCTGATGATGATGCCCCTGGACCTTCGTCCAGGAAGAGGGCGAGGGCAGATCCCCGGGCCCGAGACTACTGAGGATGACCCAGATTGCTGCTTTTCTTTTTCTTGTACTTTTTTTTTCTTTCCTTTCTCTTTGTTGGTAGTCAGATATTTTGTACTGCCGCAGGCAGATTTTTGTTTCCATCAAAACTTTGTACTTAAAAAAAGATTATGAAATGAACAAACTTTTTTCTTAAAAAGTGTTACATTTACATATCTCATGTATTGCATAGCATCACATCATGTTACACCTCAATGTAAATGGAATTGATCTGTGGTCTGAATGTTGAACACTTGCATTGTAATAAACAAGGTAACCAAACCAAGTAACAGCAAAGCAACCCATACAAACCACTGCTTAACCTGAACACACGGCATGTATTCTGCTGAGGATTAACCTGCATACAGCCCATAACCCAACACTTGGTTTATTCTGCACATGGCAAACTTTAAACAAAACAGCCCAATCTGACAAGACGGCCTTCAAAAGTGAAACCGGCTACGGTTGAAACATGCTCGGATGCCCCAAATTTTCCCATCCTTCTTTTGGTTCGCCCAAATGTAGAGAATGGCACAACACTCCGAGCATAAACAATTAACTTTCGGAAAAGGAGTTTTCTTAACCAGGGTATCGAGCCTACAACTGGATACAGCGGAAAAGGACTCAACAAAGGTACACGACCTAAGCACAACGAGACATGCTCGGGAAAGACTAAAAACAAAAGACGAGACCGACAAATCAAAAAGGCATGACACACAGACGCGTCAACGAAGACGGGGGACCTCAGATCACGAGGAGCCAGTTTCTCTGGGTATTGTTTCCCACCCTTTCTGATTTGTGATTCTCACATCACTCGGCCCTCAGGCTCGGTTTTTTCTCTCAAAACCCTTTTCCTCACTTTTCTTTCAACTTACACCTCTTTATTCTTTATTCTCTCATTTTTCGTCCCTCCCCAAGGTGATTAATGAATGAATAGGAAGTTGCGGGTTCACGCCCAATGCTGTTAGCTCACAGCTATTTCTTCTGGTGGGTAGAGTGCCCTCCTGGCAAGTATGTTGACGACGGGGGAGGGAACGCCTGGCTTAACTGTGCCCCTAGTTCATCATTTTAACCATTCTTTGTTTTTTCTTTCTAGTAAAACAGTTTTGATCAAAATGAGAGTCGGATTAACGTACTTGTTCGACTCTTGATTTGAAAACCATGCAAGTCAGGCTGTAAGCACTGAAAATTTTCCTTTTTGGGTCCAGGAAAATGGTCCAGTTTTGGAAAATGGAACAGTTTTCGAGAAAATAGTCAACCTTAGTAAAAATTTTCAAAAACTATTTTACAAACAGTCAATGCTCAACGAGCATGGAACTTACTCTTTGAGATGCGCAACCTCGGTTTGGAGGCAATGGAAAATTGCCCCTGGCTTAAAGGGAGTGGATGGCAACGGAAAGTTGCCCCTAGTTTGAATGGCGACTCGCGACGACTCGTGGCAACGGAAAGTTGCCCCTTGTTTGGATGGTGCCGCAACAGTCCGTAAACAGTCTTCATTGGTGGTGGTCGAACTCTTGGACACAGAGATGATGAAGACGGTCACAACAAATATATGGACACAGTCGCCTTGGAAGGTGTTGGTGACTGGACTTTGGGATGAAGTCGAAACCATTGTATGGACTGAGACGCTATGAAAGCGTTGGGGGCTGGACTTCATGATGAAGTTGCCTACGTATCCCAAACATGGAAATCAAGCCTCACGTAGTTCCGGTTAAGGTACACTCGGGTATTTTAACCTTCACTTTTTCGGGCTCTAACTTTTGCCAAGGCGCCCGATGCGGGTTTTCGACCTTGCGAGCTTCTTTTTATTTTCTTTTTTTTTGTTCATTTTCTTTCTTTTCTTTTTCTTTTTTTTTCATTCTTTTTGCATTTTTTTTTCTTTTCTTTTCTTTTCTTTCTTTTTGTATTTTTGCTTTTTTTTATTTATTTTTGTCTTGCTCTAACTTTTGCCTGGGTCGCCCTTTCGGGTTTTCGGCCCAGCGAGCCTCTCAAAGGGTAAAAGTGTAACAAGTCCATGCCAAATGGTTTTTGAAGTTGAAGCCTCTCTGTGTCTAGGAGAACGGCTGTTGCAATGATTCGCAGAAGAATCCATCATGGTGGCTCTACAAGCTTCTTTTGGTGAGATCTAATCTTTTTGACTCGCCTTCGGTGCCTCTTGCTCGAGGGCTGCTTCAAAACTGGCCACATGGGCCTTCTTCAACAGTTGACCGTTGAATGTTCCGGATGAGTCCGTGGTTCAAAACAAACAGGTCGAATCTTGAGGCTGAGAGCGATCCTAGGCTGCGCGATCTCAAGAGCGATTCCACACAGGTCTTCACAGGGCCGCGCAAAACATTTGTTTTTGAAGGTTTTTAAGAAAGTGACAAATCGCTCGCGCTGAACATAGTGTGGAACTAATCTGGATCAAGCCAGGGTCCTTCCCAGTACTCACGCTGACAAGCATGATTTCATTCATAAAAAGGCTTAACATGCCTCTCCTTCTCTCAAAATGATCAAAGTTTTGCAAAACCCGAGGAATTCCTTCCTCTTCGTTTTTATCACTGCAGTGTTCAAAAGGGTTTTTTGAAAAACTTAGGTTAATGCAATGAGTTTGGCGCGCAGGAGAGCAGGCGAGATGTACTGTCAGCCCATTCAAATTCTCTGGCACAACTAACTTACACTGAAAGCAAGCATGAAAGTGAGATAGCAATAGCAGTTTCATTCAGATTTGTTGGTGTAACTGGCCCCTCGGCAGAAACAGACTCAAAAAACAAAAATAGGTAATTACAAGACAAAATGGTGTTCGAGGCAACAACCCCAGAATCACCTGGTATTCTATACAAAGGGGACGGACTCGCTACAACAAGACAGACCCTTAAGCAAAGAGACAGACTCAAGACAAAGAGACAGACTCAAAACAAAAGACCGACTCGATACCCAAGCCAGAATTTACAAAGCTAGCATTCACAAATGCTCAAAAATGCGTGCTACACGCCACATCCATAATATACCAAATGCCGCCCACAGGTGGTTCACTTTTTGATTACATACTCGCAGTATCTGTGTCCTCAAAATCCAATAACTGGGTGGTTACAGACTTGGCTGAGGTGGGCGGGAGGGCAACCTCGTTGTCAATCAAATCCTGCACCTCATGACGGAGGCGGAAACAATTGTCGGTAGCATGGCCTGTCTGCTGGTGGTACGCGCAGTACTGAGCAGCATCATGCGTAGCAGTGAGATTCTTCGGGAGAGGCCGAGGCTCCAAGGGTTTAAGGTGCCCCCTCTCGAAAATGGTCCAGTTTTGGAAAACGAAATAGCTTTCGAGAAAATAGTCAACCTCAGTAAAAATTTTCAAAAACTATTTTTGCAAACGGCTGATGCTCAACGAGCATGGAACTTACTCTTCGAGATGCGCAACCTCGGATCAGA
>NW_021027581.1:891203-906291 GCF_004153795.1 Camellia sinensis | reverse complement strand
TGAGGCTAGAGGAAAAGAAAAATGAAGGCAGATGCCGATCCCATTGAACAACTGTTGTGGGCCGTCAGAGGACTTTGAAAGCCGGGGGGATGAACAAGCAACAGATATCCGCAGTTGTGGCAAAAACTGTGGAGGATGCTTTCCCCACTCCACTGAGGGATAGTTCAAGCCAGTCAGAAAATCGGGATAGGCCCCATCATGCCAGAACAGTTCCTCCTTTCCCGCCCCTGCACTGGGAAAGATCAGAAAGCTAAGGTGGCGCTTGCCGACCCTTTCGCTTGTGCGGCTAGTAAGAGCGCTCAGACTCCAAAGTACCTGCCCCGGGGTGCAGGACCTTTCATGCTTCTCTACATGCCTCTGTCGAAGGCACTTCAGATCCTTGCTGAGAGGGGACACCTTAACCCTTGGAGCCTCGGCCTCTCCCGAAGAATCTCACTGCTACGCATGATGCTGTCAGTACTGCGCGTACCACCAGCAGACAGGCCATGCTACCGACAATTGTTTCCCGCCTCCGTCATGAGGTGCAGGATTTGATTGACAACGAGGTTGTCCCTCCCGCCCACCTCAGCAGTCCTGTAACCACCCAGTTATTGGATTTTGAGGGACACAGATACTGCGAGTATGTAATCAAAAAAGTGAACCACCTGGGGCGGCATTTGGTTAATATATGGATTGGCGTCTGTAGCACGCCATTTTTGAGCATTTGTGAATGCTAGCTTTGTAAATTCTGGCTTGGGTATCGAGTCGGTCTTTTGTTTGAGTCTGTCTCTTTGTCTTGAGTCTGTCTCTTTGCTTAAGGGTATGTCTTGTTGTAGCGAGTCCGTCCCCTTGTAAGAATACCAGTGATTCTGGGGTTGTTGCTCGAACACCCATTGTCTTGTAATTACCTTATTTTTGTTTTTTGAGTCTGTTTCTGCCGAGGGGCCAGTTACACCAACAAAATCTGAATGAAACTGCTTATTGCCATCTCACTTCATGCTTGCTTTCAGTGTAAGTTAGTTGTGCCAGAGAATTTGAATGGGCTGACAGTACATACTCGCCTGCTCTCCTGCGCGCCAAACTCATGCATTAACCTAAGTTTTCAAAAAACCCTTTTAACACTGCAGTGATAAAAACGAAGAGGAAAGGAATTTCCTCGGGTTTTTGCAAACTTTGATCATTTTGAGAGAAGGAGAGGCATGTTACCTTTTTATGAATGAAATCATGCTTGTCAGCGTGAGTACTGGAAGGACCCTGGCTTGATCCAGATTAGTTTCCACACTATGTTCAGCGCGAGCGATTTGTCCACTTTTCTTAAAAACCTTCAAAACAATGTTTGCGCGCCCTGTGAAGACCTGTGTGGAATCGCTCTTGAGATCGCGCAGCCTGGATGCTCTCAGCCTCAAGATTCGACCTGTTGTTTGAACCACGGACTCATCCGGACATTCAACGGTCAACTGTGAAGAAGGCCCATGTGGCCAGTTTTGAAGCAGCCCTCGAAGCGAGGCACCGAAGGCGAGTCAAAAAGATTAGATCTCACCAAAAGAACTGTAGAGCCACCAATGATTGGATTCTTCTGCGAATCATTGCAAACAGCCGTTCTCCTAGACACGAGAGGCTTCAACTCAAAAACCATTTGGCATGGACTTGTTACACTTTACCCTTTGAGAGGCTCGCTGGCGAAAACCCGAAAGGGCGACCCAGGCAAAAGTTAGAGCAGAAAAAAATAATAAAAAAAAGCAAAAAATACAGAAAGAAAAGAAAAGAAATGAAGAAGAAAAAGAAGAAAGAGAAAATGAACAAAAAAGAAAATAAAAGAAGCTCGCAGGTCGAAACACCCGCATCGGGCGCCTTGGCAAAAGTTAGAGCCCGAAAAATGAAGGTTAAAATCCCGAGTGTACCTTAACCGAACGTGAGGCTTGATATTCCATGTTTGGATAGTAGCAACTTCATCATGAAGTCCACCCCAACGCTTTCTAGCGTCTCAGTCCATACAATGGTTTCGACTTCATCCCAAAGTCCAGTCACCACCAACTTCCAAGGCGACTTGTCCATATATTTGTTGTGACCGTTCATCATCTCTGTGTCCAAGAGTTCGACCACCACCAATGAAGACTGTTTACGGACTGTTGCGGCACCATCCAAACAAGGGGCAACTTTCCGTTGCCACGAGTCGTCGCGAGTCGGCCATTCAAACTAGGGCAACTTTCCGTTGCCATCCACTCCCTTAAGCCAGGGGCAATTTTCCATGCTCCAAACCGAGGTTGCGCATCTCAAAGAGTAAGTTCCATGCTCGTTGAGCATTGACTGTTTGTAAAATAGTTTTTGAAAATTTTTACTAAGGTTGACTATTTTCTCAAAAACTGTTTCATTTTTCCAAAACTGGACCATTTTTTCTTGACCCAAAAAGGAAAATTTTCCAGTGCTTACAGCCTGACTTGCATGGTTTTCAAATCAAGAGTCGAAACAGTACGTTAATCCGACTCTCATTTTGATCAAAACTGTTTTAGCTAGAAAGAAAAAACAAAGGATGGTTAAAATGATGAACTAGGGGGCACAGTTAAGCCAGGCGTTCCTCCCCCGTCGTCAACATACTTGCCGGAGGGCACTCTACCCACCAGAAGAAATGCTGTGAGCTAACAGCATTGGGCGTGAACCCGCAACTTCCTATTCATTCATTAATCACCTTGGGAGGGACGAAAAATGCAGAGAATTAAAGAATAAAGAGGTGTAAGTTGAAAAGAAAGTGAGGAAAAGGGTTTTTGAGAGAAAAACCGAGCCTGAGGGCCGAGTGATGTGAGAATCACAAATCAGAAGGGTGGGAAAAAATACCCAGAGAAACTGGCTCCTCGTGATCTGAGGTCCCCCGTCTTCGTGTACGCGGTCTGTGTGTCATGCCTTTTGATTTGTCGGTCTCGCTTTTGTTTTTAGTCTTTCCCGAGCATGTCTCGTTGTGCTTAGGTCGTGTACCTTTGTTTGAGTCCTTTTCCGCTGTATCCAGTTGTAGGCTCGATACCCTGGTTAAGAAAACTCCTTTTCCGAAAGTTAATTGTTTATGCTCGGAGTGTTGTGCCATTCTCTACATTTGGGCGAACCAAAAGAAGGATGGGAAAATTTGGGGCATCCGAGCATGTTTCAACGTAGCCGGTTTCACTTTTGAAGGCCGTCTTGTCAGATTGGGCTGTTTTGTTTAAAGTTTGCCATGTGCAGAATAAACAAGTGTTGGGTTATGGGCTGTATGCAGGTTAATCCTCAGCAAGAATACATGCCGTGTGTTCAGGTTAGCAGTGGTTTGTATGGGTTGCTTTGCTGTTACTTGGTTTGGTTCCTTGTTTATTACAATGCAAGTGTTCAACATTCAGACCACAGATCAATTCAATTTACATTGAGGTGTAACATGATGTGATGCTATGCAATACATGAGATATGTAAATGTAACACTTTTTAAGAAAAAAGTTTGTTTCATTTCATAATCTTTTTTTAAGTACAAAGTTTTGATGGAAACAAAAATCTGCCTGCGGCAGTACAAAATATCTGACTACCAACAAAGAGAAGAGAAAGAAAAAAAAGTACAAGAAAAAGAAAAGCAGCAATCTGGTCATCCTCAGTAGTCTCGGGCCCGGGGATCTGCCCTCGCCCTTCTTCCTGTGACGTAGTCCAGGGGGCATCATCATCAAGCGTCGCCATCGAGCCCGAGCTAGAACCGCCTCCAGTCTCCTCTCAGATCACCCGGCCTTTGCCTCTGCCTCTGCCTCTGCTCGGACTCATCATCATCATATCATCAGGGGTCGGCGCCCGAGAACTACTCCCGACATGAGTACGCCCTCCCCTTGTGTACGGGGACGTGCAGTGTCTCCACGCCCTCTCGAGCAGGAAAAGAAGGCCCAGCTGGAGCACCACCCACCGGGAGGGATCTGGAAGGGAGGCTGAAAAGCACAAAGGGCAAATACATCAGAATACAGTGTATACAGTTTATCAGTGCAGAATGCAGTGTGCAGTGTGTGAATGCCGTGAGCAGTTTATCAGTTGCAGAATGCAGTGTATGAGTACAGTATGTGAATGCCGTGAGCAGTTTATCAGTACAGATGCATGTATGAGTACAGTGTGTGAATGCCGTGAGTAAGTTTATCAGTGCAGAATGCAGTATATGACTACAGTGTGTGAACGCCGTGAGCCGTTTGTCAGTGCAGAATGCAATGTATGCAGTGTATCAGATGCTGTGAGATCAGTGCGTCAGGTGTTGGTGTCGTGCATCAGATTACGCGAATCACGTTTATGAATGGTTTGAGGCCATTATCAGAAGAACATACCGGGATACTATAAAGGGCCAGAAGGTCGAAAGTCCACTGCAGCATCCCATCATGGAGGCATTCAATCCACGGACTGCCGGGTGTACCCGAGGACGCCTGCAAGAGTATAAGATACATCAGTGTTCTGCGGAATATCCAACTCTGAAATGAAATATGCAAGATGCAAATGAGAATACATACCGGAGGCAAGTCGGGGATACCGGCTAACTCATGACCAGCCGAGGGAGCAAAGGGGTCTGGTAAGTCGCCCCATCCTGCCCTCTATATGACAGTACAGTGGGCAGGGCAGGCCAGCCAGTCCCTGTCCCCCCGACTCCGCTCCTGCCGTGCGCTCGAGCCCTCCTTGATGTGCCCGCTCAGCCCCACTCCAGCTCCAGCTGTCGGCGCCGCTGGCCCTCTCCCCGTCAGCTCGTGACCACCGCTCAAGGGTCGCATAATGTAGGTCCGCGTACTCTGTGTAGTCGCCCTCGGCGCTCTGTGATGCTCCTCACCCCAACTGGTGGTGTACTGCCCTCAAGGTTAGAGACTCTCTTTATCTCTCATGTGGCCAGGAGGCAGACCCGGCACTATATGTTCTGGTAAGCCTTGGGTCTGACGCAAGAAGCGCTCGCCCAGGTACCAGAGCCGACAGACCTGGGCCCTCCAACAAGATCCGACAACGGGCAAGTTCTCCCCTGAGCCCTCAAAATATATACGGTGCAACGGAGCCCAGGGCTGCCAGGTGATCTGAAAATGAAATGCAGTTTATTATCTACCGTTATTGAAACATACGGTGCAAAGCGAGGCAAAAATAATAAACTCTAAAAGTTGAACATACCTCCGCGGCAGTGATGGTGTCGAATGTCTCGGTGAAGAAAGTAAGGACTCCCGTGGTCTCCGCACACATCACACGTCCGAAGCGATGAGAGAAGGGACGCCGAGCGGGATCTCCTCATCGGTACTGGGGCAAGCCTAGGAAAGTAGGCATACACCCATAACTGCAGAACAGATATCAGTATGACTATCAGATAAGGCAGAATACAGAATAAAGCAGAAATAGCAGAACCGTGTGTTGTGCAAGTGTATTGTGCAGAGTGTGTAGTGTGCAGTCAGTGTAAAACAGAGTTATGTGTGCCGGGTGTGCAGTGTACAAGCCAGTGTGGGGCATTGTACAGTATATGTGCAGTTGTGCAGAACTACAGAAGCAAGAAGTAGAAATGTAAAAAGGAAGAGACGTACCTCCCAGGCTCGCCAGTAGCCACCAAGGAGTGTCCGCTGTGAGCGGAAGAAGAGCTCATAATAACCGTTAAAGTGGCCAGCAGGGCGCCACCCCAGTCGTATTGGCGGATCGATCAGACGTCCTACCAACGCGCTCAGCGCATAGGGCACGGTGTTTCGCGTCGCGATGAGAGTCGTCCCAAAGAGGAAAACATAATGAGCCCCACGCGTACTGGTCGTACTCCATCCCGGAGGACAGCTGGCATCTCCTCGGGACATCTTGCCCTCCTCGCAAGGCCGGCCGAGACCCGAAAACGTGCTCTCGAACCTAGGTAACACCTGACGAATCCTCGCTCGAGCGAGGGAGGCCTAAGCCGCAAGCAGGTGAGAGTGGCAGCGTCGCCACTCATCTATATCAGTGTCCGAAGGGGATCAGATCACCCCTACCCCAATGCACGTAACATCGAGAAGTCGTAAAGGGGTCTCGTCCATATCCCTGCGACAGGAGATGAGATCGATGGTAATCCCAACACTCTCTCGCAAGAGCAGCGAGCAAGGGGCCTGAGGCAGGTCAGTGGAGATGCCCCTGCAGAAAATCCCAAAAGCCGGCCCGTCGTCGACGATGTCAAAAAACCTGCACCTGGCTAGCTCGTGGTACCAATCCCGAGCAATCGGTGTTCCCATAAACCCGCGGATGGTAGGGCAATCCCCCTGTAATCAAGAACAACAATTGCAAGGCAATTATTCAAAATGCAGTTTAAGAGCATAAGTGAACTACAGCGTGTGATGTGTCCAGCGTGTTGGGGTGGTTCAGGGGCAGATGCAGCGTGCGTCAGTTTTAAGATTACAACCATACCGGGTGCGGTGTGCTTTACAGTGAACTGGCCTGATCGAGGGTTTGGGTTGATGTTGATATGTCATTGCCATAGCTGGAGGCCATCTCCAGTTGGCTAAGTTCGATCACAATTCGCCCCAACAACGGGGGCTCCTGGGGTACAAAACTCCCGGCATATGGTGCGGCTGGAGGTGAAGCTGACATCCCGTAGGCGAGATCTACCACAGACCATTGGAGATCTCCTATCATCCCCATTAGTTCAAATGTAGTAGGCTCGCGAGCCTGGTATAGCTGGGGGGCCCAGACCGGGTGCGTAACAGGCGACCTGGGTGGATGTGGCATATCAATATTGGTCTCACCTTGTAGAGTGATCCCTTGCTCTAATGCAGCTGTCATAACCACGATCTCTTCCGAATTCTACGTCATCATAAGTCCTGCCTCAGCAAAGAGGGAGTACTAGCTATTCTGTACCAGCTGTCCGAACTGAAAGAGACAACAAACAGCATTTCAGCCCAAACAGATCAAACACAGGTGTAGCCGAACAACTGCACTCTACTACTGATCACTGTTCCCCAGAAATCGCTGTCCCCAAAAACTGAACCTGATACCCGCAGATAACTGGTTTCTCAACAACACTGATACTGTTGCCCTTGGGCCTGATACTCAAACTTGCAAACTGATATGTACTTTCCCTGTAGAGATACACTCTAAAGCACATAGCAAGTAAAGATAGCCAAAACACCCCTATGTTGGGGTAGGGTTTCCCTGTCCTATTTTGTCAGGAGCTAGGGTTCCAGGATGTACGCAGCAGCTTCAAACAACCTAACATCGGGTAAGCAGCCTGTCCTAAGTTGGAATGGTCACTATGGATCCGAATATGCACCAGGTCGAATGGTCGAAAAGGGTGCCCCGGTAGAACCGGGGTTTGTGTTCCCATATTGTCAGAGCCCATAACCGGTTAGCCTTATGGTCATGCCTTGACAAGACAAGCCTCCGGCAAACTGTTCAGGAATGGTAGATGGCAAACACTGTGTTCCTAGGCCCACCAATGCACATGCAATGCAAAGAAACACATGAATGAATTCAAAATAGGATATCACGAGTTCGAGTCAAGCTCTCTAAAATACCCAGTAGAGTCGCCAGAAACTGTAGACGCGCCCGCGTGGGGGCCCTCGCTGCTACAGTTCGGACTCGATTTGTGTCACGGTTCTTAATCTTGAACCAAAGAATCCAAATCCGGCAAATCGTTTTGAGAAATAGATTTTTTGAAAAGAAGTGCCAAACATGGACTGCTTTGCAAGATACAGAGTCGCCACCTAAATATTTTTTTTGGGGGAATTTAGGAAACCCTGACTCGGTGCCGAAGGCCACATGTCCGTCATCACCGGAGTTGTCTCGGTTCGGGAGCTAGGATACGATTGGGGAAGGTCAACTATGAGCACCCCCTCTCGCTCGATCCGAAGATCGGCCTCTACTAATCGTGATATCCGTTTTTGAAAACATTATGTGTTCTTATTCCATTTTGTTAGCTTAGAATTACTATGTTATGCACGCAGCAAACAAGTATAGACTAGATTGCCTAATTTAGGAAAAAACATTGCATATCCGTTTGTTTTGGAAAATGTTTTGGAATTTGCTACTCGCAAGTAGGCTAAAATACGGATTTCAACGAGCTATTCCAACTCAAGCAACCCAACCTTCACCCACAGGCATTCAAATAGTTTATCACATAAGCATCTAGCCACATGGTAAGTATGCTCTCATGTTAACATTCACACGCATGCGAGATGGTAAAGCATAAATACTTACATAGTACTCTAAGCTAAAACAGGGAACTCGTTAGCAATCAATGCATGATCCAAGTCCATGTTCAAATGCCTAATGCAACGCATACGGAATGCAATTAGAGTAGGCTCGGCTAACCTAAGCATGGCATGTGAAGTGTAATCAATTGATGCACGTATTCAATTTGGAATTGAAGTACAAATGCAGTTAGCATGATGTACCGAGCCCGGTGCATGCGAGACAAATGTATGGATGCACGCATGCATAGCATAAGGTATGCTAATTTAAACATGCCCTAATCTACCATCATAAGCAGGTAAATAAAAGGGAAGAAAGAAGTGGGGGTTGGAAGACATGCACACACTCGCCCACACTTATTACAAATTTACCCTCGCTTAGAGGGACCAAAAGAATAATACAATTTGAATAATGAATTAACTAACCTGGCTAATTAATTATTACAAATTACCTAATTAGTTAACAAACTAACTAAGCTAGGGAAAACAATAAACCGCCTCGGGAAGAGAGCCCAATGCAACGCATGCCCGGTCCTGCTCGGAAGTGCACTGCCATGCGCAAGCTGCCTCTGTTTTCCCTGCTATACTCCTCTGAAGACTGCCAAAGTCTCAGGATTGCTTCCCTGGACATTGGGAGACACCACCAGAGACACACCCATCGGCTGAATAGAATGGCCACCGGCAGTGGCATGTGATCAACCGCTGTGAATGCATCCAATCGCCATGGAAAGATGCCGTCGGTCAACCTAGCACTGCCGGTCGACAAGAAAGTTCCTGTAGAATCTACCAATTTGACAGCAAAGATGAAGGCAAGAGCATGGCAATACAATTCAAGCCATATATGCTCCGCCATCCACTGTCCCTTATCATGTTAATGACTCAAAGGAACATGCTCCTTGGTTCTCAGGCCATCAATCGCGCTTTCCATCGTGATGGCCCAAGGGACCAGTGTGCACATTTTTGATTCAAATGCAATGGCAATGCAATGCACACAATCAACAATGGGACTCATCCTCTATCACAAGCATTTCAAGAGGCCAAGCATGCATGCAATAGAATGCAATCCTAGCATGTGAGCTAAGGATTACTGACATGACAATGCAAGATGCTCATGCAAGCATGCAAAAAACATCCAAGGTAAGCAAGCCAAGCAAGCAAATAATGGGACTTAAAACATGATTTGGCAGCCTAATTAGGCCCAAGAACAGTGGCCAAAAGTTTAAGAGATTGGAACCAAACACACATACACACATGCACATGGTTAAGGCCTAACACGCTTAAGCAATCGAAGGACCTACTTTTAAAGCAACTTAAAAAGGGGGAATCATGGACATTATGACATGTATTAATAAAGCCTTGAAACATGTAGGGAAATGATTGGCAAATTAAACCTCTACAATGCAAGCTATATGACATTGCACCAAACCAAGACCTGTAAAACATGCATATGAACTCATCGAGCAATGAAAATTGAATCAAAAAGTCCCGAATCATCGGAAATAGTAAGGCCTCAAAGAAACCACTTAGAGATGGCTCTAAATGAAACCGAATCATGCAAAATAGCCTAGATGAGGCATAAGCCAATCCTAGAGGCACACTGGCATTAAACATGAAGGCATGAAACATCAACTCTTTGAAGACATCAAAAGGGCCATGGAAATGCAAGCATTAAGCATGCTAAGTGGATCTGAAAATGATTATAAATGATGCCAAATTCCATTAAATCAAAGCAAGTAATGGCATGCTATAAACCCTCACAGCATTAAGGCCGAACAAGCCAAAAATGCAAAGGGGCCATAACAATGCAATGCCATGGCCGACGCCAACAACTATGGACAGAACTCAAACATGGCAAAATAAGCACAAAAGCTTCAACAAGGCTAAGCCTAAAACATGCTGAACAAGGGTTTTACCAACCTAAGGCATGTTAAGGCATCAAAGTGGCATTACAAGGTAGGTATGCTAAGCATGCATGGTGTACTCAAAACCAACAAAAAACGAGGCATATTATGACATAATAAGCACAAAAGCAGCCCAAGGCATGGTCAACATGAAGCTTTGCTAGAATGCCCATCAAGGGCCAACAAATGGTCCATTTTAAGACAACAAGGAGAGGGGGTGGCCCTCTCCTTCCTAGGACTCAAGGCACTATCCTGCACCTCTAAAATCCCCCAAGATTTCAGTGGTGAGGAGGCCCAAACACCAAGGTCCTGAAACTCACTCGAAATAGCACAAAATGGGGGCCCCTCTCAAGGCCTAAGAGGGGTCAAACCCTCCAATCCACAAAAACTCTAAAACAAACTATTTAGAGGGCCTAAAAACAGAACTTTTTTATGCTATGGTACATAAGCACAAAAAACAGTTTTCTAAGATAGAAAAACAAGTATGCAAGAAAGGGAAATAAAGGGACTATTTCTATGCCTTTGAGACCCCTTCAACAATGGAGACGCAACAGCTTCTTTAGGTTGAAACAGCTTCAAAACTCAAAAACAACCTGCAAAGAGGTCTCACAGCTCCAAGGGATGGTGGTAATGGTGGGTGCTTGTGAGCAAAAGTAAGGACCAAAACACACACACTAAGCTCAAAGAAAGAGAGAGCGAGATATAGGATAGATAACAAATTCTAACCCTAATATCAAAACCCTCTAAAATGTTGTCTAACCTAATCCAGAGAGGGACTCTCTCTTATAGAGCTCTCTCTTGTAAAGCTTTGTCAAATAAAAAAATAAAAATATAAAAAATAAAGAAAAAAAAATAAAAAAAAAAAATAAAAAAAAAAATAAAAAATAAAAAAAAAATAAAAAAAAATTAAAAAAAACAAAATTAAAAAAACAAAAAAAAAAAAATAAAAAAAAAAAAAATATTTTCAAAAAATTAAAAAATAAAAAAAAATAAAAAAAAAAAAATAAAAAATAGCTTGCTTAGAGGGAATGCGCCTCCATACTACGTGTATGGAGGGAAACAGAGTTGGTGCGCTGTCACAGCTTGCAGCCCAGGCACAAAATATCCAACTCAAAAGTAGATGAACAGCATCGACTGCTCAAAATGCTTTTGACAAACATTGAGTGCCAACCGGCAAACAAATAGCGCCGACCAGCAATATATATTGCCGATGGCAACAAAACACCTGCCGGTGGCTTCTGGCCATGGCCGGTGAATGTGTGGGGATGTCTCACAAGGCATTCCCTGCCGCTCCCAAGGAAAACACAAGTGTTTGGCTGGGGGGGCGAAAAAACCCAGACCCCCACCTTTTAAAACGTTCGAGTTCGGAAAGATGCTGAGGCAAAGCCGCGTAAGCCGAGGCCTCCGGGAACTCCAAAACGAACACAAAACATGGAGATCACCGAGTGTTAACGGTGACGTTTCAAGTCCTTGAGGACGGTAAAAATGGGGTGTCTACAAAACCCGTGTTTTTAGCCTACTTGCGAGTAGGCAAACTTCAATCCATTTCAAAAACAAACAGATATGCGAAGCTTTGTTCCAAGCTTAGGCATCCAGTCTAATACTTTATGCTGTGCCGCATCACAATAGTAATTCTAGGCTAATAACTGAATAAGAGCACATAATGTTTTCCAAGAAACTCGATATCAATGGTTAGTAGAGGCTGATCTATGATCGGGCAAAGTTGGGGGGTGCTCACAGAAGTGACTTCTCCAATCGTACCCAAGTTCCCGAGCCGAGCAAGCTTTGGTGATGATGGACATGTGGCCTTAGGCAACTGAGTTAGGGCTTCCTAGAGATTGCCCCAAAAATAAATATTTTAGGTGGCGACTTGTATCCTGCAAACAGTCCTGTTTGGCACTTCTTTCTAAAAATCTAATTTTCAAAAAAACGATTTGCTGGATTTGGAACTCTTTGATGATTCATCGGTCTTGCATTGCACTCTGCGAGATTAGAGACAGGACGGACATTGAGTCCGAACTGTAGTAAGCCTAATGAACAAAAACGGGATTTCCTCCCGGGACGTTCGGGGACATCTACACATACATATGCAAGTGAAAAAAGTGAATAGCACTGCAAGTGAAAAGGTTTGCATACAATATTCCGTGGCGCAACAACACATGCACTTCGCAATGCAACATCAATAGAATGTTTGAATAAAATGCAAATAAGGAAATACACGCCTTAAGAGATCCAATTTTTAAAACGCAACCTCCGATTTACGCTCTTGGAGGGTCACATGTACTTAAAAAGGAATACACAATCGCTCCTGACGATTGACGATTGAGTCATGTGCGTCAAAGACGTGAATGCGAAGCCCTGCGGGTACATTTTGAGCGAAAAGTGAACTTTCTGCCACTTTCTCAAGAGCCAAGGGACTCCACACAACATAAACACACAGGGAGAACCACGAAACACTGCAGTCCCCCAGGGACCTGCGTCCACTTTTCATGTTGTAGGCCACTTAAGTGACCGGTCCGGGCCACGAAACCTGGCCGTCGCCAGTTTACAAAATCTCGGGGGCAGTTTGGTCTTTTAATCTTCGGTTCTATAAAACACAAACTCCAAAACACATTTCTCACACTAGGCTAAAATTTCACTCATCTTCCTTCCTGACCCTTTCTCTCTTAGATCTGGGTTGTGCATATGCATTTGCCAACGCCCACACGAAGTTGATTCGCTAAAACCTTCCAGTTTCCTTCACGTTTGAAACCGAACATAATTTGTTTTCGAGCTTGCTTGCTCACATTTTCAACCATTTGAAGGTATGTTTCCTCTCGAACTTGTCTTGAGTTTGGCACCCTTTGCCCGGGTTTTTGACTTTGGTTGACCTTTTCTCTCCCAAGAGTTGACTTTTGGCCATTTTTTTGCTCATTTTGCTCATTTTTGCCCACTTTTCAACTTCCTTTCAGATGGCGAACGTATATCCCAGCACGCACATGGGGGTTCCCCTGAGTAGAGGACGAGACTGGAAAAAAACATCATGCAATTTGCCACCTAAAGATTCAGCCTTTTCGATCCAGAGAGGTACCCGCCCCCAGGAGCACGTACTACCACCCGAGTACTGTTCGATCACTTTACAAACTTGCACAGGTGCGAGCACCCGCTGACCTGCTACTACAGATGCCAGACGTCCCACCTGTCCATGACGCACCCGGGTATTCACTACAGCTTTTACATTTTATGTAATGTACTTTACATTTCTCGTATAATTTACTTTTGGCACTACATTTCATCCGCTCATACGAACACAAGTCACGCACCTGTAAGTCTGCTTATGGTGCCAGGCATAGCTCAAACTCACAGTCTTTCCCTCGTCATTTTTTAAACGATACAGCTTCATACACAACCATTCGTTCATTTTGGGGTTTTACACAGCCATACACAACATTCTGTTCATTTTTGGGCACACAGATCATGCACAGCATTCTAATTCATTTTGCACACAGTTCACACATCAACCATTCTATTTCATTTTGCACACAACTCATACATAGCATTCTGTTCATTTTGTAATCACAGGTGTCTATCGCTTCACTTGGGAAATGGATCGACGCTTTGGCCGGAGAGTGGTACTTTAGACACTCCCACGACGTCTGGCATATCGTTGATGAGGCAGGCTTTCAGGCCTATTCTGCACAGGACTCTCATATCTACGCGAGGCAGGAACTGGCTTGGTGCATTAGTATAAGAGAGGTGGTGGGAGCACTACCAAGCTCTTCCACTTTTCTGCACTGGGGACATGACGATGGCCCATATGAATTCCTCTATGCTGACAGGCCTCGATGGTGGAAGGTCGGTCGAATTTCGTATGACCCAGACATGGGGGAAGTGGGGAGTAGCCCGATCTACCTTATTAGGAGCACGACCCACCCATCTTCGCGATCCGGCAGCAAATTCAGGTAACACATGGTTCTGAACCGTTTCAAAGCGAACAAAACCGTGACTGTCGAGGCATAGAGCAGTATAACGATGGATTCTTGAATGTACCTCTTCAGCACCACAACTATTTGCCGACAGGTTTTGAACACGGTCGAGCTATAGCTTTTGAGCTCCTTGTAGACCTGTCCAGGTCTGGCATTTTGATTGGTGCAGAGCGCTGGCTTGCCACCTCATTGGCTATAATGAGTTTGACCTCCTGCAGGAGGCGGGACGAAGAGTAGGTGCTAAAATTGCAGAGCCTGGGAGGTATGCTTTACTTTTCAACTTTACAGTTTTCCTGCTATGCTTTTTACTTTGCATTTTCTGTATATTTGCACGCATCACAACATTATACATTGCGCGACAACGGGTACAACTTTTCATCCTTGGTCATTTATACTTTTTGTGCATGGTGTTTCACCCTCGCTTATTACATTTCTGTATTTGCTGCATTCTTTTACTTGCACCACATGCTCTTGCTTTCTGGCATCTCCGTGTATTCTGATTCTCACTGCCCATTATCTCGGTTTTTCCAACGTTATTGGATGTACGCCTATTTCCAGGTGCTAGCCCCTGAGTCTCGAGGTGAGGCACCTCTCGAGTCCCTTACTCACACCCAGATATGACGGGAGATGCCTGCCGAGGCCTGGGAGACCTACATATTTCCGCATTAAAAACTTCGAGCACGGTGCGGACGAAGCCGAGGTAATCCAGTAACTCTAGTTCTTTATCCTTTTAGCCTTCATATCATTTTGCATATCTAAATTGGCAACTAATCATTCAATGCAGCGTTGCTATGCGCAATCACTTGGCAGCCTTGGATAGTGATGCCAGGGTTCTCTCGGTTCCAGTTTGGCGGGGCATGGCCGCCTCCTGCACGGCAGATCCTGTTTGAGGGATCGATTGTAAGCTTGAAATTTCTCGAGAGCGCTTATGCGCCAACGCTGGGCCTTCCCCTTCTGAGAGTCCCTCGTCGCCTCCACCCATACATGCCGCACGCACAAGAAAGTCTCTCCCCCCAAGGAGGTTACGGACCTCATGCAGGGTGCTGACGCGAACCTTTTCCTGCGAGGAGAGGGAGTAAACGACATACCTCCATAACAT
>NW_021027581.1:870535-891153 GCF_004153795.1 Camellia sinensis | reverse complement strand
GAGTTTCTCTCCATTTCTCTCAATTTCTTTCCATTTCTCTCCACTTAGATTATCCAAACAAGTAAGAGAAATGCATATCTCTCCATTTTTTTTCTTTTCTCTCCAAATCACTCAATCCGAACATAGCGTTAGCTCTTCATCAAAAGATTTCCTCATTTCTTCCATTTCCAAATCAAATTCCTTCATTTTCATATTGAAGCATCAAAAGGGCCATGAAATGCAAGCATATAAGCATGCTAAGTGGACTGAAATGATGCTATAAATGATGCCAAACCATTAAATCAATGCAAGAATGTCATGCTATACATTCACACACTTAAGGCCAACAAACCAAAAATGCAAAGGGGCTATATTAAACATGCCATGGTCGACCCAAACAACCTAGGATAGACCTCAAACATGATAAAATAAGCACAAAAACTTCACAAAGCTAGGCCTAAAACATGCTTGAACAAGGGTTTGCAACCTAAGGCATGTTAAGGCAACAAAGTGGCATTACAAGGTAGGTTTGCTAAGCATGCATGGTGTACCAAAACCAACAAAAAACAGAGGCATATTATGACATAATAAGCACAAAAAGCAGCCAAGGCATGGTCAACATGAAGCTTTGCTAGATGCTCCATCAAGAGGCCAAAAATGGTCCATTTTAAGGACAACAAGGAGAGGGGGTGGCCCTCTCCTTCCTAGGACCTCAAGGCACTATCCTCACCTCTAAAATCCCCCAAGATTTCAGTGGTGAGGAGGCCCAAACACCAAGGTCCTGAAACTCACTCGAAATAGCACAAAATGGGGCCTCTCAAGGCCTAAGAGGGGTCAAACACCTCCAAACCACAAAAACTCTAAACAAACTATTTAGAGGGCCTAAAAACAGAACTTTTTTATGCTATGTACTAAGCACAAAAACAGTTCTAAGATAGGAAAAACAAGTATGCAAGAATAGGGAATAAAGGGACTAGTTTCTTACCCTTGAAGACCCCTTCAACAATGGAGGACCAACAGCTTCTTTTAGGTTGAAACCAGCTTCAAAACCTCAAAAACAACCCTCAAGAGGTCTCAGCTCCAAGGGATGGTGTAATGGTGGGTGCTTGTGAGCAAAAGTAAGACAAAACACACACACTAAGCTCAAGAAAGAGAGAGCGAGATATAGGATAGATACAAATTCCTAACCCTAATATCAAAACCCTCTAAAATGTTGTCTAACCCTAATGCCAAGAGAGGAGACTCTCTCTTATAGAGCTCTCTCTTGTAAAGCTTGTCAAATAAGCTTGCTTAGAGGGAAATCCCTCCATACACGTGTATGGAGGGGAACAGAGTTGGTGCCGGCTGTCACAGCTGGCACAAAATATCCACCAAAAGTAGATGAACAGCAGTCGGCTGCTCAAAAATGCCATTTTGACAAAATTGAGTGCCAACCGGCAACAAATAGCGCCGACCAGCAATATATATTGCCGATGGCAACAAAACACCAGCCGGTGGCTTCTGGCCATGGCCGGTGATGTGTGGGGATGTCTCACAAGGCATTCCCTGCCCCTCCAAGGAAAAACACAAGTGTTTGGTGCGAAACCAGACACTAAACGGTCGAGTTCGGAGATCCTGAGGCAAAGCGCGTAGCCGAGGCCTCCGGGAACTCCAAACGAACACAAACATGGATGATCACCGAGTGTTCAAACGGTGACGTTCAAGTCTTGAGGACGGTCAAAAATGGGGTGTCTACAAAACCCGTGTTTTAGCCTACTTGCGAGTAGCAAACTTCAATCCATTTTCAAAAACAAACAGATATGCGAAGCTTTGTTCCAACTTAGGCAATCCAGTCTATACTTGTATGCTGTGCGCATCACATAGTAATTCTAGGCTAATAACTGGAATAAGAGCACATAATGTTTTCAAAACTCGATATCATGGTTAGTAGAGGCCGATCTATGATCGGGCAAGTGGGGGTGCTCACGAAGTGACCTTCTCCAATCGTACCCAAGTTCCCGAGCCGAGGCAACTTTGGTGATGATGGACATGTGGCCTTAGGCAACGAGTTAGGGCTTCCTAAATTGCCCCAAAAATAAATATTTAGGTGGCGACTCTGTATCTTGCAAAACAGTCCATGTTTGGCACTTCTTTCTAAAAAATCTATTTTCAAAAACGATTTGCTGGATTTGGACTCTTTGATGATTCATCGGTCTTGCATTGCACTCTGCGAGATTAGAGACAGGACCGTGACATTGAGTCCGAACTGTAGTAAGCCCTAATGAACAAAACGGGATTTCCTCCCGGGACGTTCGGGGACATCTACACATACATATGCAAGTGAAAAGTGAATAGCACTGCAAGTGAAAAGGTGCATACATATTCCGTGCGCAACAACAATGCACTTCCAATGCAACATCAATAGAATGTTTGAAGTAAAATGTCAAATAAGGAAATACACGCCTTAACGAGACCAATTTAAACGCAACCTCCGATTTACCTCTTGGAGGGGTCACAATGTACTTAAAAAGGATACACCTCGCTCCTGACGATTGACGATGAGTCATGCGTCAAAGACGTGAATCGAAGCTCCTGCGGGGACATTTTGAGCCGAAAAGTGAACTTTTCCTGCACTTTCTCAAGAGCCAAGGACTCCACACAACATAAAAACACACAGGGAGAACCACGAACACCTGCAGTCCACCCCCAGGGACCTGTCGTCCACTTTTCAATGTTGTAGGCCACTTAAGTGACCGGTCGGCCACGAAACCTGGCCGGTCGGCCAGTTTACAAAATCTCGGGGCAGTTTGGTCTTTTAATGCTCGGTTCTATAAAACCACAACTCCAAAACACATTTTCTCACACCCTCAAGGCTAAAATTCACTCATCTTCCTTCCTAGACCCTTTTCCCTCTTAGATCTGGGTTGTGCATGCATTTGCCAACGCCCCACACGAAGTTGATTCGCTAAAACCTTCCAGTTTCCTTCACTTTGAACCGAACATAATTTGTTTTCGGAGCTTCTTTCTCCATTTTCACCATTTGAGGTATGTTTCTCTCGAACTTGTCTTGAGTTTGGCACCCTTTCCCGGGTTTTGACTTTGTTTGACTTTTTCTCTTCCCAAGAGTTGACTTTTGGCCATTTTTGCTCATTTTGCTCATTTTTGCCCACTTTTCAACTTCCTTTCAGATGGCGAACGATATCCCACACGATGGGGGTTCCCTGAGAGTAGAGGACGAGACTGACATCATGCCATTGCCACCTAGGATTCAGCCTTTCGATCCAGAGAGGTACCGCCCCCAGGAGCACGTACTACCACCGAGTACTGTTCGTCACTTTACAAACTTTGCACGGTGCGCACCCGCGGACCTGCTACTACAGATGCCAGACTCCCACCTGTCCCATGACGCACCCGGGGTATTCACTACACTTTTACATTTTCTGTAATGTACTTTACATTTCTCGTATAATTTATACTTTTGGCACTACATTTCATCCGCTCATAGCGAACACAGCTCACGCACTGTAGTCTGCTTATGGTGCACATAGCTCACACACAGTCTTCCTACTCATTTTACATACAGCTCATACACAACATTCTGTTCATTTTGTACACAGCTCATACACAACATTCTGTTCATTTTGCACACAGATCATGCACAGCATTCTATTCATTTTGCACACAGTTCACACACAACATTCTATTCATTTTGCACACAACTCATACATAGCATTCTGTTCATTTTGTACACAGGTGGTCTATCGCTTCACTTGGGGAAATGGATCGACCTTTGCGAGAGAGTGGTACTTAGACCTCCCACGACGTCCGGCATATCGTTGATGAGGCAGGCTTCAGCCTATTCTGCACAGGACTCTCATATCTAACGGCGAGCAGGACTGCTTTGGGTGCATTAGTAGAGAGGTGGTGGGACACTACCAACTCTTTCCACTTTTCTGCCACTGGGGACATGACGATGGCCCCATATGAATTCTCTATGCTGACAGGCCTCGATGTGGAAGGTCGGTCGATTTCGTATGACCCAGACATGGGGGAGTGGGAGGTAGCCTGGATCTACCTATTAGGAGCACACCCACCCATCTTTCGATCCGGCACAATCAGGTACACATGGTTCTCGAACCGTTTCAAAGGGACAAAACCCGTGACTGTCGAGGGCATAGAGCAGTATACCGATGGATTCTTGATGTACCTCTTCAGCACCACACTATTTGCCGACAGGTTGAACACGGTCGAGCTATAGCTTTTGAGCTCCTTGGTAGACCTGTCCCAGGTCTGGCATTTTGATTGGTGCAGCGCTGGCCTTGCCACCCTCTATTGCTATATGAGTTTGACCTCCTGCAGGAGCGGGACGAGAGTAGGTGGCTATTGCAGAGCCTGGGAGGTATGCTTTACTTTTCAACTTTACAGTTCCTGCTATGCTTTTTACTTTGCATTTTCTGTATATTGCACGCATCACACATTATACATTGCGCACACGGTACACTTTTCATCCTGCATTTATACTTTTTGTGCATGGTGTTTCACACCTCGCTTATTACATTTCTTGTATTTGCTGCATTCTACATTGCACACATGCTCTGCTTTCTGCATCATCCGTGTATTCTGTATTCTCACTGCCATTATCTCGGTTTTCCACAGTTATGGATGTACGCCTATTTCCAGGTGCTAGCCCCTGAGCTCGAGGTTGAGGCACCTCTCGAGGTCCCTTACTCACACCGATATGACGGGAGATGCCTGCCGAGGCCCTGGGAGACCCTACCATATCTCCGGCATTACTTCGACACGGTGCGGACGACCGAGGTAATCCAGAACTCTTAGTTCTTTATGCTTTTAGCTTCAATTCATTTTGCATATCTAATGACAACTAATCAATTCATGCACTTGCTATTCGCAGATCACTTGGCAGCCTTGGATAGTGATGCTAGGGTTCTCTCGGTTCCAGTTTGCCGGGGCATGGGCCGCCTCCTGGAACCAGATCCTGTTTGAGGGATCGATTGGTAGAGCTTGATTTCTCGGAGAGCGCTTCATGCTCCAGACGCTGGGCCTTCCCCTTCTGAGAGTCCCTTCGTCACCTCCACCATACATGCGCACCACAGAAAGTCTCTCCCCCCAGGAGGTTAGCGACATCATGCAGGGTGCTGACGCGAACCTTTTCCTCGAGGAGAGGGAGTACACGACATACCTCCATACATACCTGATGCCCCAATTGACAGGTGTTCATGTCATTATGAGGAAAACTGTTGACATTCCTTCGTCGAGCAGTGCCCAAGTTGCAGACGTCCCCTCAACGAGCAGGGCCAGAGCATCGAGAGGTAGGGCTAGGGGGATGCCTCCCACTAGGCATTGTGCTGGATGGCCAGATCCTCTGACAGAGCTGACAGGTTGGCGGTATGGGACACCTTATCAGATTCCACTTGAGCCCCCATTGCCCGATCATCGATACGTCAGGGCTTCTGACTCAGCACCGGTATGCATTACAACTTTCATTTATCACTCAGATACTTAGACATTCATTCATTCACTGATGATTTCAACTTGCGCCTGCAGCCTTCCACAGAGTATATCGAGGGGCTACTTGAGGTGATGGCCTTCTTTGAGAGCATGATCTTGAGGAGAGAGACCATGCTTAGCTCCCATTGGATCCAGGTAAATTTTTCAGTTTTTCAAGCATTGCCATACTTTTGCTAATATACCGAAACTGAACACTCTATTGCACTGATTCGCTATATGTGTAGACCACATCTGGCACAACATACTGCATACACACATTGTATCTGACTTCCGTACATACTCTTCATACTACATTTGTATTTGATACTTGCTGATAAATTCAAAATGTCTTTTCAGGTCACACCCTTGTAGACAAGACCCTCTAAGCCTTCTGGAGCAGCAGAGAGAGAGGTTTCGGCACGCGGCCGAGGGAGACATCAAGCGCCTGCCAGACGCGTTGACGAGTCTAGTGAAGAGGAGGAGGAGCCTGCGATCAGAGTCATCCGAGGGTGGAGGTTGACGGCACCGGCTCAAGTTCTGAGGGTGGTGATGATACCGAGGGGGGCTCCGAGGATGGCAGCTCTGGTTCAGACAGCAGTGCCGACAGTGATGGTGCAGAGTCTGTTGAGCCGAGGAAGAGAGCGAAGAGGGCCTCTCGAGCTTGAGATAGGCAGCACTGATGTAGATGTTTATGTTTTATTTCTCTTTTTGCTAGTAGTTTTAGCATATTATACAGCTTTAGGCAGTCTTATTTTCTTCAAAACTTTGTACTTTTGTAAAGAGAAACCATGATGGAATGAAAACATCTTTTGTTCATAAAGTGTTGCATTTTATATTCTAAGCATCGCATAACATCGCACAACATGAAAATGAGATTGATCTTTGTTTGTAAATAGCGCATTGGAATTGTAATGTCTTAATCAGGTAGTGAACCGACTAACAACTGAAATAAGCACAATAACTCGATAAACAATAACAAGACCTTGACAAGTTTACAACTCGATAAGCAAATTACAACAACTTGATAAGCAACAAGAGTACAACTCGATAAGTAACTTTAACAACTTGATAAGCAACAAGAGTACAACTCGATAAGTAACTTTAACAAAACTAGTAAAATCGAACAACAGAACGCATCTGAAACCGAACAAGGCACAAACTTCCAGCACTTCCACCACTTCAAGAGGACCAGAGGCAACTTGCTGGAGGGAGGGAGTGGCTGCAGGCCACTTAAAGGATCTGTCGACCACTTAAAGGCGCCGGTCGGCTACTTGAACTGCCCGGTCGGCCAGTGAAGCCAGGAACCTCCAGATTTTCGCCACCTGTCATCCACTCAATGCCTTATCTTCTATAAAGGTTCCAGCTTCGTGGTTCCCTCATTCTAACCTAGTTTTTGCCCCAAATGGAAGCATTTCTTGCCCAAAACCTCACAAATTAGATTTCAAGGTTGGATGGCTCGGAAAAGTTGAATTTTTGGGGTTTCGGAATAAATGCACTATTCATGTTGAGCCGTACCCCGCTGCGTTTTCCGTTCCTCGATATCCCGGCCAGGTGTTGGAATCCGGTAACTCATGTTTTTAGCTTTGGCGGACAAGAGATATATCCCACTTTTGAAGATTTCCAAGCTTTAATGGAATCTCACCGCGATAAAGAGATCTTGCCCCAATTCCATTTTAGCCACGTCCAAGCCTTTGGACGGATGTGTGGGCTTACTTTGCATGACGCTCTGTAGACACCCCATTTTTGACCGTCCTCAAGACTTGGACGCCACCGTTTGAACACCCGGTGATCATCCATGTTTGTGTTCGTTTGGAGTTCCCGGAGGTCTCGGCTACGCGCCTTGCCTCAGGATCTCCGAGCTCGACTGTTTAGTGTCTGGTTTTGCACTAAACACTTGTGTTTTGCCTTGGAGGGGCAGGGAATGCCTTGTGAGGCAACCCCACACATCACCGGCCATGGGCAGAGGCCACCGGCTGATGTTTTGTTGCCATCGGCAATGTATATTGCCGGTCGGCATTCTTTGTTGCCGGTCGGCAGTCCATTTTGTCAAAATGGCAATTTTGAGCAGCCGACTACTGTTCATCTGCTTTTACAGATATTTTAATACAGCTGGCTTGCATTTTGTTCCCCTCCATACACGTGTGTGGAGGGATGACTTCCTTGTTAGCTTCTTGAGTAAGCTTTACAAGATTGGCTTCTCTATAAGAGGAAAAAAAGGTTAGAAGAGTTGTGAGAGAAGCTCTAGTTCTAGGTTTAGGTTTTTGTATCTATCCTATATCTATATCTCTCATTTTCTTGTATTGTGTGTGTTTTAGGCTTACTACTGCACACAAACACATAGTGTTACACCTTTTCTTGGTTCTTGAAGGACCAGAGGTTTGTTCTTGAAGGTTTGGAGCTATTTTGAGCTCAAGGAAGGGGCTGGTCCACCATTTGTGAAGAAGGTCAACAAGGGTAACAATCTCACCCCTTTTTACCTGATTCTTGCATACTATTTTTTCCTATCTTAGAAATGCTTTTGAGCTTAGTTTATAATATAAAAAAGTTCTTTTTTTGGGCCCTCTAAATAGTTTGTTTACAGTGTTTTGTGGTTTGGAGGTGTTTGACCCCTCTTAAGCCTTGTAAGGCTCCATTTTGTGCTATTTTGAGTGAGCTCCGGGACTTTGGTGTTTGTGCCTCCTCACCACTGAAATCTTGAGGGATTTCAGTGGTAAGTATGGTGCCTTGAAGTCCCAAGAAGGGGAGGGCCACCGCCTCTCCTTATTGTCCTTGAAAAGGGCCATTTTTGCCTCTTTAATGAGCACCTAGCTAAGCCTCGTGTTGACCATTCCTTGGCTATTATTTATGATTATTTTGCCATGAAATAGCATTGTTGTATGTTGGTTTTGGTACACCATGCTTGCTTAGCATACATGCCTTGTAATGCCACTTTGTTGCCTTAACATGCCTTAGGCTGTAAACCATTGTTCTAGCATGTTTTAGGCTTGGCTTTGTGAATCTTTTGTGCTTATTTTGCTATGTTAGAGGTCTGTCCTTAGTTGTTTGGGTCGACTTTGGCATGCTTAGTATAGCCCCTTTGCATTTTTGGTTTGTTGGCCTTAAGTGTGTGAATGTATAGCATGCATCCTTGCCTTAATTTAGTGGGTTGGGACCATTTGCCATGTTATTTCAGTCCCTTTAACATGCTTGTATGCTTGCCTTGGATGCCTCTTTGAAGCTTTGAAAGCTTGTCTTGCATGCTCCATGTTTTGGTCATTGTGCATGCTTTTGAAGTTGAGCCACTTAGATGCCATCTAGGTGTCCCTTGGGTGTTGTTTAGGTTCGCATTAGACCTATTTTAAGTCCTCTTAGCCTTGTGAGGCTTTGTCGACTTAGTCTTGGTTTAAGTCTCTTGGCTTGTCTTGGGTTTTTGGCTTTGTTTGCATGCCTTGTTTATCTTGTTTAATTGGCTTAGCACCTTTTGTAACATGATTTTCAATGCTTACCTTGCATGCCATTAGTCCATGTTATGCCTCTTTCAAGTGTGCTTGAGAGTTGCCCTTTTGTGCTTGAGTGTTAGCCCTTTAACATGTGCATGTGTGTATGTGTGTTTAGTCCTCATTTCATAGCACTTATGGCCACTGTTTTGGGCCTAATTAGAGCTGCCTAAATCATGCTTAAGTCCATCCTTTGCTTGCTTGCATGCTTACCTTGCATGTTTGTTTGCATGCTTGCATGTACACCTTGCATTCCCATGTTGCATCCTTAGCTTGCATGCCTAGGTTGCATTGCATCTAGCATGCATGTCTTATTCCTTGATATAGTGATAGGAATTGTTCTTTGGTTTGTTGGTTTGCATTGCATTTGACATCAAAATGTGCACACTTGGTCCCTTGGGCCATCATGCATGAAAATGCGCGATTGATGGTCTGAGAACCAAAGAGCATGTCCCTTTGACTCACTCACATGATAAGGGACATGATTGGTGCATATATGGCTTGAATTGCATTGCCATGCAAAGTCCTGTCCTCTGCTACTGTCAAACAGGCTCTGCAGGAACTTCTTGCCGATCGACTGCATAGAGTGCCGACCGGCAATAAATCGGTGGCCGATGGATTCATTGTGTGCCGATGAACACCAAGTCACAGCCGGTGATGATTCCCTCCAGCCGGTGGCATTCCTCAACATCCAGTAAGCACATCCTGAGACTTTGGCAGTCTTCAGAGGAGAGTATAGCAGGGAAAACAGAGGCAGCTTGCGCATAGCAGTGTACTTCTGAGCAGAACCGAGCATGCATTGCATTGGGCTCTCTTCCCGAGGCGGTTTACTGTTTTTCCTAGCTTAGTTAATTGCTTAGCTAATTAGATGGCCTGTAATATCTAATTAGCTTGTAGGTTAATTATCTGTAATATATTTTGGTCCCTCCGGCGAGGGCGAATCTGTAATAAGGTTGGTGTGTGGTGTGCATGTCTTCCATCCCCACTTCTTTCTTCCCTTTTATTTATCTGCTTATGAAGGTAGATTAGGGCATGTTTAAATTAGCATACCTTATGCTATGCATGCGTGCATCCATACATTTGTCTTGCATGCACCGAGCTCGGTACATCATGCTAACTGCATTGTATTTCAATTCAAATTGAATACGTGCATCAATTGATTGCATTTCACATGTCATGTTTAGGTTAGCCGAGCCTACTCTAATTGCATCCTGTACGTGTTGCATTAGTCAATTTGACATGAACTAGGACCATGCATGTTGGCTAACGAGTTTATGTTTTGGCACGAGTACGATGTAAGTATTTTCATGCTTTAGCATATCGCATGCGTGAAAATGCTATCATGACAGCATGCTTACCACGTGGCTAGATGCTTATGTGATAAACTGTTTTGAATGCCTGTGGGTGAAGGTTGGATTGTCTGAGTTAAAAACTCATTGAAATCCGTATTTAGCCTACTTGCGAGTAGCAAATTCCAAAGTATTTTCAAGACAAACGGATATGCAATGCTTATTTCCAAATTAGGCAATCTAGTCTATACTTGTTTGCTGTGCGCATAACATAGTAATTCTAGGCTAATAACTGGAATAAAACACAAACGTTTTCAAAAACGTATATCGCGGTTAGTAGAGGCCGATCTTCGGATCGGGCGAAAGGGGTGCTCATAGCTGACCTTCCCCAATCGTACCCAAGTTCCCGAGTCGAGGCAACTTTGGTGATGATGGACACGGGCCTTTGGCACCGAGTCAGGGTTTCCTAAATTCCCCCATTAAAATATTTAGGTGGCGACTCTGTATCTGGCAAAGCAGTCCATGTTTGGAACTTCTTTTCAAAAATCTGTTATCTCCAAACGATTTGCCGGATTTGGACTCTTTGGTTCAGATTTAGAACCGCAAACAAAATCGAGTCCGAACTGTAGCGTGAAGCGTGGGGTCCCTCGCGGGCGTGCTACACGGTCGGTCTTTGATTCACGACAGAGAACTGGACATTCCGAGCCTGATACATCGATTTTCTAACGCCAATGACCGCGGCGACCATCTTTGGCAATGTTTTCGGTGACACGCCCTCTACTTGTGCATGTTGTCTCATTTCTTGCTTGCCCCAGGCTCTAGAGGGTCTAGCGTCTATTTTATTGAGGTGGCCCAAGGCTTAAAGGAGGGCAAGAGCTGTATTGGCATGACACTAGCTAAGACACTGATGGGCTTGGATGCCTTCCATCGCCGGGAGACAACTAGATTCGCGGAGAGTCCACTACTGCTGCAAGTAATGTTTCTCGCGCTTCTCACATGTGTATTCCTCACATCACTTGGCCCTCAGGCTCTGTATTTCTCTAAAAATTCTTTTCTCACTTTTCTCTCCACGTACACCTCTCTATTCTTTAATCTCTCATTTTTCATCCCTCCCCAGATATGGCTGATGGATAAGTTGAAAGTAGTGGACTCATACCCAACATACTCAGCACGCAGCTATTTCTTCTGGCAACGACTAGTTGATGCCCCAGATAAGGGATGGTGGTGCGAATGGATGTGCAGCCTATCCGCTTTCAACATTGCTTGGCGCTACCCCTAGCTTAATCTGCCGGCGATAAGCTACAACATGTCTAGGCAACCGGGCATTCAGTTGGTTGGCCTGGCACACTGTGTCTTTTATTTCCCGTTTCGATTCCGGCGCCAATTTGGTCATGATTAGACTTGCCCAGAAGATGGGATAGAGTACCCTGCTGCCTTTCCAATTCGAGGCTCACATCTGGCTCGGTATGCCACAGCATGGAGGATGAGAGAACTCCTAGCCCCCACTCCCACTTTCAGTTGCACCCTCTCTGATGAGTGCATAGCTTGGCTCGATGAAGAGGCGTTGGTTGGGCCTACTTTGGCATCAGAGGCTTCCACAAGCTCTGGGAGGAGGTACAGGAACACCTGACTTATCCATGCCTCAAGTTTATTTGCTTTAATCAGCACTTTCAAGTTTTCTTTATGAATGTAAAAAAAAAAACAACTTCAATTTGTATTCAAAAGTAGGACAACTCTGTAATGAAATCAATGTAATTGAAGGTTGTGGGTACTGAAAATTTTCCGTTATGGCCCAAAAATGGTATAGGCCATAAAAAGATTAATTTGAACAAAATCAACTTTTATTAAAACTTTTCAAAACCATTTTGGATATGGATCACAACTGGACACACTCGAGATCTATCACTGAGATGTACAACCCCAGATCCAAGCATCTGGAAAGTTGCCCCTTGTCTGAATAGCATTGCACTGGAGATCACAATCGAGCTCTTGGGCGCAGCAAAGACAAAGATGACCAAAACAATCACATGGACATAGTTGATTTGGAAGTGTTTATGACTGGACTTCAGAATGAAGTTGCCCACGTATCCCGAAGATGGGAATCAAGCCTTACATAGTTCGGTTCAGGTTTACTCGTGTATTAACACTCTCCTTTTACGCTCTAACTTTTGCCAAGGCCTCCCTTTCTGGGTTTTCAACCTTGTGAGCTCAGTTTTTCTTATTTCAAATTTTCATGCTCTAACTTTTGCCTAGGTCGCCCTTTCGGGTTTTCAACCTAGCGAGCCACTCAGGGATAGTATTTCTTCAACTTGTCCATGTTGATCGGCTGGGAGAACTCAAGGCTATCTAAATCCATTAGAGTGATAGCTCCACCCGACCAGATTGACTTGATGATATAAGGACCAGTCCAATTAGGTCTGAACTTACCCCTTGGGTCATGGATGGGAGCTCGGTTATCTTTGAGCACTAGATCCCCTTCCTTCAAATTCCTAGACTTAACCTTCTTGTTAAAAGCCCTGGCAATTCTTCGTTGGTAACCCTGGACGTGGTACAGTGCCTTCAACCTTCTTTCGTTAAACAACATGAGTTCTTCGAACCTCCTTTGCTGCCAATCTGCCTCAGCTATCTGGCACTCAGCCATTACACGCAATGATGGAACCTCAACTTCGATAGGAAAAATAGCCTCCATCCCTTAGACTAAGGAATACAGAGTTGCCCCAGTAGAAGTTCGAATTGAAGTCCGGTAACCCCAAAGAGCAAATGGCAGCTTATCTGGCCAGTCCCTATAGGTCTCCACCATTTTCTGCAAAATGTGTTTGATGTTCTTGTTGGCGGCCTCAACTGCTCTGTTGGTTTGCGGCCTATATGTGGATGACTTATGAAAAGCCACGTTGTACTTCTCCAACAAGTCAATCACCTCCTTCTTCAAAGTGGGGACCATTATCCGAAATAATCTCATTCGGGACCCCATAGTGACAAATGATGTTGTTTTTGATGAACTTAGCAACATGTGATGCCTTCAGCACGACATAAGATTGGGCCTCAACCCACTTCGTGAAATAGCCTATCACTACCAGAATATACTCATGCATGTTCGACCTTTCCGGGGTAACTGCCCCAATCACATCAACCTCCCAGACTAAAAACGGCCATGGCGAAGTCATGTTTACAGCTTCGACGATGGGATGTTCATGCGGTTTGCATGGATCTGACATTTGTGCCATCGCCGAACAAAGCCAATATAATCCTCCTGCATGGTTGACCAGTAATAACCCCGTTTGAGAAATTTTCGTGCTTGCATCACTCCGCTCATGTGTGCTCCGCACTCTCCTCCGTGGATGGCTTCCATTAGGTGCTTGGACTCTTCAGCATCAACATATAGTTTGTGCATCCCCAGATGACCTCTCTTGTATAGTTTACCCCCGTAGACAATGAATTGAGCAGCCATTCTTCGAATTGCCTTCTTATCTTTGGCGTTTGCCCCTGGTGGATAAGCCTCCTTTTCCAAGAAGTTCCAAATATCGTAATACAAGGGGTTCTTATCTTGTACCTCATCTATGGAAGCAATCAGCTCGTAGGCCGGCACGAATTTTTGTTCAATGATGATTGGACGCATCTAGACTCCAAAAGGGATGTCTATCACAGAAGATGGAGTTGCTAATGAATCAGTGAACCTGTTGTTCTCTCTTGACAGATGGGCGAAATTTAGTTTCTTAAACCGAGGAATCAGAACGTCCAAGGTCAGGTGATAGATTTTCACCTTTTCTTCTTTAACTTTCCAATCTCCTTTAGCTTGAGACACAACAAGGTTTGAGTCCCCAATAACGTCCAACCTTTTTGCCCCGAGTTTTAGGGTGGCTTCTAGTCCAGCAATACATGCCTCATATTATGCTTCGTTTTTCAATACCTTGAACCGGAGCTTGAAGGCTAAGGGTATGCGGGAATTGTTAGGTGCTATCAGCAACACCCCTATCTTGTGCCCGTACTGGATTGACGCTCCGCCAAAGTACATAGTCCAAGTTTTTTCATCAACCTGCAGAATGGCGTCATCTGGGAACAGATACTCTACTATTTCATCTCCCTCCACTGGGTGATCGGCTAGGAACTCCGCTACCGCTCTCCCATTCACTGACTTCCGAGTCATATACTTGAAATCGAATTCGAAGAGAAGAAGCAACCAACGAGCTAGCCCACTCGTGAGTGCTGGTTTCTCAAAGAGATATTTGATGGGATCTAATCTCGAAACCAGTATTACGGAGTGAGCTAACAGGTAGTGCCTCAACTTCCTGATAGCCCATACCAAGGCCAGACAAGTCTTCTCAAACGGAGTGTAACGGGTCTCATATTCCAGCATCTTCTTGCTTAGGTAATAGATAGCCTTCTCCACTTTGTCCTCAGACTCCTGTGCAAGCATGCAACCCATTGTCATTTCGGTTACTGAAAGATACAATATCAACGGTTTTCTCGGCTCTGGCGGTGACAACACGGGTGGGCTCTGTAGATACTGCTTGATCTGCTCGAAAGCAACTTGGCATCGGTCATCCCATTGGAACTTCTTTCCTTTCTTCAGGAGACCAAATAGTGGTTCACAAGTCAAGGTTAATTTTGTAATAAACCGTCTTATGAATTACACTTTACCCAGAAAGCCTCGCACCTCTTTTTCAGTGCTCGGTGGTGGCATTTCTAAGATGGCCTTAATCTTGGAAGGATCGACCTCAATGCCCCTTTGTGTGATCAAGAACCCCAGCATTTTTCCTATTGTAACACCGAAAGTACATTTATGAGGATTCAGCCACAACCAGTATTCTCTGATCCATTGGAAAAATTTATGCAAGGCATTGTAGTTGCCCTCTCTTTCCTTGGACTTGACAATCATGTCGTCCACGTACACCTCGACCTATTATGGATCATATCGTGCAAGATCGTGGTCGCGACCCGTTGATACATAGCCCCAGCATTCTTCAATCCAAACAGCATTACCCTATAATAGTAAGTTCCCCACGGGGTAGTGAAAGCAGTTTTCTCCTTGTCTTCGGGTGCCGTCAAAATCTGATTGTAGCCAGAAAACCCATCCATAAACGAAAGCAGTGCATGCCCAGCAGTGAAATCCACTAATTCGTCGATATGCGACAGAGGAAAGTCGTCCTTCGGACTGGCTTTGTTCAAATCCCTGAAGTCCACACATACCCAAATTTGTCTGTCCTTCTTCGGCACCGGAACTATATTGGCCAACCAAGTTGGATATTCAGATACTAACAGGAACCCTGCGTCGATCTGCTTGGTGACCTCTTCTTTGATTTTTAGGGCCCAGTCCGAGCGGATCCTTCAGAGCTTCTGGTTAACAAGTCGGGCCTCTGGGTCAAGAGGGATTCGGTGCTGTACAATCTTAGGATCGATTCCAGGCATGTCTTCGTTGGACCACGTGAAAACATCTTGGAAATCTTTTAATAAAACGACTAAGCGCTCGCATTCCTCAGAAGACAATGTGGACCCGATTTGGACCAGCTGCGGATCCTTTTTAGTACCAACGTTAATTAAGGTGATTTCATCAACCAATGGTTTTAGAAACCTCTCATGCCCTTGATCAATCAAACGTTTCAAAATCGGAGGAATTTCTCCCTCGTCGTTTTCATCAAAATTTTGAAAGTCCTGATTAATGCAATAAACTAAAGGCACAAAAAAGTACTCAGAAGCCACAGCAGTACCATTCTCATCGATAACATCCAGTTCGTCTGATCCTTCGGTTACAACAGACTCAAAGGAAAACGAAAAAGACGACTTGGATAGGACGGTGGCATCCAGGTTATCACCCCCAGGAATACCTGACTCTGACTCAGATGAACTAGAATCTGATTCCGACGTCACAGACTCTGTGGAATCAGATTCTGGTTCACTACCTGATCCAGAACTGGTTGACAAAAAGCCTTCCTCGTATTGCCAAACGAGGGAGGGTGCGATGGATGCGTCCAAAATGCTAGAAGAAGGGCCCGCAGCCGCGTCATCTCCAATCATAGACACTGAGAAGTTACCCCCCAGGCACTCCGGTACGATCTGAGGATCTGAGAGGAGACAAGCCCGTGCAACGCCGATCTCAATTTCTGTGCCCTCAGACTCTTCCTCCTTACACTGCTCAACCTCATCTGGTGGTCTGTCTGCTCTTCAGCAACTTTATCCCCTGACAACTGAAGGTCAAAAAGGTTTTCGAAGCCGGGCAAGCGCCGCTTCTCTGAATTCAGCCAGGGCTCCGGAAAGCCACAAAATGAGAAGTCTTCCCCCTCCCGAACAAAGTGTCCGTTCAAGGTTCCTTGGATAGATCTGTGCACCAACTCATAGTGCTTCCTGACTTGCTTAGCCTTGGCTCTTCCAGCCATTTCTCTTCCTTTCCTTTTCCAATCTTCCATGGTAGGTGAGTAACCTAAGCCAAAGGTATATGGTTTATGCGGCACTTCGGCCAATGCTGCGATGCCCTTCTGGCCACTTCGACCCAATCCCATTCTGGGCATGCGTTAAAGCTTGTTCATGAGGTAGACAGATTGTGCACTGACGTATAGCCCCTTATCAACAGCTAGCATATTTTGTACAACCCAAGCCTCAGCTAGGGTGAATCCTGAAAGAAATACATCCTCTGCGCCATGCTCAATCTCTAGAACTGGTGTAGAAACCTCTGGCGGCGGATGTATTGAAGAATTTTCAAAAACAATTGCCACCCCCTTCCCGTGGGGGTACTTCAACATCTGGTATAAGGTGAAAGAGACAGCTTTCACCTGGTGCAACCACGACCGCCCAAGGAGTAGATTGAAGGTGGCTAGAACATCCAAGACATGAAACTCAATGTCCTGTTGCCCTAGGCCAACCTGAGTTTTGATCTATGCCATCTCCATCACCTCCCGCCTGGTATTATCATAGGCCCGTATTACCTGGGCTGTAGGTACAAAATCAGCGGGCTTCAACCCGATAGCATACACCGTTCTCGACGGACATACATTGATTGCAGATCCTATGTCGACTAGGACCACTGGTACCCATTTCTTTCTACACTCCACGGAGATATAGAGCGGCTTGTTATGATCAGAGACCTCAGGCGGTAGTTCTTTGTCGGTGAAGGTCAAGGTCGGGGAAGCTCCTCCTAGGAAAACCAGCTCCACCAACTGCTCAGGAGTTGTATCAATTGAAAGCTTGGCCCTATCCATGGTTGTAAGGACGGCTTGTCTGTGAACCCTCGAGGCCATAAGCAGTCCCCAGATGGAGATGTCTGCTTGAATTTTCTTTAGCTATTTCAGCACAGCTTCCTCCTCTAGCAGTTTTTCTTTCTGCCTCTCTGCTTCTTTGTCTTTCCTGGACGCCTCTGGCTAGTCCATGTGTGGGGGCTTGAAATACCCCCCACTTCGGGTCATATGGTCCACCTCGGTGTACCAGGTGTCATCCGGTTGATTCTGTCCCCAGTCCTCATCTGTATGGGCTAGACGCAAATCGTCGTCTTCCCACCACATGCCCTTAGCAACCGATGGACAACTATCTGACTCCATTGTAGCTGTTTCCTCATTCCGTCCCCGCAGGGGCCTTGGCTTTTCTAGCCCAGTCATCGTTCTCGATTTTCTCCTGTTCGAACCACCGCAACATGTCCTCCTGTTCTGTGTCTGCTGTGCACAAACTACCCAAGTCCTGAGCAAAATTCTTTGCACCGATGCTCTCCGACGATTTCTCCTGATTCCTGGCCCTTCCGGCCACTATAGATGTTCCAATTTCAGACTGCCCCTGTTTCGGCTTAGACTCCTCAACAACATTTGGCTCATCACTAAGCCACCCTATAGCATTTGTCACTCCATTCAGGTCAAACCAGTTGACGTTCACATCCCCTGGATCCTGCTCGTTAAAGAACTGCAGATTAGCAATGTCCTCCTCCAACTCTACTAGGTCATCTAGCCCCTGACTCAGTCCATTTTCTCGTATCACATCAACCTCTATCCCAGTCGACAACTCCACCATTGGCTTAGCCTGATCTGTTGACACAATATGACCGCACGGGTTGTTTGCTTCCTCAGTAAAGCTCCCAGATCTCTCGGGTTCTGACCCAACACACTCATTTGCCTCCAAAGCCACCCCAGTTCTATCTTCGACAGTCACCACCACTGGCTCGGGTTGGGTCAGGGAGATGCTCAACATGTACAAGTCTGTGCTGTCTAGGATGAACACCTCAGGCTTGGCTAGGTGGGAGGGTGTGATGTATGTGCTTGGGTCATATGGAATGGCCGTGGTTTGGATCAGGTTGATATGCTTGGGTGGTGGAGCTTGGTTATGTGGTGGGAGTGGATTGGTGGTGACATTTGGCTTGTCGGGAGGCGCGATCACGTTGTTGTCAATGAGATCTTGAATCTCATGATGCAGTATGAAGCATTAGTCGGTGTCGTGACCGTGCTATTGGTAAAAGGCACAATATTTGGTCGAGTTATGTGTTGGAGGGATGCTATTTGGTGGTAGGCGTGGTTCAAGACGCTTTAGATGCACCTTTCTGATTAAACCCCCAGGGCTTTAGATAAAGGCATATACAACGGGGTAAAAGTCCTTTCCCCCCGGGGTGGATTTTTTGCTGGTTATGGGCTGGTTCCGGATGTACCGATGAAGGGTGTAGCTAGTTTGGGCGTGGTGGTGACCATGGCGACATTTAAAGTCCTTGCGGCTGCAGCGCTGCTCGTGGCTACATTTGAACCGCGTGTAAATGCCCTCTTAGGCTGTTCCCTCTCTTGGTCGATCAGACCTTGCTTCATGGCATCCTCAATCTGTACCCCAATGCCGTGTAAGTCTGCAAAGGTAATGAGGGGTAAGACGATCATTTTCCACATCAGCTTGGGTTGAAGGTTGCGCACAACCATCTTTATCTGATCCTTCTCGAGTGGCCAAGTTGTCATCATGGAGGGTGCAAAATATCTGAGAGCATCCTCAGACGAATCATAGGGTCGCCAGAACCGTCAAAGTGATCGATGTGTGGCATCTTAAACCTGTCCGGCAAAGTCACCGCTGAATCAGTATACCCATCTTCTATCCTGGGCTCGCTTGAATAGCTTTTCGAGCTTATTCATTTTCAGAGCGGTTGGATCAATTTAAAATTCAAACGGTGTGTCCACTGGATTAGCTGGTGCTTTAGACATCTGAGGTGGGATTGGCGGTGGGACCGGCCCTGTTGGAACGTCTATATTTTGCTAGACGTTTGCTGTTTCCCCGAGTGTTGGAACCCTAGGTAGGCGTGGGGGTGGAGGTTGGGGTGGATGCGAAGCAGATGCTCCGACTTGTTATGGTTGCTACTATTGTTGGAGCATAGTAATCAGTTCTGCCTGCTAAGTTACAACTTCTGCCTGACGTACGGTAACCTCTGCCTGACGAGCAGCGTCCTGCTGTATGACGTGCATGGTCTCTTGGAGTTTACGCATCATGTCTTCCATACCGATTGTAAAGTGTGGATCTGACTGAACAGGTGTATGTTCCCTCTCTGAGGAAGAAGTAGATATCTTAGCCCAACTGCACACAGGTGAGGTAGATAATGACCGCTGATAAGGTAATCGCTGTACTAATGATCTGCGTCTAGATGACCTCCGTCTCGTAACCGAGGGTAATGCAACAAACACTGGTTATCCGTCAACTAGATCCTCAGATCGATGAATTCTCCTAACTCTGGTCCAGAGTGCTTGGGGGGTATCTGTCTCATCGGAAGCAATGATGCTATACTACCTTGCAAAAAGATAAATAAAGCAAACTAAGGAAACAACAATCAGAAAAACGGACAACAATTCGGCCTAGATAAAGACAACACATAGTTGATTTCAAAAGCTGGATAAACTATTCTCAATACTGATCACTGCCCCAAAATCACTGCCTCAAATCTGATACCCCTAAATACTGATGTCCTCAGACTGATACCCAGACTTGCAACTGGTACATACAACCTGTAAAGATACACTCTAACAGCACATATCACGCAAGTAAGAGCCAAAACACCCCTATGGTGGGGGTAGGGTTTCTGACTCAGTCCATTTTCTCGTATCACATCAACCTCTATCCCAGTCGACAACTCCACCATTGGCTTAGCCTGATCTGTTGACACAATATGACCGCACGGGTTGTTTGCTTCCTCAGTAAAGCTCCCAGATCTCTCGGGTTCTGACCCAACACACTCATTTGCCTCCAAAGCCACCCCAGTTCTATCTTCGACAGTCACCACCACTGGCTCGGGTTGGGTCAGGGAGATGCTCAACATGTACAAGTCTGTGCTGTCTAGGATGAACACCTCAGGCTTGGCTAGGTGGGAGGGTGTGATGTATATGCTTGGGTCATATGGAATGGCCGTGGTTTGGATCAGGTTGATATGCTTGGGTGGTGGAGCTTGGTTATGTAG
>NW_021027581.1:784809-868856 GCF_004153795.1 Camellia sinensis | reverse complement strand
CGTGATTAACCTATCAATGCTAATGGCATGCAAACACAATGCAATGCATGCACATGCAAACAACATGCAAACACAACACAATGCAACAATATGCAAACAAAATGCAATGCAACAACATGCTATTCTACTAATGCGAGAATGGTATACACAAGGTTCCAACATATGAACAATGCATGCATGGCAAGTTTAGAAACTAAGGCATCAAAGCTAGTAAAGGGCACCTCACAAGTGGCATGCAAAACAATGCTCAATGGACTTCAACCGAATATGGGCATACCTAAATCATGCCAAAACAGTGGCCAACACACCAAAACTTAGGCACAAAAAGGCGGGATATACATGCTCATGCAATGGCTCATCAACTAGGCATAAGGGTCACCTCTCAAACATAATGAAGAAGTGACAAATGTGAGAGTGTGACTACACTATATGCACTGAAATCATGTGTGAAATGATGCCAAACCATATAAAAAACACAAGCATAGCATCCTAAGGACCTTGAATCATTAGGCTAGTCAAGGCTTTTGCACTACAACCATGCATAACAAGTTCCATATGACCCAAACTACTCAAAACAGAGTTGAGGCATGCTAAATTAGTGGCAAAAATCATGCTAAAACATAGGCTCAAAAGGCAAGCGAAGCATACTCATTCATTGGCTCACAAACAAAGCATAAAGCATAACTCTAAAACACAATGAAAGAGTGATAAACATGAGAGTATGATAGATGTTTATGCTTTGAAATTACATACCAAATGATGTCATATCACACAAACATCACAAATAAGACATGCTAGGGGTCTCAAAACACAAGTCTAGCAAAGCCAATTACACTATAGCCCTACAAGGCATGCCATGCATGACCAAGATCACTTGGAACAGAGTTTAAGTATGCTAAATGAAGGTCAAAAGCAAGCTAAAATAGAGTTAAAACAAGCTAGAACAATAGGCCAAAACACTAAGCATGCGAGGCTAATGAGTGAGATTGCACTACAAGCACAAAAACCAAGCAAGAGGTGACCTCACCAACCAAAATCAGAGCTAAAGCACGTCAAAATAACACCAAAAACATGCTGGAGGGAAGCCAATACATGCGAGAATAATAGGCTAAATCATGAAGCATGCTAGGCTAGCAAGTAGGATTGCACTATAAGTACATGAAGCATGCAAGAGGTGACCAAACCAGCCCAAAATAGAGTCATAGCAGGTCTAAAAAGTCACAAAAATATGCTTGAACAAAGCCACAAAGAAGTAGAAACACATGCTCATTTGGTAGGCCATCAACACATGCAAACAAGGTACAAATGGGGGGGGACCACCCCCACCTATTTTGGGTCCCAAAACACACTTTCCACCACTGAAATTCCTCTGGAATTCAGTGGTGAGTGGTGAAAAGGAAAACAAAGGTGATCTCGAAGGCTTTAAAAGGTAGCTCATAGCAAAGCAAAACAAGCCACAAAAGGGGGTAGACCACCCCTAACTCAAGCAAGGCCTCAAACAACCATTTTTAACACTTAAAAACAAAGGTTTTTGTAGTTGCAAGTTAGGCCTAAAACATCATGCAAGGATGGCCAAATAAGCAATGAAAGTAAAGCTTTACAGAGGATATGGGAGTCACCCTTGAAGCATAGCAATAACACCCTTATGGGATCTCAGCTCCAAGGTCAAGATGTTAGGCTAAGAGGGTTGTGTGCAAATATGGCAAGAACACTCATTTTCAAGCTCTATAGAGCATAATATATAGAGAGAGGGAGAGAATTCTAGAGAGAGCCAAATTTTCCTTCTCAAAATTCTGAACCCTTGAGAAGGAGGAGGCACCTCCCTTTTTATAGAAATGCAAGACAAAGCTTGCTCAAATCCCTCCCTACATGGGGAGGATGCATTCTGTGCCTAACAATTGGCATAGCTGGCACCAAAAATATCTAAAAAAATAGAAAAATGGCCGTAGGCCACTTCAAGTGGCCTATAGGAGGAGAAAGTGGCCTACAACTGCAAAAACTGGCCGACAAGCCCTCCCCTCCCTCCAGGCAAGGGGTAACAAGGTATGGTCCAAAAACCAACCAAAAGGAAGAGAGCTAAGAGGCACCAAGACAAGGCACTTAGCCGAAAGCTTCGGAAACTAGCCTACCAGCCACTGTAAGTGGTCTACAAGAGGGAAAAGTAGCCTACAGCTACAAAAAGTAGCCTACAGGCCTCTCTCTCCCTCCAGGCAAAGAAACCAAGGCATGGGCCAAAAACAAACCAAAGAAGAGAGTTAAGAGGTCCCGAGACAAGGCACTCAACTAAAAGCTCCGGAAACTCAAAATGAGCACAAACATGCGTAATCACCAAGGGCACAAACGATGACATCAAAGTCTTGAGGTCGGTCAAAAATGGGGTGTCTACACTTATCAACTTTATCATCTATGATAGACATTTTGCTTAGAGTCCAGATGCATTCGATCATCACTGAGTGGAGGTATACGCCGGCCTATGAGACTTTTGCCGCAATAGATGGAGCACAAGATCACAACCCTTGGTACTATGATATCTAGAACTTCTTGGAAAAGGAGGTTTATCCACCAGGGGAAAATGACAAAGATAAAAGGGCAATACGGCAGATGGCCACTCAATTTATCATCTGTGGATGTAAACTGTACAAGAGAGGTCATCTGGGAATGCACAAGTTGTGTGTCGATACAAAGGAATCAAAGCGTCTAATGGAGGCCATCCATGGGGGAGAGTGCAGAGCGCATATGAACGGAGTATTGTTAGCCCGAAAGATTCTCAAGCAAGGTTACTACTGGTCTACCATGGAGGAGGATTGTATTTGTTTTGTTCGGCAATGCCACAAATGCCAAATGCATGCTAATCGTATGAACATCCCGCCGTCAAAGCTACACAACATGACTTCACCATGGCCTTTCTCAGTCTGGGGAATTGACGTCATCGGCGCAGTCACATTGAAAGGGTCAAATGGACATGAATACATTCTGGTAGAAATTGATTACTTCATGATGTGGGTGTAAGCGTAGTCCTATGCAGTGTTGAAAGCAATACATGTTTCTAAGTTCATCCGAAACAACATCATTTGTCGATATAGGGTTCCAAACGAGATCATTTTTTATAATGGCTCCCATTTCAAGAAAGAAGTGATAGGCTTGTTGGAAAAATACAATGTGGCTTTTCATAAGTCATCTACATACCCACCGCTAACCAACGGAGCTGTTGAGGCCACCAAAAAGAACATCAAGCATATTTTGCAGAAGATGGTTGGGACCTACAGGGACTAGCCAGGCAAATTGCCATTCGCACTCTGGGGCTATAGAACTTCAATCCGGACGTCAACAGGGCAACTCCTTATTCTCTTGTCTATGGGATGGAAGTTGTTCTGCCAATCGAAATAGAAGTCCCATCACTGCAAGTTATGGCTGGGTGTCAAATAGCAGAAGCGGACTGGCAGCAGAGCAGGTTCGAAAGAGTGATGTTGTTTGATGAGAGAAGGCTGAAAGCATTATACCATGTTCAGGGTTATCAACGCAGGATTGCTAGGGCTTTTAACAAGAAGGTTAAGTCCCCGAATCTCAAAGAAGGGGATTTGGTGCTGAAAGACAACCAAACTCCCATCCATGACCCTAGGGGCAAGTTCAGACCCAATTGGACTGGTCCTTACATCATCAAAATTATCTGGTCGGGTGGAGCTGTTATTCTCATGGAATTGGATGACCTAGAATTTTCCCAACAAATCAACATGGACAAGTTGAAGAAATACTATCCTTGAGAGGCTCGCTAGGCCGAAAACCCGAAAGGACGACCTAGGCAAAAGTTAGAACACAAAAAAATTGGAAATAAAGAAAAATTGAGCGTGCAAGGTTAAAAACCCTAAAGGGTGGCTTTGGCAAAAGTTAGAGTGCAAAAGGATAGTGTTAATACTCGAGTGAACCCCAACCAAACTATGTAAGGCCTGATTCCCATCTTCGGGATACGTAGGCAACTTCATTCTGAAGTTTGGCCGTAAACACCTCCAACTCAACCATCTTGTCCATGTGCTGATCAAGTCATCTTTGTCTATTCTTTACCTTGAGTTCGGTTGTGATCTTTACTCTGAGAGGAGCTGTTTACAGTACTGAGCAGTGTTTTTCTGTCAAATGGGCAATTTGTGATCTTTGGATTCGGGTTTGTACATCTTATGGATTGACTCCATTCGTGTCAAGTGGTGATCTTTATCGAAAATGATTTTGAAAAGTTTTGATAAAAGTTGATTTTGTTCAAATTTTATCTTTTACAAATTAGACCATTTTTGGACCAAAAGGAAAATTTTCAGTGCTCATAACTTTAATTTCATTGATTTCAATACAAAGTTCTCCAACTCTCGATACAAATCAAAGTTGCTTTTATTACATTCATAAAACTTGAAAAGTAAAGATCAAAGCAATAAAGTAGGGGCATAGATGATTCAGGTGCTTCTACGTCCCCTACTTGTGCTTGTGGAAGCTTCTGATGCTAAAGTGGGCCTAGTTTGTGCCTCATCCTCGAGCCAAGCCAGGCATTCGCCAGAAAGGGCTCAACTGAAATTAGGGGTGGGGACCAAAAGCTATCTCATTCTCTAGGTAATGAGGTACCTAGCCAAACGTGCACCTCTGATGGGAAATGAAACCAGGTACTCTACCCCCTCCTCTGGGCAAGTCTGATCATGCTCAAGCTGACGTCTGAACCGGAACAGAAAGTAGAATACACAGTGTGTAAGGTCGATCAGCTGAATGCCAGGTTGTCGAGTCATGCTGTAGCTCATTTTGAGCAGATTAAGCCAGGGGCAACGCCGAGCAATGTCAGTAGCAGACCTATTACACATCCAATGGCACCACCATCCCTCATACAGGATATCCACTAGCTATTGGTGGAAGAAGTATGCTCGAAATGAGTATGCAGGGCAAGAGTCCACTACTTTCAGCTTGTCCATAATCCACACCTAGGAAAGAATTAAAGAATAGAGAGATGTACGTTGAGAGAAAAGTGAGAAAAGGGCTTTGAGAGAAAAACAGAGCATGAGTGCCGAGGGATGTGAGAAACACATATGAGAAAGGGTGGGAAACATTAACTAAAGAAGTAGTGGACTCCCTATGAATTTGGTAGTCTCTCACCGATGGAAGGCGTTTAGGCCCATCAAAGTCTCGGCCAGCACCAAGTTGATACAACTCTTGCCTTTTTTCAAACCTTGGGCCACTTCAATTATCCGAATGCTAGACCCGCCAAAACTAGGCACAATGAGGAAATGTGCCAGCATACACATGCAAAGGGCGTGTTGTCGACAACTCCGCCAAAGGAGATCGCTGTGATCACCAACCTCGAAAAATTGATGAATCAGACTGGGAATATCTAGCTCTCCGTTGTGGACCAAGGATTGAGCCATGTGTTGAGTGAGCCCACACATCCGTCCCAAAGCTTGGATGTGGCCAAAACGACGCTGAAGAATGATTTCCTCATCGTGCTGGGATTCCATTAATGCCTGAAATTCTTCAATTGTTGGGCATATTTCTTGTCCTTCGAAGCTAATGACATGTGTGATTGGGTTCCAACATAGAACTGCAGCATGGAGGAATGGAAAGCAAAGAGAAGTGCGGCTTAAAGGAAAAAGGGCATTTAAGACGAAGCCACAAAAATTCACCTTTTTTCAAGCCATCCAAGGTGACTCTCCAGTCTCGAAGCCTGCTGGCAAATAATATCTGCATTTTGAGAGAAAAATATCAAGGACTTGTGAGTTTTCCAGAAAAACAGCATGGGAGCATTGTTTATAGAGTCTGAAAATGAGCTAAGCATGACAGCTGGACAGCATTGACCAATATCACACAGATGGCTGGCCGTGCATCAGTGATAGCCGGCCGTGCATCAGTGAAGCCGAGCCGAGTCTTGATGCTGGCCCAGTGTAGATTTGTTGCAGAGAAAGTTGACCTTTGTTTGGATGGACTTCAACTTTACAATTGAGTTTTGTTTTGATTGTACCAAGTGTTTGTTAGCTTTTTCGAGTTATTTTCATTTCATTTTTCTACTGTCAAGTTGAATTTTGTGTTTTAGCTGGTTGTAAGTCATTATCCGATTCATGAATCAATTCATGAGCAAAGCATTCATAGTTCCGAAGGTTACAAATGCAAGGGTAATGCAGTTCATCATATTATGCAAAGAGATCATTCAACAAAACTTGCCTATCATAACTGGCGGGCCCAACCCCGATCATCGTTTTACATAACCAAAAGAAAAAAAAAAAGTTTTTGAAAAACAAAAGGTCTATCTGAAGCTAGTTTTATAACTACATAACAAAACGAAAGTAAAAGAAAAATAAAAGCAAAATGATCATCGTCATTAGTAGCCCATCCTCGCTCTCTTCCTCCTCGGCTGCCGAGGAGGTGCATCGCTGTCATTGCCAGGGTTGCTTGACTACAGGTCAATCTCCTCTTTCGCATCCTCAGGGGTCGTGGATTAGTCAAAAGACTCCTCGGAATGTGAGCGCTGCCTCACTCAACCTCTCCCCCGATTGGCGCCTCCTCGACCTCTCACTAGGCCCCGACGCCGGCTCATGCTGAAAAAGATATCAGATATCAGTAAGGGTGATCAGAAGTGTACAGTATGACAACGACAGCAGGCTATACACATAATGTACATCGATTCCATGAGTGGTTAAGGTAGTCTGCCTCCTTTGTACCATGATGAGTAGTCGGTCGATCGTCTGAAGGAGCTCGTCACCATATGCCCGAGGAATTTGCAAAAGAACAGAAATTGAGAAAAGAAGATAGAAGTAATTGAACAGTGAACAATAATAGCTGAGAATAAGCTAAAGTGCAGCATTGACTAGCATAAAAAAAAACTGTACCTGCTCAATGCCACGGGAAAACACAAGTCTGTGGTCCCTCTCCTCGATGGGCTCAAGTGGGATCTACTCGATCACTCCATCTGGACGCATGTATACAATCTCGGTGGTATCATAGGCAATCCAAGAATGGGAGCATCGGCAGGGGCACCTCTAATGGGCGCATCGCCAGCCCCAACGGTAGGAGCAGCAGCAACCTTCTCACCTATCATCAAGAGGTCGAGCTCAAGACCATCCTGTAAATCATCTACCACCCTCATGCCGGGAGAAGGAGGATGTGGAATATTAGGGTCAGCAAGTTCCCGCATCTGGCGGATAAATCTCTCTCCCAGGTAGTATGCCCGACTAAAAGGGCTCTCGAACAGGATCCTCATCGTGGAAGCATGCTAGGTAGCAGTGTAGGTCACCCTCGACACTTGGGGAATACCTGCCCAAGGGTGCTAATCAACCTAAGAAAACCAGTACCGTGTCAAATATCAGTGTAGTACGAGAAAATCAGTGCAGTGTCAGATATTAGTGCGATGTAGAATGGCAGTACAATGTCAGAATTAGCGCAGTGTCCGAAGTCAGTGCAGTATGAGAATGACAATATGGTACAGTACAATAGTATAAGGGTGACCATATAGTGTGGAAAATAGTGTAATACCTGATCTGTGGTGATAGTGTCAAAGAAGCAGCGAAAATATGGGAAGGTGCGAATTACAAGGCGACATCGCTCGAACCGCGAGTCGTAGTACCAAGAGCGGGATACAGACAACTCGATCGGCCTCAGTAGAACTGGAGCCAACGAAGTGAAATATGTGTTGATCTAAAGCTGTAAACCAAAGGCAAACAGATGACGTAAGAAAATAGATTAGATGAGCAAGAAATGCAACAGTGAACAGAATTTAAAGCATGTTAGAAAGGTGAGCGTAGGGTGTACCTCCCAAACCCTCCTATAGCTGCCAAGTGAATCTCCCTTGCAGTAGGAGATGGAGCTCATGTAGCAGTATAGGGTGGCCAAACCTGCGCCACCCAGTCGTACTCCGTCACCTAAGGAAGGTGTACCAAAGACCCAAGAATATATAATCCCACGGTATTTTCCTTGTTCGCAAACAGGGTAGTACCGAAAAGATATATGAGGAAGCCGCGGGCGTACTGGGCAATCTCGTCTACAGTGACGGGCTGTGTGCCAGAGAAGTGCTCCAAGAACCAGTTGTAGCGCACCATCCCGTGGCTGGTAGTGTCTGGGATCACCCTGAGAAGTTGGAGCTATGCATCTCTCCACTAAGTCATATCTAGATCGAAAGGGACTAGGCCGCCAACCCCAACGCACAAACCGGTCAACATCGAGAAGTCATACGGGGTTGTGGCTCACCTTTTTTGCACCCCCTTTCGGAAGGTTGATAGAAGCCCTACAGTTCGGACTCTCGTGGTTCTGAATCTAATCTCACAAGTGTAATGTGAAATTGATAAACACCAAAGAGTCCAAATCCGGCGAATCTTTTTGAAAAATCAATTTTGAATCAAATAATGCCAAAATTGGACTACTTTGCCAGATGCAAAGTCGCCATCTAAATATTTTTTGTTTTGGAGAAATTTAGGAAACACTGACTCGTGTCAAAGGCCACATGTCCATCATCACCAAAGTTGCCTCGGCTCGGGAACTTTGCTACAAGAGGGGAAGGTCATGAATTGATCACCCCCGCTCGCCCGATCAAAGATCGGCCTCTACTAATCATGATATGATTTTTTATAAACACTATGTCTTCTTATTCCAGTTTATTAAGCTAGTTTTACTATGTGATGCGCAGAAGCAAGTATAGACTAGTTTGCTCAATTTAGAACAATTTAACTCATGTTTGTTTTGCGAAAGGGGTTTGAATTTGCCACCTCAAGTGGGCTTAAAGTTTGAGAATTTGCCACCAAACATAGTGGGCTTAAAACTGATTTGCCACTCAACAAAGTGGGCTTAAAACGCACATTCGTTGAATCGTTCTAATTCAAACAACAAGCCTTCATCCACATGCATTCAAACAATTTAGCATTTAAGCACATAGCCTCATGGTAAGCATGCTAGACATCGCAACATTTACATTCATGGGAGTATGCTAAAGCATTAAAACTCACCTAGTACTCTATGCTAAGAAAACACGAGTTAGAAAAATATGCATGATTCCTAACTATACAAGATGCCTAATGCAACACATGCAATATGCAATTAATAGGCTCGGCTACTAATATAGCATATGAAACAATTCGATAACATGTGAATAAGCACGTATTCAAATAAGATATTGAAATAGAAATGCAGTTTGAATGATGCGTCGAGCCTCGGTGCATGCAATACTAGTGAATGGATGCAAGCATGCGATATGGTAATTTGAAATATGTCCCTAATCTAACCATGCACGTATACTTATTTCAACACTGTGCCCTCGCAAAGGAGGGTCCGAATGAATAAGAGTTATGCTAAGCTAAGCTAAGTTAAGCGAAGCTAATCTAATTAAGCTAATTAGACTAATTATTACAAGCCAAATGAATAACTAGCTAAGCTAATTACTAATTATTACACTTTAACTAACTAGTAAACTAATTAATTAATTTACAACACAAATGCACACGAACTAAGCATGTAAGACAATAAACTATGCTGCCACTACTCCGCCTCAGGAAGTAGAAGATGCACATGCTTGATTGTCGCTCGAAAAGACCTCTGTTTTGCTCTCGAAAGTCTTTGTTTGCAGAGCTGAACATTTCCAGAACCTTTCTGCTTCACCTTACCAAATCTTTCCTGAGGTTTACATCAGTGGCCTGCCGGCCATCTGCAGGCCAAAAAGGTGTACTGCCGGCCATCAATAGTGCACTGCCGGCCATGGATGGTGCCCTGCTAACCACTGATGCACTGGATCACCATGCTGCAGCAGAGTATAAACAGAGCAAAAAGAGGGTTTTTCCAAGGATTTGTTTGTACTATATCCCTCATTATCCTCTCAATATCTCAAAGGAGTGACACTTTTGGATCCAAAACCACCAACCAAGCAATTTCATTGCATGATGGTCAAAGATCCAAGTTGTACAATTTCGATAAATGCACGAATAAGACTCGAATGACCATCACCCTATCATGCATGATCAAGGGCAATGGAGACTAAGGAAATGGCACATTTCATCATTTTGAGTATGAAATGTGCTATTTTCCTTGTGTTCAAACTAACGTCCAGCTTGAACACATGCAATGCAACACAAAGAATGCTTATATTGCCTCTTTTATTTGCCAATTTTGTTTACTCATTTTAATTACCAAATCATTCCTTTAATCAATTTGTCCAAATGGAGAGTGTCTTCTAATGGAAAGAAGGTTCAAACCTCAAGTTGCTTTGTGCATGAAAGAGGCATTACATTGTTGGTAATGAACCCCCTAAGGGATTAAACCATTAGGTGTAGCACCTCCATTTGACACTTAAGGCAAACAAGTGGTTTGAAACCACTTTCAAAGCAAAACAAAAGAGTGAAGAATTAAGGGAGATTGCAGAGATTTAGGTGCTGAAATTAAGTGATCAAAGCACTAAAAAAAACATGCAACCAAGTCACACCAATGACGTGTAAAGCCTTAAAACACCAAGCTAATGAAGGAATTAACACTACAATTATGCAAAACAAGCCTCAAACGAACTAACCAGCCCAAAAAATAGCCAAAACAGGTTATTTCAGAGGCTAAAACATGTTGGACTTAAGCCAAAAAAAGCTAAACATTAAGCTATTACATGAGGGCTAACTAGGCATGCAAACACGACACAAGGAGGGGAGGCTAACCCTTCCAATTTTGGACTTCAAAATAAGTTTTTTACCACTGAAAAAAACCTCTAAAATTCAGTGGTTTGAAGGCCTAAAAAATTTGATTTGAATGTGATGAATAAAGGCACAAAAACTTTAAGAATCAAGATGCAAGAATGGTGAGCTACCCTTTAACCAAAAATGGCCTCAACCAACACTTTTAAACCACAAAAAATAGAGCTTTTTACAGTACAAAACCGACCTCAAAACAATGAAAAAATATAGGAAAACAAGTATTAAAAGCAAGCTAACAAGACTAGTATTCTACCTTTTGAAGCAAGGAACACTTTTAAGCACAAGTGCAAGCCAAAACCACCTTCAAGGGCTCTAAGAAGGCCCCAAGGAATCTCAGCTCAAAGGTGAGAGGATTTGGTTTAGGAGATGTAGGCAAAAGTGTAGAAAAACTAGGCAAATTCACACAATTTTGCAAGACAGAGAGACAAAGAAAATTTTTGTCTCAAATTTTTCTAACCCCCACACATGAGAGAAAGAAGGGTCCTATATATAGAAAAAACAAATCTCCCTCATAAACATCCAGCCATACACATATAGGAAGATGCATGAATCTGTGTGAACAGCTGGCACAAAATATCACAAAATATCTACAGGAAACACTGGTGGCTGGCCGACCATCAGTGATGGCTGGCAAGGCATCATTGATGGTTGGCAAGGCACATCAATGGCCAGCAGGCCAAAAGCCCTGGCCAGTAGGCCTAATAGATGGCCGGCAAGCCACCAAAGACTGTAAGGAAGAGAGACCAAGACATGGTCCAAAAAGGAGACATAAAGGATGCAAGGCTTGGAAAACTCAAACCTGTGGCATTCTGCTAAGGACTTTGAGCGTTTGGCGAGCAATCAGGATTATCATCGGATGTACCTGCAAGAACATCCAAGTCTTGAAGAGCCGTAAAAAATGAGGCATCTACAGGGGTCAGTGTCATCTCCCTAGTAGAAGAGAAGTGAAATGAGTTGGTGGTATCCCACCATCTCTCTACCACGGCCCCGTAAAGCCAAGAGTCGGCCATTATCTGTATGAGCCCGGAGCAAAAGAGCCCAATGCCAGCAGCATCTACCATAGTGCGGTCCTCTGCGGGAAGCTGCTCGTACCAACGTCGGGGCCGGATATAAAGCCGTAGCCACCTATCCTCCTGGCGATCACCTATCAATTGAAGTTTTATCAATATATGTACAGCAGAGATAAGTGGCTTGTTCATCAAGTCCAGTATTCAACATATGTGCAAGGTAAAATTGAAAATAAAATGAGCGGAAAGGTCGTGCACCGTGGAAGCGTCGGCAGATATATGCTCCATGGGCTTCCACAACATAGTATCCTCATCTAGCCCGAGAATGAAGCCCTCGAATCTCAAGATGCTGCCAGGGGTTGGCACATGTATACACGACTGGTATGTGGCCGCATCAAAAGGCCTCTCGACAAGAGGAACCAATGCCGTAGCTTCCTCTGCCTCCATGTCTGCACTAAGGGCAGCACCAATACCTACAGTGGGGTCGGGAATGGGGACCTCGTCACTAGCCATGCAAAAAGTGAAGAAAAGTGAAAGGGATGATTGAAAATAGGTGAAATCCTAAATTCCAAACCCTAAGAGAGAGAAAGTGAAGAAATTGTGGAAAATCAAAAGGGGATAGAAGGAATGTGAGCAACGTGGGCAAAAGAGAGAGAAAACAAAGAGAAAACATGAACTTCAAACCAAAACAATTTTTAATCGGTTCAAAAGATGGAGGATCAAGAGGGTTTTAAGGAAAACTTTTGCAAGGATTGTTGGGTAACTCAAGGGGAGTGAAAATTTAGAGAGAGAGGGAGTTTAGAGAGGGAGAGGGTTGTTTTTCAACCTAGGCTATGTGAGAAAGAGGGGTTTTTTTGTGTTTATAAACTCTCGGGTATCGGTTTTACTGATTCGCCCCGTTGTCGCTTCCGAAGGCTGACCGTCTGTGTCAAGGTCCAGCCGTGCATTGGTGAGGCCCGGCCGACCATTGGTGAATTTAGTTTTATTTGTTTCCTTTTGCTGTTTATTTAGCCTTATTTTGTTTTTTTTTTATTATTATATTTCTAGTATTAATCGAAGTTCTTGGGTATAAAGAGAAAGTGAAAAATATAAAAAGAGTTGTTTTTATTATTATTGTGTGAGCACATTTGCTTTGTTTAAAGCTTGTTTATTTAACTGCATTTGCTTTGTTTAAAGCTTGTTTATTTAACTGCATTTGTTCAAATATGCATAGACTGAATCATAGTTTACTTTATTATGATCTATCGTAACCAGATGATATTGTATGTACGGTTCATTCAGGGGAGTTCCAGTTTAAATCATTGGTGCCACAATAAAATCATCATCCATTCGACAATCAGATTGGAATGAGGTGTGTTATATCCGGTTTAGAGCCCTTTTGTCTTAACACGGTGGCAGATTGGCCTTCATTTTATTGAAGCATTTTGTTAGTTTTGGTTTTATGTATCTCTGTGTAAAATGCGTGTTTTCTTCTAAGTCGTGTTCATGCGATTTGTTTGTTTACCATCCTTCATCCTCTTGCGTGTGACGCATTAGGATTCCACACCTTTGGTTAAAAACATTCGGGTGCATCCCGGTGTTCACACCACCCCTTCGGTTAAAAACATTTGGGTGTGTCCCAGTGTTCACACCATCCTTTCTGTTAAAAACATTCGTGTGCGTCCCAGTGTTCACACCACCCCTTCGGTTAAAAACATTCGGGTGCGTCCCAGTGTTCACACCGTCCTTTCGGTTAAAAACATTTGGGTGCGTCCCGGTGTTCACACCACCCCTTCAGTTAAAAACATTCGGGTGCGTCCCGGTGTTTACACCACCCCTCCGGTTAAAAACATTCGGGTGCATCCCAGTGTTCACTCCACCTCTTTGGTTGAAAACATTCGGGTGCGTCCCGATGTTCACACCACCCCAACAGTTAAAAACATTCGAGTGTGTCCCGGTGTTCACACCACCCTTTCCTTCTCACGCGTGCAATGCGTTAGGATCTCGGTTCAAACCTCGAGCATGCCCGATGGTTATGTCACTCTTCGCTTTTCTAGCGTGTCATGTAGTTAAGCTTTAATTTTCATATATCTTTTCTGCATGAAATGTGGTTTGGCTCGTGATTCCCATGCGTGACATGTTTATTTACTCACTTCTTTGCATGACTGGAATTGCCGTACCTTGTTTTCGTTTGTTTAAATATGGCATTTTCTTTGCATAGCATTTGCATTCAAATGTTTCATTGCACAGCCTCATTGCATGATCATAAGTTATGTTCTTGCATCGTGCATATCATTTGCATTTTGTCCTAGAACCACGCTGGTTTGATTCCTTGCAAAGGGATACGTAGGTAGCCTGCGGGCGCAATCAATTTAATTTATGTCTTGCCTTCTCGTCCAAGTCTTTCAGCGTTGTCAAAATGGATCGTCTCTGGGCTTTGACATTCGCTCATGTCATTTCATGACTTGAAGCTTTGTCAAAGAGGGCCAACTGTAGACACCCCATTCTTGACCGCCCGTAAGACTTAGGCGCTTGGTTCAATACACTCGATGATGGAAGTTGAGTTTTGAATTCGCAGCGATTCAGATTCAATCAGGCTCCCGAAATAACCCCAAATCATCAACATTTACCTTGTTTGAACCTGTGAGTTTCATTTTTGGAGCTTTTCTCACCCTGAGCTGGGTTTGAACCAAAAATATAGTGGAGTCCATGAAGGCCCGGTCGTGCATCAGTGATGGCCGGTTGTGGCTATGAATGGTTGGTCGGCCTTCGATGGTGATAAACACTGTTCTGGGCGGGAGGCCGCCAGCTGTCCATTTTTGAAGATATTTATCACCTTTTGAGCTTGAATTCTATAAAAACGAAGCTGTGTGATTCTTTTGAGGGTTGAACATAAATCTAGAAACCATATATACACCTTGAGAGCTCTTGCCTCCTCCTTCTTCCATTGCAAGTGATCTTTGAGCTAACCTAGCTTGTTTATACCACCTCTATACACCATACACAACCTGGTCTTACCACACTAGAGCCTTGGTTGATCTTGGAGAAGCACAATTTAAGTTTGAGGGTGAATTGAAACCAAGTTTGAATCATCAACAACAAGCTTACCCCTTGAAAGGTATAAGCTTGTATTCTTCTCTCTTGTCTTCATTTCTATCACTTACTTCTTAGTTCTTGTTGTTTTGAATTGTTTTAAGCTTATTTGAAGTGTTTGGGGTTGGGTTTAAAGAGTTACCAAAAGGGTAGAGAGAGCTTGCTCTTTCCATACCTTTACTTATAACTCAAACCTTCCCTTTTTCACTCTTTTCCTTTGATATTTACACTGATTTTTAGAGTTTTGGAAAGGCTAAAAATCATGTTTTGATGCTTAAAAAGTAGAGGGGTTAGCCACCCCTCCTTATTCTTGCTTACTAGCCTCAATTCTCTTCTTTATTGTTTAGGTTTCTAAGCTCTTTTCATGCATGTTCTACCTCTTATTTTCATGTATTAGGGGCTGTTTTAAGGTTGTCCAAGCCTTTTCAATTGGTTCATGCCTTGTTTAGTACACTTGTGGTCTCATAAGTTGGCATACTTGTTACTTGTTATGCTTTACTCGTTCATTTCCATGTTTGAACTCTAAGTTTAATAATCAATCCATCATTCATCTCTTTCATACTTGAGAATGATTTCAACCAATTGAGGTTGTTCAAATCATGTAAGAAAGGTTCCTGATTAATGGCTTAATCTTTCCAAACATTCATTGCCAACGGTGTGACCCTTCTCTCACGCTTTAGAAGAACCTCTTGCTTGACATTACTTCTTGTCTAGAGCACTTTAAACATCACCATGGACAAATGGACTAAAGAATGGCATGGCCTAATAAAATTGGCTGAAAACTAGGCTTAAAATTGCTTCAACTTGGCTGGATGTTATGCCAAGTTACTTGTCTCAAGAGTCGTCACATGTTAATTCATAGCATTTTGATGATTCTTGAAGCGTTACAACCTTTCTCTTTGAGTTCATACTATGACAAGAGGGAGGAGTGGTCTTATTGTTTGCATTTTTATCAACTTTTGTCCAAAATTGAATGCAAGATCATCAAGCAATCATATTGCTCATTGATGGTTTTGGAATCAATTCCAACCCACTCTCGAGGATTTCCCATGACAGAGAAGGAAGGAAGGACAAACAGAGCTTGAAAATGCTCTATCTACACTGATTTCACCTCAGAGCACAGAAACAGAGCTTGACAAGAGGGAGGAGTGGTCTTATTCTTTGCATTTTTATCAACTTTTGTCCAAAATTGAATCCAAGATCATCAAGCAATCATATTGTTCATTGATGGTTTTGGAATCAATTCCAACCCACTCTCGAGGATTTCCCATGACAGAGAAGGAAGGAAGGACAAACAGAGCTTGAAAATGCTCTATCTACACTGATTTCACCTCAGAGCACAGAAACAGAGCTTTGCACCGAATTGATGCACGACCGGTCATCTGTATACCTGGTCAGCCATCAGTGATGCATGGCCGGCCCTTGGTGTGTGGCCAGTAGTGCAGTTTTGCAGAAACAGAGGCAGTGGCTGAAGGTGAAGCAGAGATGGCCTAAGCTGATAGAGTAGCTTTCAAGCGATACGCATGCAACCTTCATCCATCTTCCATTATGTTCTTATCAATTGCAATCGATTGTTTCATTTGTATTATTGTCATATTTGTGAATAAATTATGTTGTAATATTTAATTAACTTAGCCTAGTTAAATTCTTAATTACTTAGCTTAGATAGTTAGTTAATTATTCATTCATTCAAGTGTTGTGATAATTAGTTAATTAGGTTAGTTGTTTATTCAAGTTTTGTAATAATTACCTTAATTAGCTTAGCTTAGCTTGGTTCGCTAGATTATTCATTTGGACTATCCTTTGTGAGGGCGTGTTGTATTAATGTGTATGTCTTCCAACCCCACGTCTTTCTCTCTTTTATTTATCCACTTTTGATGGTTAGATTAGGGACATGTTTCAATTAGCATATCGCATGCTTGCATCCATTCATTTGTATTGCATGCACCGAGGCTCGGCGCATCATTCTAACTGCATTGTCATTTCAAATACTTCGTTGAATACATGTTTAATCACATGTTATCAAAATTGATCCATATGCCATATTAGTAGCCGAGCCTATTAATTGCATATTACATGTGTTGCATTAGACATTTTGTATAGTTAGGAATCATGCATATTTTTCTAATTCATATCTTTTTAGCTTGGAGTATTAGGTGAGTTTTTAGTGCTTTAGCATACTTGCATGGGTCTGAGTGATTGCCATGACTAGTATGCCTACCATGAGGCTAAGTGCTTACTTGTTAAACTACTTGAATTCCTGTGGCTGAAGGCCTATTGTTTGAATTGGAATAATTCAATAAATGTACGTTTTAAGGCCACTTTGTTGAATGGAAAATTCTCAAACTTTAAGCCCACTTGAGATGGCAAATTCAAACCCCTTTCGAAGAACAAACATGAAATTGAAATGTTCCAATTTGAGCAAACTAGTCTATACTTGCTTGTGCACATCACGTAGTAAAGCTAGCCTAATAACTGGAACAAGAACACATAATGTTGATAAAAATCATATCATGATTAGTAGAGGCCGATCTTTGATCGGGCGCGTGAGGGTGCTCAATTCATGACCTTTCCCTCTCGTACCTAAGTTCCCGAGCCGAGGTAACTTTGGTGATGACGGACACATGGCCTTTGGCACGAGTCTTGGGTTTCCTAAATTTTCCAAAAATAAAATATTTAGGTGGTGACCCTATATCTAGCAAAGCAATCCAATTTTGGCATTTTTTATTCAAAAATTAATTTTCCAAATGATTTGTCAGATTTGGACTCTTTGATGTTTATCAATTTCACATTGCACTTGTGAGATTAGATTCAGAACTGCGGGAGTCCGAACTGTAGGGCTTTCTATCAAACCTTCGAAAGGGGGTGCAAAAAATTCGAGCTACAAGGAGGAGGGTGAGGCGGTTGACATGCAGTCTAGCAGCCCCAGTGATGACAGCGATGCACCTCCTCCGCAGCTATGGAGGAAGAGTGCGAGGATGGATTGCTGACGATGTTGATGATTTTTGTTTTTTGGTTTTCTTTGCTTTGTAATTAAAGACTAGCTTCATATAGACCTTTTGTTTTTTTCTTTTGTTTTGTCAATTTGTAAAACAATGATCGGGGTAGGACCCATTAGTTTATAAAAGATAGGTTTTTCCTTGCATATGTGACGAATGGCGCAACCTTTGCAGGGCAAGTTCACATAAGACTTAAAATAATGAATATCTGCTCTTGCATTCATTCTTAAGTCGGATAGCAACCAACAACCGGACAAAATGTAAAATACAACTCAATAATAGGAAAACAAAATAACAATAACTCGAAAATACTAAAAAAAATGTTTGATACAAACAAAACAAGACTTAAAACCAAGCCACGATACGTCAGGACAAAGGCCAATTTTTCCTGCAACTACACTGATCTGAAGCACCATTTAGACCCGGCTGGGCCAAAATAGGCACGATCAGGCTTCACTGAGGCACGGTTAGGCCTGAGTGTGAGGTCAGTCAGTGCTGCCCAGCTGTCATGCACTGCTTCTTCTTATCCTGTATAAATGGTGCTCCTATGTTTTTTTACTGGCAACGGAGACACTGTGCAACAATAGGCTCCGAGACTAGATAGCCACTTTGGACGGCTCGGAAAATGTGAACTTTCGCGGTTTTGGCCTAAATGCCCTTTTTCCTCTAAGCCGCACTTTTCTTTGCTTTCCATTCCTGCATGCCGCTATTCAATGTTAGAACCCGATCACTCATGTATTTCAATTCGGATCACGAGAGGTGTGTCCGACACTCGAGGAATTTCGAACTTTGATGGAGTCTCGGCGCGACGAAGAAATCATACCACAACTCCGTTTTTGCCATGCCCAAGCTTTAGGACGGATGTGCAGATTAACATTACACAAGACTCGATCCTTGGCACATGATGGAGAACTAGACATCCTCGGTTTAGTTCATCGATTTTCCGCTATTGGAGACAGGAGTGACATTCTTTGGCGAGGCCGCCAGCAACATGCCCTTTGTTTATGCCTTCTTGTGCAATTCCTCCTTGCCACTAGTTTTGGCAGAACTATCATCCGATTGATCAAAGTGGCCTAACATCTGAAAGAGGGTAAGAGTTGCATGGGTTTGGCATTGGCCGAAACCTTAATGGGTTTAGATGCTTTTCATCGAGGAGAGACTTCCCGGTTGGCAGGGAGTCCACTTCTTCTCCAGGTATTGTTTCCCACCCTGCTAATTTATAATTCTCACATCGCTCAACATTCACTCTCTATTTCCTCTCATAACCTCTTCCTTACTTTTCTCTCATCGTACACCTCTCTATTCTTTAATCTCTCTTATTTTTCATCCCTCCCTAGGTATAGTTAATGGATAAACTGCAAGTAGTGGACCCTTGCCCTAAGTACTCAGCCAGAGCTTACTTCTTTTGTCAACGGCTGGTCGATTTCCCCTTAGAGGGGTTATGGTGTGATCGGATGTGCAACAAATCTACAACGGGCATAACTTGGCGTTGCCCCTGGCTTAATTTGGTTGAGATGAACTATAGCATGTCCCGACAGTCGGGTGTAGATTTAATTGGCCTTACACATTGTGTATTCTACTTTCCTCTCCGGTTCAAAATCTAGTTCAAACATGATCAGATACGTCCAGATGAGGGAGTGGAATACACAGCTTCATTTTCGATTCAAGCCTCACACCTGCCCTAGTATCTCGTAGCTTGGAGGACGAGAGAGATTCTGGCCCCTGCCATTAGTTTTAGTTACATCCTATCTGAGGAGTGCTTGGCTTGGCTTGAAGAGGAGGCAGAGGTTGGGCCGTCTTTGGCATAGAGACACCTGACTTAGCTGTGCCCCTAGTTTTACTGTTCTGATCTTTTCTTTTCAAGTTTTGAGATGTAAAATCAACTTTGATCTAAATTAAAGAGGCATAATGTACTTGTGTTGAAATCAATAAAATTAAAGTTGCGAATACTGAAAATTTTCCTTTTCGGTCCCAAAAACAGGTCCAAGTTGTAAAAGGGTAAAATTTTGAACAAATCAACTTTTATTAAAACTTTTCAAAACAATTTTCGGAAACGATCACCACTTGACACACATAGAATCGATTCTCAAGATGTACAATCCCGAATCAAAAGATCATAACTGCCCTTGATTGCATATTACTGCTGCTCTACACTGTAATCAGCTTTTCTTCCCAACATAAAGAGCACAAACGAACGAATAGATGATGAACAAAGCTGACCTGATTGGGAAAACGGACAGGACAATTGAGTTGGAGATAGTTACAGCCGAACTTCAGTGTGAAATTGCCTGCATATCCCAAAAATGGGAATCAGGCCTTACGTAGTTCGGTTAAGGTTCAATCGAGTATTAACTCTCTACTTTTGCGCTCTAACTTTTGCCAAAGTCGCCCTTTAGGGTTATCAACCTTGCGAGCTCAGTTTTTCTTCATTTCTAATTTTCTATGCTCTAACTTTTGCCTAGGTCAGTCTTTTGGGTTTTTGGCCTAGTGAGCCTCTCAGGGGTAATATTTTTTCAACTTATCCATGTTGATCGGCTACGAAAATTCCAGGCCATCTAAGTCCATGAGAATAACCGCCCCTCCTGACCAGATTGACTTGATGATGTAAGGACCAGTCCAATTGGGTATGAACTTTCCCCTTGGGTCATGGATGGGAACCCGATTGTCTTTCAGTACCATGTCCCCTTCTTTTAGATTTTTGGACTTAACTTTCTTGTTAATAGCCCTGGCAATTTGACGTTGGAAGCCCTGGACATGATACAATGCCCTCAGTCTTCTCTTATCAAATAACATTAACTCTTCAAACCTACTTCGCCACCAATCTGCCTCAGCTATCTGACACTCAGCCATAATCCATAGCGATGGCATTTCAATTTTGATCGGTAAAACAGCCTCTATCCCGTAAACGAGAGAATAGGGGGTTGCCCCTATAGATGTTCAGATTGAGGTTCTGTAGCCCCAGAGCGCCAATGGAAATTTATCTGGCTCGTCCTTGTAAGTTTCCACCATCTTCTGTAGAATTCTCTTGATATTTTTGTTGGCGCCCTCAATGGCTCCATTGGTCTGCTACCTATAGGTTGAAGACTTATGGAAAGCCACGTTATAAACGATGTGGTGCTGTCGCAAAAAAAGAAAAAAGAAAAAAGAAAAAAAAAGTATAAACCTACAATAAAATTATTAAAAGTATTAAAATTACCTGTATTAAATGAAAAATGATTGAAAAAGAAACCAATAATTACATAATAATATAAAAATTTATGTATAGAATAAACAATTTCTTCATAATAAAAATATTCTTGCATTCGTAACTACACATCAACAAAATTACCCCACTACATAATGTTCCATAACAGATATATAATGTTTAAATACATAATGTTGTTCATAATTCAAAATAACAATAAAAAAAAAATTACAAGTTTTGCTCATCATTGTCCGTGGGTAACAAAAACAAAAGTTAGTCGCATTCTTCACAGACATGCATTCCAGAAGAAGCAAACTCCTACTCGGGAAATATCTAACAATAAAAAATAAATATAATTGATGACAATATATTTTTGTGTTAATATGTTAATTACAAAAAAACATAAAAATTTAACTACTATATAATTACAAAGTTAATTAAGTAAATATTTTTTCCTAGACCGAAATCTGTCTCTAGCTCCCAAACAGGGAACCAGATTTGAGTCCCGTCTTCTCCCACAAGTCTCCCGTAGCTAGGCAGTCGTGTTTCCCAAGTTTCGTTCTACTTCGACGTCGTTTGGTGATTTTGGGGCATTAACGCTTCGAATTCTAAGTTTCTTAAGAAACTAGTTTGCGTAGAGTGAAATCCAACCCTAACTCCCAAACTTGGAATCCGATTCGACTCCCGTCTTCTCCCACAAGTCTCTCATGCCTAGGCGGTCGTGTGTGCCAAGTTTCATGCTACTTTGACACCATTTGGTGATTTTGGGGTGTTAACACCTTGAATTGTAAGTTTCTTAAGAAACTAGTTTGCCTAGAGTGAAACTCAACCCTAACTCCCAAACCGGAAACCCGATTCGAGTCCCATCTTCTCCCACAAGTCAATTGTGCCTAGGCAGTTGTGTGTGACAAGTTTTGTGCTACTCCAACTCCGTTGGTGATTTTGGAGCGTTAACACCTCGAATTCTAGGTTTTTTAGGAAACTAGTTTGTCTAGAGTGAAATCTAGCTCTAACTCCCAAATCGGGAATCCGATTCGAGTCCCATCTTCTCCCACAAGTCTCTCGTGCCTCGGCGGTCGTGTGTGCCAAGTTTCATGCTACTCCGACAGCGTTTGGTGATTTTGGGGCATCAACACCTCAAATTCTAAGTTTCTTAAGAAACTAGTTTGTTTCTTAAGAATGAAATCTGGCTCTAACTCCCAAACTGGAAACCTGATTTGAGTCCCGTCTTCTCCCACAAGTGTCTCATGCCTAGGCGGCCGTGTGTGCCAAGTTTTGTGCTACTCTAACTCCGTTTGGTGATTTTGGGGCATTAACACCTCGAATTTTAAGTTTCTTAAGAAACGAGTTTGCCTAGAGTGAAATCCGGTCCTAACTCCCAAACCGGGAACCCGATTCGAGGTCCATCTTCTCCCACAAGTCTCTTGTGCCTAGGCGGTCGTGTGTGCCAAGTTTCGTGCTACTCCAACACCGTTTGTTGATTTTGGGGCATTAACACCTCAAATTCTAAGTTTCTTAAAAAACTAGTTTGTTTCTTGAGAGTGAAATCTAACTCTAACTCCCAAGCCGAGAACCTGATTTGAGTCCCGTCTTCTCCTAAAATTGTATCGTGCCTAGGCAGTCGTGTGTGCCATGTTTCGTGCTACTTCGACCCCATTTGGTGATTTTGGGGTATTAACTCCTCAAATTCTAAGTATCTTAAGAAACTAGTTTGTTTCTTAAGAGTGAAATTTCGCTCTAACTCCCAAACCGGGAACATAATTTGAGTCCCGTCTTCTCTCACAAGTGTCGCATGCTTAGGCGGTAGTGTGTGCCAAGTTTTGTGCTACTCTGACCCTGTTTGGTGATTTTGGGGTGTTAACTCCTCGAATTCTAAGTTTCCTAAGAAATTAGTTTGGCTAGAGTGAAATCAGACCCTAACTCCCAAACCGGGTACCCGATTCGAGTCCCGTCTTCTCCCACAAGTCTCTTGTGCCTAGGCGGTTGTGTGTGCCAAGTTTTGTGCTACTCCGACGTCGTTTAGTGATTTTGGGGCATTAACACCTCAAATTCTAACTTTTTTAAGAAACTACTTTGTTTCTTAAGAGTGAAATCCGACTCCCACTCCCAAACCGGGAACCTAATTTGAGTCCCGTCTTCTGCCAAAACTCTCACATGCCTAGGCTATTGTGTGTGCCAAGTTTCATGCTACTTTGATGTTGTTTGGTATTTTGGGACGTTAACACCTCAAATTCTAAGTTTCTTAAGAAACTAGTTTGCCTAGAGTGAAATCTGGCGCTAACTCCCAAAACGGGAACCCGATTCGAGTCCCGTATTCTCCCACAAGTCTCTCGTGCCTAGGCGGTCGTGTGTGCCAAGTTTCGTGCTACTCCGATGTTGTTTGGTGATTTTGGGGCATTAACACCTCAAATTCTAAGTTTCTTAAAAAACTAGTTTGTTTCTTAAGAGTGAAATCCGGCTCTAACTCCTAAACCGAGAATCTGATTTGAGTCCCATCTTCTTCCACAAGTCTCTTGTGCCTAGGCAGTTGTGTGTGCTAGGTTTCGTGCTACTCCATCACCGTTTGGTGATTTTGGGGTGTTAACACCTCGAATTCTAAGTTTCTTAAGAAACTAGCTTGCCTAGAGTGAAATCCAGCCATAACTCCCAAACTAGGAACCCGATTCGAGTCACGTCTTCTCCCACAAGTCTCTCGTGCCTAGGCGGTCGTGTTTAGCAAACCTCTCCTCCTCTCGATTAATCAAGTTTTTCAAAGCCAAGGGAATTTATTACCCTTTGTTTTCATTAAAATTCTGAAAATCTTGGTCAATGCAATAAAGCAACGGCACAGAGAAGCACACAGAATCTGCAGAGTTCTCATTCAAAAGGTTTGGATCTTCAGTTACAAACTCAAAAGAAAAGCTAAATGAAGACCTAGACAGGACTTTGGTATCCAGGTTACCACCCCTAGAAATACCAGACTCAAACTTAGAAGAACTTGAATCTGATCTCGACTCCACAGACTAAGTGGAATCAGATTCTAGCTCACCACCCGTTTCAGAACTGGGCAGATAGCCTTCCTCCAGCTACTAGATAAGGGATGGTGCCCTTGATGCATCCAAAATGTCGCTGGACGGGTTCACACCCGGTTAGTCGTAGGATCTATCGGGAGACTAGCCAGTGCTATCCCTACTCCAAATTCGCTGCCATCTGAGTCACCTTTCGTGCTCTGTTCAACTTTGATGCCTGGTTCAGCCCTTTCTTCAATATCACTATCCTGCAGCTATGAATCAAATAAGATCTCAAACCCAGGAACACGTTGCTTCGAGGAATTCATACAAGGCTTGGGAAAGCCGCAAGAAGGGAAATCCTCTCCCTCTCGAACGAAATGGCCATTCAGTGTCCCTTGGATTGGCCTGTGGATGAGTTCATAGTGTTTTCCGACTTGTTTGGCCTTGGCTCTACCTTTCATCTCTTCCCTCTTCCTGATCCAGTCCTCTTTGGTGGGCGCATAGCCCAGTCTAAAGGCATGTAGATTGTGTGGCACATCTGTCAGTGTTACAACGCCTTTCCTGCCACTTCTCCCGTGTCCCATTCCTGGAACATGCTTCAGCTTGTTCATGAAATAGATGGACTATGCATTGACGTACATGTGTTCGTCTACCGCCAGAATGGTCTGCACTACCCGTGCTTCAACCAAAGTGAATCCTAAGAGGAATACATCCTCTTCGCCATGGGTGATCTCCAGCACTGGCGTAGTTACCTCTGGCGGCAGATGAATAGATGAATTACCAAAACAATCACCACTCCTTCCCCATGAAGGTACTTCAACATCTAATGGAGAGTTGAGGAGACGGCTTTCACATTATGCAACTTGGGCCTCCCTAACAGTAAACTGAAGGTTGCTGGCACTTCCAAGACATGGAACTTGACCTCTTGCTCAGCTTGGCCGACCTAGACTCTGACTTGCACTGTGCCCATGACCTTTCTATTTATATTATCATATGCCTGTATTACTTGGGTTGTGGGAACAAAGTCCGCTGGTTTAAGGCCAATTACATAGGCAGTGTGAGAAGGATAGTCATTGATGGCCAAACTGGTATCTACAAATACCACCAACACCCATTTCTCTATGCACTCCACAGATATGTACAAGGGTTTGTTGTGAGCCGAGCCCTTCGGCAGCAACTCTTTGTCAGAGAAGGTAAGGATTGGCCAGGCACCACTTGGAAAGACCAAACCTACTAGCTGCTCGGGCCTGGTGTCAACGGACAATTTAGCGTTGTCCATTGCCGACAATACTGCCTGTCGGTGTACCCGGGAGGCCATGAGAAGACCCAGATGGAGATGTCAACTTGGATTTTCTTAAGCTATTTCAAAACTGTCTTTTCTTCTCGCTGTTTCTCGGTCTCTCTGTCTTTTCCAGACGTTTTTGCTTGATCCAGGTGCGGTGGCTTAAAATACCACCCACTTCTTGTCAGATGGTCTATTTCTTCAGCATACCATGGGTTGTCCGGAAGGCACTCGCCCCAGTCTTCATCAGTGCGGTCCAGATGCAGATCATCATCATCCCACAATTTGCCCTCAGCAGCCGACAAACAGTTGTCCATCTTTGTTTGTATCACTTTTACATCATAGGCGTCCCCCACAGGGTGTTGGGCCATTACAGCTTCCCGACCATTTTTAATCATTTCTTGTTGAAACTGCTTCAATGAAGCTTCATATTCCGTGTCCACAGTACTCATAACTCCCTCTTCCTGGCTAGGTTTTTCACACCAGCACTCTTCGGCAGTTTTCCTTTCTCATCGGCCCTTTCGGCCACTAGAACGATCTCTGCTTCCTTTCCGTCTGGTTTCATTTTAGTTCCTTCCTCCTTATCTGGTTGATCACTCAGCCATCCAGAGTTGTCAATTGATCTGTTCATGTCGAACCAGTTGGTCTATAAATCTCCCTAATCCTACTCGTCAAAGAACTGTAGGTTGTCCAAATCCTCCTCGAGTTCTGCCAAATCATCTAATTCCTGGTTCGGGCCATCTTTCTTGACCACATTGATGTCTATTGAGGTCGGCAGCACTAATTTGCGCTTCGTTTGACCAGTTGGCGCATTGTAGCAGCTTGGGTCACACACCATATTAGGTAAGTCCTCAACGTACTCCAATAACGGACTAGTACATTCCTCCAAGGTCGACTCTTCTTCCACTATAAGCATCACCACAGGCTTGGATTGGGGGTTGGACGTGTCCAGCATGCACAGATCTGTACCTTCTGGAATGAATAACGTCGATTTTGGTAGGTGGAAGGAGGTAATATATACGTTGGGGTCGTAAGGGGTGGCCAGTGTATGGATCAAGTTGAGATTTCGAGGTGGGGGGACATGATTATGGGTTGGGACTGGATTTGTGGTTACATTTGGCTTTTGAGGTGGAGCGATCACCTTGTTGTCCATGAGATCCTGAATCTCACGACGCAATCGAAAGCAGTGGTCGGTATCATGACCATGCTGTTAGTGAAATGCGTAGTATTTTGCGGGGTTGTGTTTAGGTGAAAGAGGATCAGGCAATGGGCGGGGTTCTAAGGGTTTAAGGTGCCCTTTCTTGACTAGCACCTTCATGGCTTGAGAGAGAGTCATGTAGAGTTTGTTGAAAGTCCTCTAGGATTGGGTAGGATTGGATGATATTTGTGAGCTTGTATTGGCAAAGGGGTCGGCAGTCTTGGTTGTGGTGACAATGCTTACATCTGACGGCCTCGCAGTTGTGCTACCACTGGCAGCATTGGAACTACGGACAAATGGCCTTTTTGCTAGCTCTTGTTTCATAGCGTCTTCAATTTGCACCCTAATTTCATGGAGTTCAATAAATGTGAACAAAGGTAGGACGATCATCTTTTGCAGCAACTTGCCGTGCAGATTCCGGATGACCATCCTAATCGAATCCTTCTCGGAAGGCCTTGTGGTCACCATCAAGGCCTTAGCTCTCCACCTTGTCACAAATTCAGAGAAGCCCTCCTTTGGCTCTTGGCATGTTGCCTCGAGATCACGAGTTGTGACCTCGATCAGTGTATTATACGAATATTATGCTACAAAGGCCTCAGTCATCTCTTCCCAATTCTATTTAACAGAGTCTTCCAACTTTGCATACTATATGGCCGTTATACCTGACATGGTACAGCCAAAGAGAGACAGCTTCTATAGTCTAGTCAGGCCCATAGGCCACAAGATATCCGAAAATAGCCGTAGGTGAACCATCGGATCTCCAGAACCATCAAAACGGTCGATGTGCGACATTTTGAACCGATCTGGCAATGTCACTGTAGAATCGCTATACCCGTCCTCTATGTCCGGGATGGAGTTAACCCCTTCTGCTTTCTTGAATAACTTCTCCAGTTTATTGACCTTGAGTACAGTTAGGTCAACCTCAAACTCAAACGGAGCCTCAGTTTGATAAATAGGTGCTTTGGAGGCTTGTGCTGGGATTGGCTCTGCTGGATTGCCCTGATTTTCTTGGACATTGGTAGTATGAGCAGTGGCTCTAGGTGCTAGGATACTCGTGGGAGGTGCATGGGATGAAGAGGTCGTTGCCGGCTGTTGTTGCTATTGTTATAGCCAGTTTATAACCTCGGCCTAACGGGTCATGACCTCGGCCTAGCGGGTAACATCTTGTTGTAGGATTTCAACTGTCTACTGCAAATGATGTATCAATTCTTCCATATTCACTGGGGGATACTGTGTCATCGGAATAGGCGAGTGATCTCGTACTGGGCTAGAAGTAGATGACTGTCCCTGAACCTGACTGGATACAGGTGAATTGACGGGTAACTAGTGTAAAAACCAAATCGATGAATTTTGCCTGATTCTTTTCCGTCTTGTAACGGGTGGGAGTCAGGTAAACATGGGCTGTCCCCGAACAAGATCCTCGGCTTTACAAAGCCTTCTGACTCGAGTCCAGAGTACTTGGGGGATATTCGATCTTTCTGAAGCTATGATGTTAAACTACCTAGCAAAAGAAATAAAGCAAAAATAGCAGTAATCATAAACCGCACTGCACCTCAACAAATGATGTAACCAACACAGACATGATCAAAGCTGTAGGACTGCACTCCACACTGAATTCCCCCTCCTCCCAAAAAAATAAATACCAAACTTGCAAACTTGCAACTGCTATGTACATTCCTGTACAGTCTCACTCTAAAGCACATACCAATTAAGTGAGAACCAGAACACCCCTATGAGGGGGTAGGGGTTACCCTGTCCTAGTTTCGTTAGGAACTAGGGTTCACTATTCAAACAAAGCAGCTTCCACGCAATCTTGCATTTCGGGTGATTATCTTGTCCTAGTTTGGAATAGTCTCTATAGCTTTTTGATATGCAACGAGGCTGAATGGTCAAAAAGGGTACCTCAGCAAGACTACCTAATATACCTCTCACACCTAACACCGAGAAGTGAAAGGAGGATCAAACGGTACAGTGGTAGTCCAAATCCAAGGGTTGTGTTCCCATCATGGTAGAGCCCACGACCAGTCAGCCTTTTGGCGAGTTTTTAGGCAAGCCTCCGGCAAACCGTCCAGGAATAGAAGATGAAAAACACAGTGACTTAAGCGCACCAATGCAAATGCAACACAAAGAAACATATAAGTATAGATAAAATTTCACATCATGAATTTCAAGTCAAGTTCTCTTATTTCCTTAGCAAAGTCGCCAAAAACTGTAGCTCAACTTTTCATGCTCCTTTCGAAAGATGAATAAGCCCTACAGTATCGGACTCCCGCGGTTCTGAATCTGATCTCACAAATGCAAAGTGAAATAGACAAACACCAAAGAGTCCAAATCTGGCAAATATTTGGAAAATCGATTTTGAATCAAATTGCCAAAAATGGACTACTTTGCTAGATACAGAGTCGCCACCTAAATATTTTTGAGAAATTTAGGAAACCCATGACTCGTGCCAAAGGCCACATGTCCGTCATCACCAAGATTTTCTTGGCTCGGGAACTTAGGTATGAGAGGGGAAGGTCATGAATTGAGCACCCCCGCTCGCCCGAGCAAAGATCGGCCTCTACTAATCATGATGTGAATCTTATTTACATTATATGCTTTTGTTCCGATTATTAGACTAGCATTACTATGTGGTGAGCACACAAGTATAGACTAATTTGCAAAAAGAGAAACATTTGATTTCATGTTTATTTTGAAAATTACTTTAAATATGTACCACTTGAAAAAGCGATCGCATAATGAACATTACTCAAATTATTTCAATTCAAGCAATTAGCCTTCATCCATGGGCATTCAAACAGTTTATCATTTAAGCACTTAGCCTCAGGGTGAACATGCTAAACATGGTAACAATCACATGCATGCAATATGCTAAAGCAAATATAAGCTCACCTAGTACTCCGAGCCAATAAAGATGACAGAGTTAGAATAATGCATGATCTTAACTATGTAATTATGACTAATGCAAAACATGCGATATGCAATTGCTAGGCTCGGCTACTAATTATGGCATATGATCAATTTGATAGCATGCGGTCTAAGCACGTATTCAAAGAGGTATTCAACTAACAATGCAAGTTAGAATGATGTGCCGAGCCCAATGCATGTAAGACAATGGATGCAAGACATGAGAGATGCTAAAAGAAACATGATACCCTAAACTAACCATCATAAGCAGGTAAATAAAAGAGAGAAAGACGTGGGGTTGGAAGACATACACATTATTACAATTGTGCCCTCGCACAGAACGGTTCGAATAAACTAACTAGCTAAGCTAATTAACTAGCTATTACAAAATGAATTAACTAACTATTCTAGCTAATTAATAATTACAACACAAAATTAATGAATCTAACTAATTATTAATTACAATAAACTAACTAGCTACGCTACTTAATTAATTACAATGCAAACTAATTAATTACAACGCAAACTAACTTGCAACTTCTAACTAATTAGTTACAGCGCTTACGGGAAGGCTAGCCCATTGGCTGCTTCTTCTCTCCGAATTTGATTTGAAGTATGTGACGCGCAAGTCTGTTAAGGGGAGAGTTGTGGCGGAATTTTGGCGAATCACCCAGTAGAAGGGAACGAAGCAGTAGAATACTTATTCCCAGATAAGGCAATTCTGCAAATTAAAGAAGAAACTTGGACAATGTACTTTGACGGAGCGTCTAATTAGTAAGATTATGGGATAAGGGTGTTGCTGATAGCACCAGACAATTCCCATATGCCCTTAGCCTTCAAACTCCGGTTCAAGGTATCAAACAACGAAGCAGACTACGAAGCATGTATCGCTGGTTTGGAAACCGCCCTAGAACTAGGGGCAAAACGGTTGGACGTCATTGGGGACTCAAACCTGTTTCTCAAGCAAAAGGAGATTGGAAAGTTAAAGAAGAAATGATGAAAGTTAAAGAAGAAATGATGAAAAAATATTACCAAACCCAAGATGTTCTAATTCCTAGGTTTGAGAAGTTAACCTTCACGCATCTGTTAAGGGAGAACAACAGGTTTGCTGACGCTTTATCAACTCTATCTTCTATGATAGACATCCATTTTGGAGTCCGAATGCGTCCGATCATTATTGAATAGAGATATGTACCGGCCTATGAGTTGATCGCCGCAATAGATGAAGTACAAGATCAGAACCCCTGGTACTATGATGTCTGGAACTTTTTGGAAAATGAGGCTTATCCACTAGGGGCAAATGCCAAAGATAAAAGGGCAATACGGCGAATGGCTGCTCAGTTTATCATCTGCGGGGGTAAATTGTACAAACGAGGCCATCTCGGAATGCGTAAGCTGTGTGTTGATGAAAAAGAGTCAAAACGCCCAATGGAGGCCATCCATGGAGGGGAGTGCGGATCACACATGAGCGGAGTAATGCTGGCCTAGAAGATTCTCAGGCAGGGTTACTACTGGTCTACCATGGAGGAGGATTGTATCGTTTTTGTTCGGCGATGCCACAAATGTCAGATCCATGCAAATCGCATGAATGTCCCGCCGTCAATGTTGTACAACATGACTTTACCATTGCCTTTTTCAATCTGGGGAATTGATATCATTGGGGCAGTTACACCAAAAGGATCGAATGGGCATGAGTATATCCTGGTAGCGATAGACTACTTTACAAAGTGGGTCGTAGCCCAATCCTACGTAGTGCTGAAAGTGTCACACGTAGCCAAGTTCATCAGGAATAATATCATCTGTCGTTTTGGGGTCCCGAATGAGATTATTTCAGACAACTGCTCCCATTTCAAGAAGGAAGTGATCGACATGTTGGAGAACTACAATGTGGCTTTTCACAAGTCATCCACATATCGGCCGTAAACCAATGGAGCTGTTGAGGCCGCCAACAAGAACATCAAGCACATTCTACAGAAGACGGTTGAAACTTATAGGGACTGGCCAGACAAACTGCCATTTGCTCTCTGGGGCTATAGAACATCAATTCGGACATCTACTGGGGAAACTCCGTATTCTTTAGTTTATGGGATGGAAGCTGTTCTGCCAATTGAAGTTGAAGTTCCGTCACTACGAGTTATAGCTGAGTACCAGATAGCAGAAGCAGATTGGCAGCAGAGCAGGTTTGAGGAACTAATGTTGTTCGATGAGAGAAGGCTGAAATCACTGTACCACGTTCAAGGTTATCAATGTAGGTTTGCCAAGCCTTTTAACAAGAAAGTTAAGTCTCGGAATCTTAAAGAAGGGGATTTGGTTCTCAAAGACAACCAAGCTCCCATCCACGACCGTAGGGGCAAGTTCAGATATAATTGGACTGGTCCTTATATCATCAAGTCTATTTGGTCGGTTGGAGCTGTCATCCTTATGGACCTAGATGACCTCGAATTCTCCCAACCAATCAACATGGACAACTTGAAGAAATATCACCCCTGAGAGGCTCGCTAGGCCGAAAACACGAAAGGGCGACCTAGGCAAAAGTTAGAGCACAAAAAATTGGAAATAAGAAAAACTAAGCTCGCCAGGCTGAAAACCAAGAAATGACGGCCTTGGCAAAAGGTAGAGCGCAAAAGGAGAGTGTTAATACCCAAGTGAACCCAAACTGAACTACGTAAGGCTTGATTCCCAATATTGGGATACGTAGGCAACTTCATTCCGAAGTCCAGCAATAAACAGTTCCAAATCAACTGTGTCCATGTGTTTGATTAAGGCATCTTTGTCCTTTCTACATCCAAGAGTTCAGTTGTGATCTCCACTATGAGAGCTGGTTACATTATAGTGCAGTGTTATTCAGACAAGGGGCAACTTTCCGTTTGCTAGGATTTGGAGTTGTACATCTCAAGGATAAATTCCGGGTGTGTCCAGTTGTGATCCTTATCGAAAATGGTTTTGAAAAGTTTTAATAAAAGTTGATTTTGTTCAAATTAATCTTTTTACAACTTAAACCATTTTTGGACCAAAAGGAAAATTTTCAGTGCCCACAACCTTCAATTCATTGATTTTAATACAGAGCTCTCTACCTCTTGATACAAATCAAAGTTACTTTTTATTACATTCAAAAGGAAAACTTGAAAGCACAGATCAAAGTAATAAACTTGGGGCATTGATGAGTCAGGTGTTCTTGTGCCCCCTCCCAGAGCTTGTGGAAGCTTCAGATGCTAAAGTAGGCCCGATTTGCACCACATCTTCAAGCCAAGCTATGCATTCGCCCGAAAGGGCGCAACTGAAATTGGGAGCGGGAGCCAGAAGTTCTCTTATCCTCCATGTAGTGGGATATCAAGCTAGTTGTGAGCCTCGGATTGAAAATGAAGTCGGGTACTCTACTTCCTTTTCTAGGCAAGTCTGGTCGTGTCCGAACTAACGCCAAAATCGAAACCGAAATCGAAAGTAGAAGACACAGTGGGTCAAGCCAATCAACTGAATGCCAGGCTGTCAGGCCATACTGTAGCTCATCTCAGGAAGATCAAAACAGGGGCAACGCCAAGCAATGTCAACAGCAGACCTGTTGCACATCTAGTGGCATCACCACCCCTCATTCTGGAAATCAACTAGCCGTTGGCGAAAAAAATAGCCGCGTGCTGAGTATGCAGGGCAAGAGTCCACTACCTTCAACCTATCCATGAGCCATATCTGGGGAGGGATGAAAAATAAGAGAGATTAAAGAATAGAGAGGTGTACGTGGAGAGAAAAAGTGAGAACAGATTTTGAGAGAAAAACAGAGCCTGAGTGCCGAGTGATGTGAGAAACACATGTGAGATAGGGTGGGAAACAATACCTGTAATAGTAATGGGCTTCCTGCGAGCTTGGTTGTCTCCCATCGATGGAAATCAAGTAAGCCTATCAAAGTCTCGGCTAGTGTCAAGCCAATGCAGCTCTTGCCCTCTTTCAAGCCTTGGGCCACTTCGATCAGATGAATGCTAAACCCATCAAAACCCAGGGCAAGTAGAAAATGAGCCAACATACACAGGCAGAGAGCATGTTGCCAAAAACTTTGCCAGAGACGATCACTGCGGTCGCCGGCATCAGAAAATCGATCAATGAGGCTGGGAATATCCAACTCCCCGTTGTGAACCAAGGAAAGTGAGCCCACACATTCTTCCTAGAGCTTAGACATGACTAAAATGGGACTAGGGTAGGATTTCCTCATAACCCTGGAATTCCATCAGAATTTGGAATTCTTCAAATGTGGGGCACATCTCTTGGCCTCCGAAGCTAAAAACATGAGTAACCGGATTCCAACATCTAACCGCAGCATGAAGGAATGGAAAACATAGCGGAGTACGACATAGTGGGAATAGTGCATTTATCCCAAAACCCCATAAATTCAGCTTTTCTGAGCCATCTAAAGTCGCAATCCAATCGGAGAGTTTTTCGGTGAAGAATGGCTCCATTTGAAGCAAAAACAGAGCTGAAATGAAGAAAACTACGAAGTTAGATCTTTTGTAGAAGATAAGGTGCTGAGTGGAAGATAGGTGGCAACAATCTGGAGGTTCCCTGCACTAGTGGCCGACTGGCCGGTGTTGGTGGTCGACCGACCACATTTTGTAGCCAACCGGCCGGTGTTGGTGGCCGACCGAGCACATTTTGTAGCCGACCGGCTACTACTATTGGCCAATAGCCATTTTTGGTGGCCGGTAGCATCCATTTGTGGCTGATGGCCTCCTATTTTGCCCTTTGGTCCATCCATGTGTTGAAAGTGCTAAGAACCTGTGTCTTGTTCCACTCTTGGTGCATTTTGTCGTCTCTCTTTAAGAATGTTGTTTCGATTTGCTTATTGAGTGATTGTTTCGCATATTAAGTTGTTGTATTTGTTGTTCATTGAGTTGTTTTACTTTGTTTGTTATGTGTTGGTCATTTCACTACCTGATAAGGAATTGCCAAAACAATGTACAACATCTAATTTCCATCAAATCCCATTTTTGTGTAAAATGGTGCAATACGATGCTCATAATATAAAATACAACATTTTTTTCTCAAAAGAGTTATTTTCATTCCGATCATGGTTTCTTTTTACAAAGAGTACAAGTTTTTAAGAAAATAAAGCTGTTTAAGTCTGTACAATGTGCTAACACTACTAGCAAAAAGAAACAAAGCAAAAAGCATCTAAATTGGCGCCAGCCACCTCAGGATCAAGAGGCCCTCTTCGTCCTCTTCCTCGGTAGAGTGGACCCTACGGCACTGTCACCATCGACGCTGCTGTCTGAATCTGAACCGGAGCCTAAATGAAAGCTGCCTCCGCTGCCCTCTTCGGAGCCCTCCTCAGCATCGCCACCACCCTCAGAACATGAGCTGGTGCCGCTACCTCCACCCTCAGATGACTCTGACTGGGGACTCGCTGGCTCCTCGTCCTCATTTGTCTCATCATCATCTGGGGCAGGCTCTGATGGGCCACTCTCGTCATGAGTACGTCTAGCTCTACCTCAGTTGCGAGCCGGAGCCCCTCGTCTCCCTCTCCCTACTGCCGAGGAGGTACAGATGGTCCCGCTGTTGCTCCTGCTGGAGCGCCTGGTGTGGCTGGGATCTGAAAAGAACAGTTTGTCGAAAATGTTAATTGTTGCATATATCAGAAGCAAAGATGGAATGCAACATGCAGTGAATGAATGCAATGTATCGAATCAATACAGTATGGAGCAGATTGCAGTTGAAAGGCTAATGTGTCAGCAGAAGGTTTGATGGCATGAAATGTAAGCTGAAGAAGCTTACCGGAATGACGTAAATGCTAAGCATGTTTATGCTCATCTACATCATCCCCATCAGAGAAGTCGTTAGCTCGAGAGCCTGCCCGGTGTACTCTATGGATGCCTGTAAATGTGTTGAGATGATCAACGGTCTATAAAGCATAACTAAAAAGAATTGAATGTGCAAAATGTAAAGTATGGTACATACTGGGGTCGGGCCTCGAACTCCGACAAGCTCATGACCAGCTAGTGCAGGCTCAATGGGAATCTGGTAAGCCTCCCCTGTGGGTCGTCAGCAAGTCAGCATAGTAGGCAACTCTGGCCATCCCGCCCTCTGCCTCGTCAGATAACCTCTCCTGCTGCGGGTCCCGGACGCCCTGGCCCCTTCGCCTCTCTCTCTCTCACCTCTGCGAGCGCCAGTCAAAGGCGACATAAGGTATGTTTGGATAAAGGTTGTTTAATCACCATCGACTTGGAGAAGTTGGCGTCCCAGCCTCTGGTAAAATCGATCATCTCTTGGAAAGTGTATCTCTCTGTCGCCCTCATGTATGTCAGAGGTGGCATCAGGACTACTGGCTCAGGCAAGCTGATGGTCTGGTGGAAAAATTGCTCCCCTAAGAACCATGCCCGACAAACTGGGCCCTCGAACAGAATCTGGAAGCGAAAAGCCTCTCGAGCGCCAGCAAACTAGTCCCTGACTCCCTCAGGCATCGTCACCCAAGGCTGCCAAGTAATCTATAAACAGAAAGTATCCAATTGTTAGCTATCATCAGATATTTCGATATGTGTCAGAATCAAAGAAAAAGGGAAATGACAATAGAAACTTGAGTTATCTCGGTCATGCCCACAGTATCGAAGTATCGGCGGAACAAGGAGAAAGACTCCCGGGATCTCTGCTGGCACCTTTCATTGTATCGATGTGAGTATGGCACGACAGGCGGCATCTCCACCTCTGGCTCTGGGGCAAGTCTCAAGAAATAGGCGCACACCTATAGCTGCAGAAAGTGAAAGGGCAACAGTGAATATACAATAGATAAGTACAAGTAGTGCGGAAAACAGAACATGTGCGCCATCTCCAAAAAATACAATGTGCAGTGTATACAGTTTACAGCGTGTGCAGTGTGTCGATAATGTAAAGAAAAAAGTAGATTGTGTGTGTACAGTTTACAGAGTGTGCAGTGTATAGAAAGTGCAAAGCAGGAAGCATGGTAGGAAATGCAAGACAGAAAAGTAAAGTGTACCTCCCAGGCCCACCAGTAGCCTCCAATCAGATGCCCGCTCCGGCGGGAGGTAGAGCTCACATATCCGTATAGTGTGGCCAAGCCTGTGCCACCCAGTCGTAGAATCGAACATGAGATAGGTCCACCAAAGCACTCAAAAGGTATAGCCCGACGGTGTTCGCCTGGTCGGCAAACAGTGTAGTGCCAAACAGGAACATCAGGAAACCTCAGGCATAGTGCTCGGTCTTCTCTCGAGTCGCTGGCATAGTCCCTCTGTAGTGGTCTGGAAACCAGGAATATCTAACCATCCCTGATCGGGAGATAGGTGGGCAAGTCCCTAGCAGGTAAATCTGGGCAGCCTCTCACTCGCCCATGTCTATGTCGTAAGGAATCGGATGACCCCCCACCTCTATGCTGGTGATCATAGAGAAGTCAAAGGGAGTCATCGTCATCTCCCTTGCGGTAGAGAAGTGAAAGGAATTGGTGGTATCCCACCACCTCTCTACCAAAGCACCCAGTAGAGATCTGCTCGCTATGAGGTGTGAGAGCCCCATGCAGAATGCACCAAAGTCGGCCTCGTCAATGATATGGTGAAAAGAGTCCGGGAGCTCTATATACCACTCCCTCACGGAGGTGGTCCCATATCCTCGAATGGCATGTGAATCGCCCTGTGTTCAGGACAAGCAGATGCAAAGCAGTGTAAGAAATACAGTGCAAGAGTATGTTCAGGACAAGCAGATGCAAGGCAGTATAAGAAATGCAGTGCATAAATGTGTTTGGAATGAACAGATGAAAGGCAGTGTGAGCTATGCAAGAAATGCAACCTACATTATGGAAAATAAAGAAAAAATGTATACCTCGGAGGCACTATGAGATAGATGTGACTCCGGCTCGCGTAGCAAGAGGTCCTCCGGTGCGCCTTGTATAAACCCCCTAAACTGACGAATGCTATCGGGAGGTAGCATGTGTATCTCGGGATGATACGCCGCCGGGTCAAAAGATCGAACACTGAGCGGCAATGGCTCAAACTCTGGATCCGCCTCCATCTCCGGAGGAGCTTTGTCGTGTGGGATGTCATCCGCCATCTCAAGGAAAGATAAGAAAATGGTCGAAAATGTGGAAATGGGTGGAGAATGCCAAAAGTCAACTCTGAGAGAGGACAAATGGAAGAAAAAGTCAAAGGTCGGAAAAGGGCACTGAACTCAAGGGTACTCGAGGGAAACAAACCTCAAGTGGTGGAAATGAAGAAAGAAACACCTAAAGCAACTTCCAATCGATTCAAAGTGTTGTAAACTATGAGGGTTTACCGAAGGATATGTTTATGGAGCGTTGGAAAATGTGTTTGAAGCTCGGATCTAAGGCGGATGAAGGTCTAGAGAGGGAAAAGAGTGTTTTTTGGCAATGAAGTGTAAGAAAATGGTCAAAAATGTGGAAATGGGTGGAGAATGCCAAGAGTCAACAAAAGTCAACTCTGAGAGAGGACAAATGGAAGAAAAAGTCAAAGGTCGGAAAAGGGCACTGAACTCAAGGGTACTCGAGGGAAACAAACCTCAAGTGGTGGAAATGAAGAAAGAAACACCTAAAGCAACTTCCAATCGATTCAAAGTGTTGTAAACTATGAGGGTTTACCGAAGGATATGTTTATGGAGCGTTGGAAAATGTGTTTGAAGCTCGGATCTAAGGCGGATGAAGGTCTAGAGAGGGAAAAGAGTGTTTTTTGGCAATGAAGTGAGGGAATGAGGGTTGAAGCCTTACATTTAAATACCCAAGGTGAAATGCCAAAACTGCCCCGAATCTACCATCGGTGGCCGTCCGGCCACCAGTAGTGGCCGACAGCCACCACTTGTGGCCGATGGGCTCCCGGAGTGCCCGACAGGCCTTCAATCTTCTCCTTGCATGTTTTTCTGTTGTTTTGTGCCCTCATTTCTCAAGAAAGTGCAAGGAAAACATACTTTTAAGCTCAAGTGGCCTCTACGGAAGCACCAGACCGTGTTTTCAGTGTATGGTACTCAACACGAACGAGGTGTATCCTTTTAACTTGTTACAACTCGTCTGAGAAGTTGGAGGTTGCGATTGAGTCATTTTTACCGTGCACCACTTTTGTCATTGCCCAGAGTGTGTGCCCCTTTGTCATTTCATGGAACATGCCTTTCACATGAGGTCTTGCATCGTCTCTTATTCGCATAGAGCATGCATCTTGTACTTTTGCGTAGAAAATGCTTGTGTTCATTGCATTGTATATGCTCTTCATCTTGCATTGAATATGCGCTTCTCATCTTGCATTGAATATGCGCTTCTTGTCTTGCATAGAACATGCATTGGGTGTCTTGCATGAAGCATACATTTGTTACTCATGCATGGAACATGCATTTATTAATCTTGCATAGAATATGCATCTCGATGTTGCATGGAGCATGCATTTGCCACATTTGCATAGAATATGCACTTCTCACGCTTGCATAGAATGTGCATTTCTTTGTCGATGCATGGAACATGTGTTTTGTATCGTTGCATAGAACATGCATCACCATGTTTGCATAGAGTATGCATGTTGCATTGAATATGCAGTGTTGTTATTCTGCGCAGAACATGCTCTCGCTCATGTCGCATAGAATATGCCTCTGTTTTGTTTTTTTTTTGCATGTTGTGCATAAAATATATCTCTAACATTGCATCATGGTTATTCAACTTGCATAGAACATGTATTTTTATCTTGTTGTATCTGTTAAGTCTCTTTCTTTTGCAAGCACGATATTGTATGTACGGTTCATTCAAAGCTGGTGCAACCAGACGATATTGTATGTATGGTTCATTCAGAGGAATTCTGGGTAAGATCATTCATGCCCCCTTGAACTCCTTGTTTTGGTTAGAAGTATTCGGGTACGCCCGATGCTTACATCACTCCTTGCTCTGGTTAGAAACATTAGGACGTGTGCCCGATGTTTATACCACCTCCTGGTTAGAAGTGTTTGGAACGTGTTTCGACGCTTATACAACCTCTTTGGTTTGAAACATTGGGACGTTTGCCCGATTTTTACACCACCTCCTCGTTAGAAGCATTTGGAACGTGTTCCGATGCTTATACCACCCCATTGGTTAGAAACATTGGGACGCGTGCCCGATGTTTATACCACCCTCTGGTTAGAAGCGTTTAGAATGTGTTCCAACGCTTATACCACTCTCTTGCTTTGGTTAGAAATATTGGGACGTGTGCTTGATGTTTATACCACCTCCTTGTTTTGGTTAGAAACATTAGGACGTGTTCCGATGTTTTTACCACCCTCCGGTGTTTTCACCGCTATCTTTTCCCTCTCGCACGTGACGCATTAGGGCGCTTCCGTTAAATGTATCTGGACGGATGCCAATGCTTATACCGCTCTTTGTTTTGGTTGCATAATAGTTGGATGTGTTTCACTTGTTACCGCCCTTCTCTATGGCTCGTAACTTTAAGGTGTCCCCAGGTTCACACTATCTCACTTCTCGCGTGTGCCACGCATTAGGATCTTGTTTCACACCTCGGGTGCGCCCGAGGGTTGTGTTATTCTCTATCTTTCCTACGTGAGGCATAGTTAAGCATGCATAATTTTCTTACATCCTTTCAGCATGAAATGTGGTTTGGTTCATGTTTACTTGTTGGTGTATGAGTTTACTGTAACATTTGTATCTAGATGTTCTTTTATATTCTCATTGCATGATCATAAGTTATATTGTTGCATCATGCATATCATTTGCATCTTGCCCCAGAACTACGCTGGTTTGATTCTTTACAAAAGGATACGTAGGCAGCCTACGGGCGCAACCGTTCTTTGTTTTGCTTATTTGTTTGTCCAAGTCTTCGGTCTTGTCAAAAATGGGTCGTCTTTGGGCATTGACATTCACTCCCGTCATTTCGTGACTTCTGAGCTCTGTCAAAGAGGGGCAACTGCAGACACCCCATTTTTGATCGTCCTTAAGACTTGGACGTCATCATTTGAATACTCGATGATCATCCACATTTGTGCTCGTTTTGAACGCTTGAAGTTATTGGCTGAGTGCCTTGCCTTTAAGCCTTTGAAACTTGTCTGTTTTGTGCTTGGTTGTGGACCAAGAGCTTGTTGCTTCAAGTATGGAGGACAGGGTGGCTTGTCGGCCAGCCCTACAACCCATCGGCCAGGGCTTGTTCCTATCGGCCATCAGTGATGACCGGTCAGCTACATTGATGGCCGGTCAGCCACCAATGATGGCCGACAGCCATTTTTCTCCTTTTTCAGATATTTGTTTGCCAGCTGTGCCAGCTGTTGCTCACTAAAGCTCATCTCCATACACGTGTATGGAAGGATGAATACAAGCTCTAAGCTTGAGCTTGATTTTCTATATATAGGGGGGTCTCTCCCCCATTTTGAGGGGTTATACAATTTTGAGCAAATTTCTCCCTCTCTCTCTCTCTCTAGAATTCTCTCTCTCTCTTCTTGTTTTGTGCCTTATAGTTAGAATTTCCTACACTTTTGCACTAAGACCCCTAACCAAACATCTTCATCTTGGAGTGAGGTCCTTTGAGGCTTAGTTTGAGCTCCTAAGGGTGGTTTAAGCTCAGAATAGTGGTTGTTTTTGTGTTGTGCTTCAAGAGGTAAAGTCTAACCTTGTAAGCTTTATTTTAATTGCTTGTTTTGCCATCTTTTTACACTATTTTTGGGCTGGTTTTCAACTACAAAAATATATGTTTTTCAGTCATAAAAATGTTGGTTTGAGCCTATTTTGAGTTAGAGGGTTGTCTCCACATTTTGCTCTTTGGCTTGTGAAGCATTTTGTGTCATTTCTTACCACCTTTAAATCAAACTTTTTGGCCCTTTTAAACACTGAAATCCAAAGTTATTTCAGTGGTAAAAATCAACTCTTGAAGTCCAAAATAGGAGGGGTTAGCCTCTCCTCCTTGGGTCATGCTTCCATGCCTAGTTAGCATCATATGTCAATTTGATTTTGTAGCTTGTGTTAGCTTAGTTCAAGCATGTTTTAGGCTCTATTTTTTCATGTTTCAACTCTGTTTTGGGTTGGTTGGAGCATTTGTTGCTTGCTTTTTGCACTTGTAGTGCAATTGTGCTTACCAGTCTAGCATGCCTAAGGGTTTAGCCTATTATTCTAGCTTGTGTTAGCTTAACTTCAGCATGTTTTATCTACTATTTTGGCCTACTTTAGCTTTGTTTTGGACTGGTTAAGTCCTTCGTGGCTTGTGTTGCATGGCTATAGGATAATGGTCTTCCTTAGCTCATTGTTTTAAGGCTTTAAGCTTGAAGTGTTTGAGTTGTTTGCATGCTGTAGCATCATTTTACATATAATTTCAGTGTATATAACTCTGTCATATGCTCATTTATTTCACTCTTTCATTGCTTTTGAGAGTTGTGCCTTGAGTGTTGTTTGCAAGCTAACATGCGATCATGTTTTTCTAGCATTTTGTACCTTAATCTCAGCATGTTTTAGCCACTGTTTTGGCATGTTTTAATTCTGTTTTGAGTTGGTTTGGTCAGTTGAGGCTTGTATTGTATGGTTGTGGTGCAATCTCCTTCACTAGCTTAATGTTTTAGGCTCTTAGCATGACTTGCATGTGTTATTTTCATGTTTTAGTGTCATTTTGCATGCCATTTCAGCACTGAAATCTCTGTCATCTCCCTCTATTCTTAACTCTTTCATTTGTTTTGAAAGTAGCTTTGAACCTCTTGTTGGCTTCAGTGTGGAATTGAGGCCCTCATGCCTAATGGTTTTAATCCTCTCTTGAGGGTTTCTACTAACCAACAGCATGAGACCTCTTTCATGCTCAAGGCATGCGTGGTTCAAGCCCTCTTTCCATTAGAGGACAATCACCTTTGAATTAATCAGTTAAAGGACTAATCGGTAATGTAAAATGTGTAAATAAAACATGACAAGTAAAACTTGAGCAAGTTAAGCATGTTGTGTTGCATTGCATGTGTTTGGATCGGACGTTAATCCAAACACAAGAAAAATGGGACATTTCATACTCGAAGTGATGAAAAGTACCACTTTTCTTAGTCACCGTCACCCTTGATCATGCATGATAGGGTGGTGGTTGTTTTGGTCTTGTTTGTGCGTTCATTGACCTTGTACAAGCTTGGTTCTCTACCCATCATCATTGAAAGTGCTTGGTTGATGGCTTGGGAGCCAAGAATTACACTTCTTTGACCTTGTGTAATGATAAGAAGGGTAATAGTACATATATTGTTTGAGAATACACTATTTTACCTCTGTTTGCTCTCTGTTGTAGCAAAAAAGAGAATTCCACGAAATGGGCGGTAGACCGGCCACCAGCAGTGGCCGATAGCCACCTTTTGTGGTCGACTGGCCATCAGTGAAAAGTTTGCTCAGTATGTTCCTAAGGTGGAGCAGAGGTGTTCTGGAAGTCGGTACAATTTTCAGAGATCAACAAGTGCAAATAGAGGCATCCAAAGGCAAGGCGGGGGATTTTCGGGAGGAAACCAACCGAGCATGCATGCGCTTGGTTCTCTACCCATCATCATTGAAAGTGCTTGGTTGATGGCTTGGGAGCCAAGAATTACACTTCTTTGACCTTGTGTAATGATAAGAAGGGTAATAGTACATATATTGTTTGAGAATACACTATTTTACCTCTGTTTGCTCTCTGTTGTAGCAAAAAAGAGAATTCCACGAAATGGGCGGTAGACCGGCCACCAGCAGTGGCCGACAGCCACCTTTTGTGGCCGACTGGCCATCAGTGAAAAGTTTGCTCAGTATGTTCCTAAGGTGGAGCAGAGGTGTTCTGGAAGTCGGTGCAATTTTCAGAGATCAACAAGTGCAAATAGAGGCATCCAAAGGCAAGGCGGCGGATTTTCGGGAGGAAACCAACCGAGCATGCATGCGTCCCTCGCCCTCGAGGCCATTTTAATTGCTTTAATTAGTTAGCGTAGCTAATTATTTAATTCAAGTGTTGTACTTGATTAGTTTGTGTAACTAGTTATTCAATTTCAATTTGTTGTAATTAATGAGCTTAGAATAAGTTAGTTAATTAGTTTCAATTGTGTTGTAATAATTAGTTAACTAGAATAGTTAATTAGTTGGTTTGTAATAATTAGCTTAGCTTAGCGTAGATTAGCTTATTCATTCGGACCCTCCTTCAAGAGGGCACAATGTTGTAAAAAGTGTGCGTGCGTGTGTGCTTGTCTTCCAACCCCACGTCTTTCTCCCTTTTATTTATCCGCTTTCGATGGTTAGATTAGGGTAATTTTCGATTAGCATACCTTATGTTTGCGTGTTTTCATCATTCATTTGTATTGCATGCACCAAGGCTAGGCGCATCATTCAAACTGCATTGTCAATTCCATACTTATTTGAATATGTATTCCAAAGGATGTTATCAAATTGTATCATATGTCGTATTAGTAGCCGAGCCTATTAATTTCATATTGCACGTGTTGCATTAGGCATTTTGTATAGTTAGGATCATGCATTGTTTCTAACTAGTTTTTTTGTTTTGGCTTGGAGTACTTGGTAAGATTTTATGCTTTAGCATACTTGCATGAGTGTGAGTATTTCCATGTTAGCATGCTTGCCACGAGGCTATTTGCTTAAATGATTAACTGCATGAATGCCTGTGGATGGAGGCTTTGTTGCTTGAATTGGTACAATTCGACAAATGAGAGTTTTAAGCCCACTTTGCGAAGTGGTGAAATCATGTTTTAAGCCCACTTGAGGTGGCAAATCCGCGTTTTACCCCACTTGAGGGTGGCAATTTCAAACCATTTTCGAAACAAACATGAGTTGTTTTGTTCCAATTCTTGCGATTTAGCCTATACTTGCTTGCGCGCACGTCATGTAGTAAAGTTAGCTAATAATCGGATAAGAACACATGAGCTTTATAAAATAACATATCATGGTTAGTAGAGGCCGATCCTTTGATCGGGCGAGCGGGGGTGCTCATTTCATGACCTTCCCCCCTCGTACCCATGTTCCCGAGCCGAGGCAACTTTGGTGATGACGGACACGTGGCCTTTGGCAGAAGTCAGGGTTTCCAAAATTTCCCCAAAATAAAATATTTAGGTGGCGACTCTGTAATTTGGCAAAGCAGTACAATTTTTGCATTATTTGATTTAGAATCGATTTTCCAAAATGATTTACCGGATTGGACTCTTTCGTGTTTATCAGTTTCACATTTCACTTTGTGAGATTAGATTCAGAACCGTGACAAGAGTACAAACTGTAGGACCAATTCGAGCCTCTCCAAAAGGGGGGGTGCGAAGAAAGTCGAGCTACACTTGCTTGGAAAAGCTCGCCAAAAGGCTGACCGGTTGCGGGGTCTGCCATGATGGGAACACAACCCTTGGATCTGGAGTACCGCTGTACCGTTTGATCCTCCTTTCACTTCTCGGTGTTAGGAGCGAGAGGTATATTAGGTGGTCTTGTTGAGGTAACCTTTTGACTAATCGACCTAGTTGCATATTGGAAGCCTTAGAGACTATTCCAAACTAGGACAGGTTGCTTACCCGAATGTAGGATTGTTTGAAACCGCTTGTTTGCATAGTGAACCCCTAGCTCCTGACGAAATTAGGACAGGGTAACCCTACCCCATCATATGGGTGTTTTGGCTCTCACTTGCTTGATACGTGCTTTTAGAGTGAAACTCTACAGGAATGTATGTATCAGTTAGAAGTCTAGGTATCAATTTTGGGGCAGAAATCAGTGTTTTAGCATAGTTGTCCAGCTTATGATAACAACTGCGTGTTGTTTCTATTTGAGCCGAGGTGCTTTGCATTTTCTGATTTTTGTTTCTTTTGCTTTATTTTTCTTTTTGCAAGGTAGTGTTTCACAATTGCTTCAAGCACTCTGGACTCGAGTAAGGCGGCATTATCGATCTGGGGATCTTGTGAGAGGACAACTAGTGTTTGCTTCACTGCCCCCGGTTACAAGACGGAGGAGAGTCAGGCATAACTCATCGGTTCATCCGTCACCAGCTTAGCAGTCAGTATCTGGTCAGGCTCAGTTATCTGCTTCTGCTTCGGAAAGGGGATACACACCGGTTCTGATAGATCAGCATCCTGTAATCAACATGGAAGACATGCTCCGTCAACTCCAACAGACCATTGAGGCTATGCAGCTAGATGCTGCCCGCGAAGCCGAGGTCACTACCCGCCAAGCAGAGATTGCATCCCAGCAGGCTGAGTTGATCAGTAGGCTTCAACAGCAACAACAACCACAACAAGCGACAACTTCTGCTTCGTACCCAGCCCTAGTCAGGGTTCCAATACCCGGGTTACAACTAATGTCCAGGAAAATGCAAAGATTTTGGGAGAGCCAGTTCCACCTAGACTTCCAAAGCACCGGTTTACCCAACAGAGGCGCCCCTTTGAGTTTGAGGTCGACCCTACTGCGCTGAAAGTGATCAAGCTTGAGAAGCTCTTTCAATGTGCTTAGGGTGTCAATTCGATCCCGAATATGGAAGACGGCTATACTGATGCGGCGGTGACATTGCCAGATAGGTTTAAAATGCCGCATATAGACCGCTTTGATGGCTCGGGTGATTCCATGGTCCACTTGCAGCTATTTTCAGGCATTCTACAGCCGATGGGCCTATCTAGACTACAGAAGTTATCCCTCTTCGGCCAGACCCTGTCGGCTTTCGCGGCCATTGGTATGCTAAACTTGAAGATTTTCTAAAAAGGAATTGGGAAGAGATGGTTGAGGCCTTTATTGCTCAATACTCCTACAACACACAAATTGAGGTCACAACTCATGATCTCGACGCAAACCACTAGGAACAGAAGGCGGTGGAAGGCCAAGGCCTCCATAATGACCACCCGACCGGCTGAGAAGGACCAGATCCGAATGGTGGTCCGTAACCTACAACCGAGGCTACTACAGAAGAAGATAGACTTACCTCTATCAACATTTGCTGACCTCCACGAAATAGGGGTGCAAATTCAAGATACAATGAAGCAAGGTCTGATAGATAGTAAGAAAGAGCAGCCTAAGAGGGCTTTCACATGCAGTTCCAATGCAACTACTGGCAGTAGTGCAGATGCAACTACTGGCAGTAGTGCAGCTGCAAGGCCTTCATATGTGGGCATGGTCACCACCACACCTAAAACTGCTAACCCCTTTGTCGACACAGCCAATACAACCCCTCAAATTTCTTGCCATCAGGCCCGAGGCCAGAGAGTTTTCACCCCACTCTACATGTCTCTATCTGCGGCCTTGAGGGTCCTGATCAGAAAAGGGCATTTGAAACCATTAGAAAAACACCCATTGCCCGATCCACTCCCTCCTAAACACAACCCGGCTAAGTACTGCACCTTCCACCAACAACACGGTCATGATACCACCCAGTGCTTTAGACTTCATCATGAGATTCAGGATCTCATTGACAACAAAGTGATAGTGCCTCCCGAGAAGCCCAATGTCACTACGAATCCTCTTCCACAACATAACTAAGCCCCTCCACCCAGGCAAATAAACCTCATACAAACATTGGCCGTCCCTTACGACCCCAGCAAATACATCACTCCCTCCCACCTACCCAAGCTGGCGCTTTTCATCCCAAAAAGGACAGATCTGTGCATGATGAACCTGTCCATATCCCAACCTAAACCTCTGGTAGTGACCGTGGTAGATAAAGGTAAAATGTTCTTGGTGGAGAATGGGGACGCCAATTCAGTGCTTGAAGGCCCTATGGATTTATCTGAGGAGGAATACAACCCCTGCCGCTATATTGTGCCACCCACTCAGGCCAAACTAGAGCTGGAGCTTCCAACAAGAGTGGAGGTGAGTGTAGTCCGGGAGGATGGACCAAACCAAAGATTGGATGACTTAGCTGACCTCGAGGAGGACATCAACAATCTGCAATTCTTCGATGAGTAAGATTTGGGGGATGTGCATATTAACTGGTTTAATCTGAATGAATCAGTAGATAATTCGGGGTGGCTCAGTGATGAGTCGGATGTGGATAAGGCACTTCAACCAATACTGGAATAGCCGGAAGCAGGAATTGCTACAAGGGCCGGAACAACCATAGACAAGGGAAAGTTGCCGGAAAGCGCCAGTACTAAGAATTTCGCTCAGGAAATGGGCGTCATAAGTACTGCAAACACTGAACAAGAAGCCGTACTGAAGCGGTTTGAACAGGAAAAGGACGAGAATAGTCAAAAAGCTAGAAAATCCAAGGACCTTGCGGGGGATGGCTGTGATGTTAGAGTAATTACAACGGAATTGGACAATTGTCTGTCGATTGCCGAAGGAGTCTAGTAGGAAGATGATGATCTGCATATTGCCCACCCAAACGAGGATTGGGGCCAAAACCTGCCAGATGACACTTGGTATTCTGAGGAAGTAGATCACATGACTAGAAGCAGGCGATACTTCAAGACCTCACACTTGGACCAACCAGAAGCATCCGGAAAGGATAAGGAGGTTGAAAAACAGAAGGATAAATAGTTGGAGGAAGAAGCTGTACTGAAGCAGCTAAAGAAGATCCAAGCAGACATATCCATCTGGGGGTTGCTCATGGTTTCGCGGGTGCACAGGCAAGTCGTCCTATCAGTAATGAATAAGGCCAAGCTGTCTATCGACACAACTCCCAACCAACTAGTGGGACTTGTCTTCCTGGGAGGGGCCTCGCCTACTTTGACCTTCTCAGATAAGGAATTGCCGCCTGAGGGCTCTGCGCATAACAAACCGCTATACATCTCAGTTGAGTGTAGAGTAAAGTGGGTGCCGGTTGTATTGGTTGGCACTGGGTCTGCGATTAATGTTTGTCTGTCTTCCACAACCTATGCTATTGGCTTGAAGCCAGCAGACTTTGTACTAATGGCCCTGGTGATCCAGGCCTATGACAACACAAGTCGAGAAGTAATGGGGACAATTCGAATCAAAACACAAGTTGGCCCGACGCAGTAGGATATTGAGTTTCACGTCCTAGATGTTCCGGCCACTTTTAACTTGGTCCTTGGACGGCTGTGGCTGCACCAAGTAAAAGCTGTCTCTTGCACTCTTTATCAGATGCTGAAGTACCCTCTTAGAAAGGGTGTAGCCATTGTGTTTCGAAATTCATCAATCCATCCTCCGCCCGAGGTCACTACATCAGTACTAGAAATTCTACACGGTGATGAGGATGTTTTACTGTCTGGATTTACCTGGGATGAGCCTCAGGTGGTGCAAGATATCTTGGTTATTGATGAGGGGTTGTACGTCAGTGCCCAATCAGTCTACCTCATGAACAAGCTACGACATGTACCCGGGATGGGATTAGGAAAGAGCGGCCGGAAGGGTGTTACTGCACTGGCCAAAGTGCCACATAACCCTCATACCTTTGGTCTAGGTTACACGCCTACCAAAGAGGATTGGGTAAGAAAAGGGAAGGAAATTAAAGGAAGAGCCAAGGCAAAATAAAATGGGAAGCACTATAAGCTTGTGCACAGGCCAATTCAGGGAACTCCGAACGGCTGTTTTATCCGAGAGGGGGAAGACTTCCCATTTTGCAGTTTCCCTGAGCCATGGTTGAACTCTGAGAAGCAGCATCTGCCCGGCTTTGAGATTTTCTTTGATCTATAGCTACAAGAGAATGAAGCTACAGAAGAACAGACTGACTTAACTTCTGAGACTGAACAGAGTGCAGAGGATGAGTCCAACGACAATCAACTCGAGATAGGAGTAGCGCTAGCTTGTCTTCTTTCGGATCCTCAGATCAAACCAGAGAGCTTGGGGGATGACTTCACCATTTCCATGATCGGAGATCAATTAGGTGAGGACCCTTTCGGTGGTATTCTGGATGCATTTATCGCACCCTCTCTCGTTTGGCAGTTAGATGAGGGCTTTTTGTCCAGTAGTTCTGAATTAGGTAGTGAGTCAGAATCTGATTCCACAGAGTCTGTGCAGTCGAAATCAAATTCCAGTTCTTCTGAGTCGGAGTCCGGTATTCCTGGGGTCGATAACTTGGATGCCGTTATTTTGTCCATGTTGTCTTTTTCCTTTTCTTTTGAGTTGGTTATAACCGAGGAATTGGATGAGCTCGATCTTTTAAATGAAAATATTGTTGCAGATTCCAAGTACTCCTTTGTACCACTTATGTATTGCATTGATCATGACTTTCAAAATTTTGATAAAAACGTTGAGGAAGAAAATTCCTCTGGTTTTGAAATATTTGATTGATCGAGAGGAGGAGAGGTTTGTAGAACCCCTTGTTGATGAAATCATTTCCATTAATGTGGGTACAGAAAAGGATCCGCGTTTGGTCCAGATCGGGTCCACATTGTCTTCAGAGGAACGCGAGTGCTTAGTCGCTTTATTAAAAGATTTCAAAGATGTTTTCGCGTGGTCCTACGAAGACATGCCTGGAATCGATCCTGAGATTGTACAGCATCAGATCCCTTTTGACCCCAAGGCCCGACCCATCAAGCAGAAGCTTTGAAGAATACGCCTGGATTAGGCATTGAAGATTAAGGAAGAGGTCACCAAGAAGATAGACGCAAGTTTTTTGCTGGTATCTGAGTACCCGACTTGGTTGGCCAACATTGTTCCGATGTCGAAGAAAGACGGCAGAATTCGGGTGTGTGTGGATTTCAGAGATTTGAACAAAGCTAGTCCGAAGGACGACTTTCCCCTACCGCACTTCAACGAATTCGTGGATTTCGTCGTAGGCCATGCATTACTTTCCTTTATGGATGGATTTTTCAGGTATAACCAGATTTTGATGGCACCCGAGGACAGAGAGAAGACTGCCTTCACCACGCCATGGGGAACCTATTGCTGCAGGGTGATGCCGTTCGGTCTAAAAAATGCTGGCCATGGGCTACCTATCAACAAGCTGCGACCACTATCTTGCATGATATGATCCATAAAGAGATTGAGGTGTATGTGGATGACATGATTATCAAGTCCATGGAAAGAGAGGGCCACTACACCGCCTTGAAGAATTTCTTCCAACGGATCAGAGAATATCGGTTGAGGCTGAATCCATTGAAGTGCACTTTTGGTGTCACAGCAAGGAAAATGTTGGGGTTCTTGATTACACAGAGGAGCATCAAGGCTGATCCTTCCAAGATCAAGGCCATCTTAGAAATGCCACCACCAATGACTGAAAAGGAGGTTCGAGGCTTTCTAGGTAAAGTGCAATTCATAAGACGGTTTATTGCAAAATTAGCCTTGACTTGTGAACCATTATTTGGTTTCTTGAAACAAGGAAAGAAATTCCAATGGAATGACCGATGCCAAGTTACTTTTAAGAAAATAAAACAGTACCTTCAGAACCCACTCGTGTTATCGCCGCCAGAGCTGGGCAAGCCGTTGATTCTGTATCGGTCAATAACCAACACAACAATGGACTGTATGCTTGCGCAGGAATCTGAGGACAAAGTGGAGAAAGCCATCTATTACCTGAGCAAGAAGATGCTACAATATGAGACCCGTTACACCCTACTGGGGAAGGCTTGCTTAGCTTTGGTATGGGCGGCCAGGAAGTTGAGGCACTACCTGTTAGCTCACTCCGTAATTCTGGTTTCGAGATTAGATCCCATCAAATATCTCTTTGAAAAACCAGCGCTTACGGGTAGGCCAGCCCGTTGGTTGCTTCTTCTCTTCGAATTTGATTTGAAATATATGACTCGCAAGTCTGTGAAGGGGAGAGCGGTAGCAGAGTTCTTAGAAGATCACCCAGTGGAAGGGGAAGAAGCAGTAGAATACCTATTCCCAGATGAAGCCATTCTACAAGTCGAGGAAGAAACTTGGACAATGTACTTTGATGGAGCGTCTAACTAGTAAGGTTATGGGATAGGGGTGTTGCTGATAGCACCCAACAATTCTCATGTAACCTTATCCTTCAAACTCTGGTTTAAGGTATCGAACAACGAAGCAGAATACGAGGCGTGTATCGCTGGACTGGAAGACGCCCTAGAACTAAGGGCAAAAAGGTTGGACGTCATCGGGGACTCAAACCTGGTTGTATCTCAAGCAAAAGGAGATTGGAAAGTTAAAGAAGAAAGAATGAAAATTTATCACCAAACCCTGGACATTCTGATTCCTAGGTTTGAGAAGTTAACCTTCATGCATCTGTTAAGAGAGAACAATAGGTTCGCTGATGCTTTATCAACTCTATCTTCTATGACAGACATCCCTTTTGGAGTCCAGATGCATCCAATCATTATTGAACAGAGATATATATCGGCCTATGAGTTGATCGCCGCAACAGATGAAGTACAAGATCAAAACCCCTGGTATTATGATGTCTAGAACTTCATAGAAAAGGAAGCTTATCCACAAGGAGCAAATGCCAAAGATAAGAGGGCAATACAGCGAATGGCTGCTCAGTTTATCATCTGCAGGGGTAAGTTATACAAGCGAGGCCATCTGGGAATGCACAAACTGTGTGTTGATGCAGAAGAGTCGAAGCACCTAATGGAAGCCATCCATGCAGAAGAGTGTAGAGCACGCATGAGTGGAGTAATGCTAGCCCAGAAGATTCTCAGGCAGGGCTACTACTAGTCAACTATGGAGGAGGATTGTATCGGTTTTGTCCGGCGACGCCACAAATGCCAAATTCATGCAAATTGTATGAATATCCCATCGTCGATGTTTTATAACATGACTTCACCATGGCCGTTTTCAATCTAGGGAATTGATGTTATTGGGGCAGTTATGCCAAAGTGATCGAATGGGCAAGAGTATATCCTAGTGGCAATAGACTATTTTACAAAGTGGGTAGAAACCCAATCCTATGCAGTGCTGAAAGCATTTCGTGTAGCGAAGTTCATCAGGAATAACATCATTTGTCGTTATGGGGTCCCGAATGAGATCGTTTCAAAGAATGGCTCCCATTTCAGGAGAGAAGTGATTGACTTGTTGGAGAAATACAACGTGGCTTTTCATAAGTTATCCACATATCGGTCGCAAACCAACAGAGCTATTGAGGCCGCCAACAAGAACATCAAGCACATTCTACAGAAAATGGTTGAGACTTACAGGGACTGGCCAGAAAAATTGCCATTTGCTCTCTGGGGCCAGAAAACATCGATTCGGACATCTACTGGGGCAACTCCATATTCTCTTGTTTATGGGGTGGAGGCTGTTCTGCCAATTGAAATAGAGGTACCGTCGCTGCGGGTTATGGCTGAGTGCTAGATAGCAGAAGTGGATTGGCAGCAGAGCAGGTTCGAGGAACTACTGTTGTTCGATGAGAGGAGGCTGAAAGCACTGTACCATGTTCAAGGTTATCAACGTAGGATTGCCAGGGCTTTTAACAAAAAGTTAAGTCTTGGAATCTTAAGGAAGGAGATTTGGTGCTGAAAGACAACCGAGCTCCCATCCATGACCCTAGGGGCAAGTTCATACCCAATTGGATTGGTCCTTACATCATCAAAACAATCTGGTCAGGTGGAGCCGTTATTCTTGTGGACCTGGATGGCCTGGAATTTTCCCAACCGATCAACATGGACAAGTTGAAGAAATACTATCCTTGAGAGGCTCGATGGGCCGAAAACCTATAAAGACAATCTAGGCAAAAGTTAGAGCACACAAAATTAGAAATAAAGAAAAACTGAGCTCGCAAGGTTGAAAACTCAAAAAGGGCAGCCTTGGCAAAAGTTAGAGCGTAAAAGGAGAGAGTTAATACTCGAGTGAACCTGAACCGAACTACGTAAGGCTTGATTCCCATCTTTGAGATCCATAGGCAGCTTCATTCTGAAGTTCAGCCGTAAACACTTCAAATTCAACTGTTCTATCCATGAGATTGAACGGGTTATCTTTGTCATTTTTGTATCCAAGAGTTCGGTTGCAATCCTTACCCTGAGAGAAGAGCTAATTACGATACAGTGCAGTGCTATTCAATCTAGGGGCAAACTTCCATTTTCTGGATTCGGGATTGTACATTTCGAGGATTGATTCCAAGTGTGTCAAGTTGTGATCCTTATCGAAAATGATGTTGAAAAGTTTTTAATAAAAGTTGATTTTGTTCAAATTAATCTTTTTACAACTTAGACCATTTTTTGACCAAAAGGAAAATTTTCAGTGCTCACAACTCCAATTTCATTGATTTCAATACAAAATTCTCTAACTCTCGATACAAATCAAAGTTACTTTGATTACATTCAAAAGAAAACTTGAAAGTACAAATCAAAGCAATAAACTTGAGGCATAGATAAATCAAGTGTTCCTGCGTCCCCTTCTAGAACTTGTGGAAGCTTCAGATGCTGAAGTAGGCCCGGTTTGCGCCTCATCATTGAGCCAAGCTATGCATTCGCCAGAAAGGGTGCAACTGAAATTGGGAGCAAGAGCCAGAAGTTCTCTTGTCCTCCATGCAGCATGGAGTGGGATATCAAGCTAGTTGTGAGCCTCGAATTGGAAATGAAGCCAGATACTCTATCCCCTTTTCTGGGCAAGCCTGGTCGTCTCCAAACTGACGCCTGAACTGGAATGGAAAATAGAAGACATAGTGTGTCAAGCCAATCAGCTGAATGCCGGGTTGCCGGCACATACTATAACTCATCTCGGACAAATCAAGCTTGGGGCAACGCCAAGTGATGTCCACAGCAGACCTGTTGCATATCCAATGGCACCACCACCCCTCGTTCAAAAACTCAACTAGCCGTTGGTGAAAGAAATAGCCTCGTGCTGAATATGCAGGGCAACAGTTCACTACCTTCAACCTATCCATGAGCCATATCTGGGCAGGGATGAAAAATAAGAGATTAAAATAATAGAGAGGTGTATGAGGAGAGAAAAAGTGAGAAAGGGTTTTGAGAGGAAAACAGAGCCTAAGTGCCGAGTGATGTCAGAAACACATATGAGATGGGGTGGGAAACATTACCTGCAAAAGTAGTGGACTTCCTGTGAATTTGGTCGCCTCCCGCTGATGGAAGGCATCCAAGCCCATCAAAGTCTCGGCCAATGCTAAGCCAATGTAGCTCTTGCCCTCTTTCAAACCTTGGGCCACTTCGATCAAGTGAATGCTAGACCCTCCGAAACCCGGGGCAAGAAGAAAATGAGCCAACATACACAAACAGAGGGCATGCTGCCGAAAACTCTGCTAAATATAGTCGCCGTGGTCACCGGCATAAGAAAATCGATGAATGAGGCTGGGAATGTCCAGCTCTCCATTGTCAATCAAGGATCGAACTTCGTGTAAAGTGAGCCCACATATCCTTCCTAAGGCCTGGATGTGACCAAAACGAGACTGGGGCAAGATTTCCTCGTCACGCCGAGATTCCATAAGAACTTGAAATTCTTCGATTGTAGGGCATATCTCTTGCCCCCTGAAGCGGAAAACATGTGTAACCGGGTTCCAACACCTAGCCCCGACATGTAGGAATGAAAAATACAGAGGGGTACGACTTAGCGGGAATAGTGCATTTATCTCAAAACCGTAGAAATTCACTTTTTCTGAGCCATCTAGAGTTGCAATCCAATTTGAGAGTTTTTCAGTGAAGAATGGCTCCATTTGTGGCAAAAACAAAGCTGGAATCAAGAAACTACGAAGTCCCAACTTTTGTAGAAGGCACTGAGTGGAAGACATATGGCAATAATCTGCAGGTCCCTTGCACTAATGGCCGATCAAGCAGTGCTAGTAGCCGACCGGCCACCTTTTCTAGCCGACCGGCCACCATTGGTGGCCAACAGCCACCACTGGTGGCTGACAGCCTCTGTTTATGGCCGGTGGCCTCCTGCTTTGTCCTCTGGTCTATCCATGTGTTGAGAGTGCTAAGAACCTGCGTTTTGTTCTGCTCTTGGTGCATTTTGCTGTCTTGTTTTAAGAGTTTTGTTGAGTCGCTTTTATGTTATTTCAATTTGTTTATCGAGTTGTTTTGTTGTTCCTTATCAAGTTGTATTTTTTTTTGTTTATCGAGTTGTTGTTTTGTTTATTGAGTTATTGCATTAGTTGTTCATTCAGTTGTTTTACTCTGTTTGTTATGTGTTAGTCGGTTCATTACCCGATTAAGAAATTGCCAATACAACGTACAATATTCAATTTCCATCAATCCCATTTTTGTCTAAAATGGTGCAATGCAATGCCCAAAATGTAAAACACAACACTTTTTTCATAAGCTGATTTTCATTCCAATCATGGTTTCTGTTTTACAAAAGAGTACAAGTCTTTTTCTGAGAAAACAAAACTGTACAATGTGCTAACACCACTAGCAGAAAGAGACTAAGCAAGAACATATGAATCGGTGCCAACCACCTCAAGATCGAGAGGCCCTCTTCATCCTCTTCCTAGGCACGGACTCAGAGCTATCTCCATCAGCGCCACTGTCATAGGCCACCATATCTGAGCTAGCCGTTGAACCTGCCTCAGCATCATCTCCGCCCTCAAAATCTGAGCCAGCGTCGTCGTCTTCATTCTCAGATGACTCTGATTGTGGACTCGTTGCCTCCTCGTCGTCACCCGTCTCATCATCATCATCGTCCGAAACGGGCTCTGAAGGGCCACTCTCGTCACGGTTGCCCCTAGCTCTGCCTCAGCTGTGTGCCAGAGCTTCCTGTCTCTCTCTCTCTCTCTCTCTACTACCGGAGCAGGCACTGATGGTCCTACTGCAGCTCCCGCTGGAGCGTCCGATGTGGCTGGGATCTAAAAAGAACAGTTTGTCAAATACATCAGTCGCGGTGTATATCAGATGCAAAAATGATGTGCAGCATAAGTGAACGAATGCAGTATATGAATGCATTGTATAAATGCAGTGTTTCAGTGTAATGTGTTAGATTAGTGCAGTGTGGAACAGATTACAGTTGAAATGCTGATGTATCGGCAGAAAGTTTCATAGCATGAAGTGGGAACTGAAGGAAATTACCGCAATTCTCCAGAGGCTGAGCAGGTTTATGCTCCTCTGTACCATCTCCATCAGGGAAGCCCCTAGCTCGAGAGCCTGCCCGGTGTACTCTATAGGTTCCTGCAAGTCCGTTGAGAGGATCAGTGTTCTGTAAGCATAACTGAAATGAATTAAACATGCAAAATGTAAAGTGTGGTACATACTGGAGTCGAGCCTCGAGCCCTGACAAGCTCGTACCCGGCTGATGTGGGCTCAATAGGGATCTGGTAAGCCTCCCCGTTATGCTTCCAATAGGTGAGTATAGCAGGCAACTCTGGCCACCCCGTCCTCTGTCTCGTTAGAGAGTCTCTCCTGCCATGGGTCCTGGTCACCCTGGCCCCTCTGTCTCTCTCTCTCTCGCAACTGGAGCCCTCGCTCTCTCACCTCCATGGGCACCAATCAGAGATGGCATGAGGTATGTCTGAATGAACGCTGTATAATCACCCTCGACTCGAAAAAAGTCAGCGTCCCAGCCCCTGGTGAAATCAATCATCTCCTAAAAAGTGAATTTCTCTGTGGCTCTCATATATGTCGGAGGTGCCATGGGAACTACCAGCTCGGGCACGCCAATGGTCTGGCATAAGAACCACTCCCCTAAAAACCATGCCCGACAAACCGGGCCTTCGAGCAGGAGCTGGAAGCAGGAAGCCTATCGAGCACCAGCAAACTGATCCCTGACTCCCTCAGGCATCATCGCCCAAGGCTGCCAAGTGATCTACAAATGGAGATTGCGTAGATTGTTAGCCGTCATTAGATATTGCGTTATGAATCAGAATTGAAGGAAAATGGAAATAACAGTGAATCTTTAGTTACCTCAGTTACGGTCACAATATCAAAGTATCGACGGAACAATGGAAAGGACTGTCGGGTCCTCTGCTGGCATCTCCCGTCATACCAGAGGGAGTATGGTATGACAGGAGGCATCTCTACCTTCGGCTTCGGGGTGAGCGTCGGGGTGAGCGTCGGAAAATAGGTATATACCCATAGCTGCAGAAAGCGAAAGGGCAACAGTGAGTATACCACAGACAAATACAGTTAATGTAGAAAGTAGAACGTATAGTGATGTGTACAGAAAGTGTAAAGCAGAAAGAAGATTGTGTGTGTACAGTGTACAGAGAGTGCAAAGCAGAAAGCAGATTGTGTGTAGTGCAGTGTACAGAAAGTGCAAAGCAGAAAGCATGGTTGGAAATACGAAATAGAAAAGTAAAGCATACCTCCCAAGCCCTCCAATAGCCTCCAATCAAATGCCCACTCATGTGGGAGGTCAAGCTCATGTATCCGTATAAGGTGGCCAGGCCAGTGCCACCCCAATTGTAGAATCGGACACGAGACAAGTCCACCAAGGTGCTCATGAGGTATAGCCCAACAGTGTTCGCCCGATCGGCAAACAAGGTGGTGCCAAAGCGGATCATCAGGAAACCTCGGGCATACTGTTTGTTCTCCTCTCGGGTCGCTGGTGCCGACCGTCTGTAAAGATCTCCAAACCAGGTGTATCAAACCATCCCTGATCGAGAGATAGGTGGGCGTGTTCCCAGCAAATAAATCCAGGCGGCCTCCCACTCACCCATATCAGTATCGTAAGGAATCGAATGACCCCCCACCCCTATGCCAATGAGCATAGAGAAGTCAAAGGGAGTCATCGTCATCTCCCCTACGGTAGAGAAGTGAAAGGAGTTGGTGGTATCCCACCACCTCTCTACCAAGGCACCCAGTAAAGGCCTACTCACTATGAGGCGTGAAAGCCCCATGCAGAATGTGCCAAAGCCGGCCTCATCGATGATATGGTGAACATCGTCGGGGAGCTCCATGTACCACTCCCTCGCGGAGGTGGTCCCATATTCTCTGATGGCGTGTGAATCCCCCTGTGATCAAGACAAACAGATGAAAGGCAATGTAAGTAATACAGTGCAAGAGCGTGGTTTATGCTAGAAATGTATGGTACAGTAAGAAAATGTAAGTATACAATGTATACCTCGGAGGCGCCATAAGATAAATGAGACTCCGACTCGTGCAGCAAGAGGTCCTCTGGTGCACCTCGTGCAAACCCTCTGAACTGACAAATGCTATCCGGTGGTAGCACATGTATCTCAGAATGGTACATCGCTGGGTCAAAAGGTCGAATGCTGAGTGGCAATGGCTCAAGCTCTGGATCATCCACCTCCATCTCCGGAGAAGCTTCGTCATGTGGAATGTCGTCCGCCATCTCGAAAGAAATTGAGAATATGGTCGAAAATGGGAAAAATAGGTGGAGAATGCCAAAAGTTAACAAAAGTCAACTCTTAGAGAGGAAAAATGGGAGAAAAAGTCAAAGCTAGAGAAAAGGCACTGAATCCAAGAGAAACTCTAGGGAAACAAACCTCAAGTGGTGAAAATGAAGAAAGAAGCACCGAAATCGACTTTCAATTGGTTCAAAATGGAGTAAACTAAGAGAGTTTAGCGAAGAAAATGTTTATGTGGCGTTGGAAAACGCATATAATGCTCGGATCTAATGAGAAGGAAGGTTTAGAGAGGGGGTGAGAGACTTTCGGACTTGAGGTTGTGGGGAAATGAAGTATAGGTGTGTATATTTAAAGGCCCAAGGTGAAATACCCATTCTGCCCCGAATCTGCCATTGGTGGCCGACAAGACCAATTTGTGGCCAACAGTGCTTAGGAGTGGCCGATGGGCGGCCGGCACCCCTCCCTGGTGGTCTTTCAGTTCCTATTGCTCCTAGTTTGGTGTTTTCCTACTGTGTTGGTCCCTGTTTCCTGAGAGGTGCAAGGGAAGATTACTGTCGAGCTGGAGTTCTCTCCGCGAAGGCTTGAAATTATGTTCTCGGTGATCATTGTTTGCCTCTTGTTGGACGAAGTGTATCCTTTTTGAATATTGCAACTCTTTTGAGAGGTATATCAGAGAGTTTCCCTTTTGAACCTATTCCATTAGAACATTTTCATTCTTGCATAAGCTACGCATTCCTTCATTGCGTATGTATGTCATGCATTTTGTACTTTAGCATAGAGCCTACTTTTAATTGTGCATTGAACATGCGTTTTGTACTTTAGTGTGTAACATGCTTTGCATAAGATATGCATTGTTGTTATGTTGCACAGAATATGCATGTTGCATTATATTGCATTGTACATGCTCTTACATTTGCATAGAAAATGTTTGTACCTTTTGCATAGGACATATGTTTGCTATTGTTGCATGGAATATGCATTTTCGTGTTACATAGAACATGCTCCAATTTTCGTTGCATAGAATATGCTTTTGTTTTGTTCCTTGCATGTTGTGCATGAAACATGTCCTTAACATTGTGTCATGGTTATTCGTCTTGCATAGAACATGCACTCTTGCTATGTTATGCATGTTGAGATTCTTTCTTATGCAGGCACGATATTGTATGTACGGTTCACTCTGTGGGGGCCGAATATTGGGAGTCGTAAAGAGGTCGAATAGCCGGTTGAGCAAGGGGCCGAGTGAAAAGCGCTTTGCTACAAAAGAAGCCGAATGGAGAATTGAAAGTGGGCCCCATCCCGAGGCCCAAGAAAGAAAAGATATAAATAGAAGAACATCAGCCAAAAAGAGGTATGTGAGAACTAGCATGTTTAACTTAAGATAGAAGCAATCAAGAGAGTATACACTGACTTATCCGTCAGAGTGCTAATTCTGGCACCCTCGACTAGAGTGTTAATTCTTTTTTAGGTGGCTAGCAGAGGATCACGAGCGTCCCCTAGGATCTGAAGAGTATTTCCAAACCACTTCTCCATAATTGGCGCCGTCTGTAGGAATACTCAAATACATCCATGGCAGGCGTAACAGAAGACCCTCCGATAGTCACTGATGAAACCATGCAGAGAGACGACCTCCTCCAACAAACATGCTTGGACCGGAGACTATCCCCGCAATACGCGCTTTGAACTTCGCCTCACCCTCGACTTTAGAGCATGAGGCAATGCAAGCGATCATGGAACAAGCAAAGCAAAACGAACAGAGGTTAGAGAACATGATTGCTGAGAATGAACGTCTCCGTCAGGATTTGGCCTTGGAAGTGGCGAAGTCCAAACAAGCTGTACGCCAAGATCTGGAACGACCTCTGAGGGCAGGTGGTCGACGACCTCGAGCCCGACAAAAAGACATTGAAAGTGACTCCGACTCATTATCCCCAGAGCCCAAGAAGAAGGGACGAGCCAAAACTTCCAGTTCCTCTAAAGAGAGTCCACGTATAAGGCATAAGCGCAGAAGAAACAGTTCAGATGAGGAAGAGTAGCATGATCCCTTTGTGCGACGGATCGCAAGGGTGGTTCTGCCCAAAAATTTGAATGCTCCGTCGTTCACTCTCTATGATGGAAAATCAGACCCCACCGATCACATCCGTCACTACAAGCAAGCCATGACATCGTATGCAGACGACGAGGCCCTCATATGCCGAATATTTCTCAGCAGTTTGGGACCATTGGCTGTCAGGTGGTATTATAAACTGGAGCCGGCTTCAATCAAAAGCTTCCATCAATTACAGAAATCCTTCAGGGCCAGATTCATCACCAACGAGGTCCAACCGAAACAAGCCGACTCTCTCTGGGCAATGCAGATCCATCCAGGAGAAACACTAAGCGTATTCAGCACGCTATTGGGAGTGCTTTAATCTTGTTGATGATGCTTGCAACGACTCCATGGCCATCACCGCCTTCAAAATGGATTTGCATCCTGACAGTGGTCTCCGCAGTTCCTAGACTAGAAGACCCCCCAAAACAGTCTGGTTGTTAATGAAGAAAGTTGAGGAATACTGCAAAGTGGAGGATAACGCCTTGCAGGTTAAAGCCGGAAATGTGGCCAACAAGATGGCCTCTTCTGAAATTGCTCAGCCTATAAATTATGTACCACCTCAGAGCCCTGAACCACGGCATCGGGCTAAACGAGACAAGAGACGGGATTCCCACCGATCAAGCGACCAATGCTCCCACCGAGCAAATGAACATTTGCAAGTTGATAGCAGGCGCACGAGGCGCGCCGACAAGAAATATATGGAGTTGACAGAGCCGATGAGCACGATTATGTCCAAAGTCCAACACCTTCCGTTCTTCAAATGGCCGTCCAAAATGGTGGGACCTCCCGACACGAGAAGACGGGATAGACGGTGTGAGTATCACAAGGACCATGGCCATGATACTGAGAGTTGTTATGCATTAAAGAATAACTTGGAGGAATTGGTACAAGATGGTCGGCTACAACAATACGTCTGAAAATGCAACACAACCAAAGCAATAGCATTAAGACAAGATTCCCCTCCACTCGGCGCGATCCACATGATATATAGCCTGCCAATGTCATCCGCGATACATACGATTCAGTCAAATCCCGACCCTTAAAATCAACTCACTCCGACTAAACGGCCCCATGAAGCTACAAGCATTGCTTTTGATGATTCAGATTTGGCCGGAGTGACACTTCCCCACATCGATCCCTTGGTAATTGAGTTACGCGTAAACCGATTCACAGTTGAGCGTGTACTCATTGATCCAGGAAGCACATCTGAGGTTATATACTACAAGACATTCACCAAACTTGACTTCTTCGAATCTGATCTTTCTCCAACCCCTTATCCACTATTCGGCTTCAACGCCAATCCAGAGTACTCGTCGGGGAAAATGACACTACCCGTTCGAGCGGGCTCCCGAACAGTGGATGTGGAATTCTTGGTCGTCAAGCTTCCATTGCCGTACAATCTCATCATGGGGCGAACTTGGTTGCATACTATGCAGGCCGTGCCAAGCACCTATCATTAGCCGCTACGCTTCCCGACAGAACGTGGCATTAAGCAAATCCGTGGCTCATAGAAGTCGGCACAAGCATGCTATCTTCTTGCTGGAAAGACGCCAAAGGAGTTGGAAGTAAATTCTATTGAGGTGCCGGATCGGGAGAGCCTCGACGATGTTGGGCGGCTCCCAAGGAAAAGGCCACGGAAGCCCTAGATCGAGTTGAAATCGACGGAAACCCAAACAGGCTCTTCATGGTCAGCGCCTCCATGAGTCAAGCCGACAGACAGCAGCTAATTTCCTTCCTACTCAGCAACCTTTATGCCTTTGCATGGACTCCATATGAGATGCTGGGTATAGATTTGTCTGTTTCGCAGCACCGTTTGAATGTTGACCCTAAATGCAAGCCGATCATTCAGAAAAGCCAGAGGTCAGCCGCAGTGCACACTGCCGCCGTTGTTGAAGAGGTTGACAGGTTGCTTGATGCCGGGGCAATCAGGGAAGAGACCTGCCCTACGTGGCTCTCTAATATTGTGGTTCTGAAGAAGAAAAATGGGACTTGGCGAGTGTGCATTGATTTCATGGACCTAAACGATGCCTGCCCCAAGGATTGTTTCCCACTAGCCAGAATTGACCAACTTGTAGATGCGACGGCACTCCATCAGCATATGAGCATCCTCGATGCTTACAGAGGCTACCATCAAATTGCCATGCATTCGGAGGACCAAGACAAAACTGCATTCTTCACCCCAAGAGGAAACTGCTGCTATAAGGTTATGCCTTTTGGGCTAAAGAATGCAGGGGTAACTTACCAAAGACTGGTCACTGCCATGTTCAAGGAGCAACTCGGCCACACTATGGAAGTGTACATTGATGACATGGTGGTCAAGTCCAAATAAGAGCAAACTCATCTAGCCGATCTGGAAGAGACATTTGGAATTTTACGCAAATACAAAATGAAGCTGAACACTTCCAAGTGTACGTTTGGGATAAGCTCTAGCAAATTCTTGGGTTATATTGTCAACCACTGAGGAATCGAAGCCAACCCGAGGCAAATCACAGCAATGTTGGACCTGGGCTCGCCTCGTTTAGTAAAAGAGGTTCAAAAGTTGATGGGGATGGCTGCCGCACTCAACAGGTTCATTAGTCGGTCTACAGATCGCTGCCGACAATTCTTCTATACACTACGGCAGGGCAAGGCTTTTGAATGGTCTGCCGAGTGAGAAGTTGCTTTCAACGGCCTCAAAACCTACCTCTGATGAGTTCCACTGTTGACAACACCCTTCGGCAGGTGACCCGCTCATTTTGTATCTGGCAGTTTTCGACCGGGCTGTTAGTGCTGTACTGATAAAGGAAGAGCTGGGGAAGTAGCGGCCAGTGTATTATGTGAGCAAGGCAATGGTCGACGCTGAAACACGCTACCTTCCACTGGAAAAACTCATCCTAGCCCTAGTCATGGCGGCAAGAAAACTAATGCATTACTTCCAGGGGTATAGCATCGGGGTGCTAACAAATTACCCCCTCCGATCAGTACTACCCAGTGCAGAAGCATCAGGACGCGTTTCAAAGTGGGCTCTTGAACTCGGCCAGTACGATATTCAGTTTCTACCTAGAACCTCAATCAAGGGACATGTGCTTGGCGACTTTGTGGCCGAAGTCACTGGGGGTGTTGCCGACTTCAAGTCTAATGAAATTCGACCTAAGCCGAACTGGTGAATTTATGTTGGGGACATTTGGCAGTTGTACTGTGATGGATCATCCAATCAACGGGGTAGCGGAGCCGGAGTAGTAATCATGGCTCCCGACGGCACAATAATTGAGCAGGCCATCAAACTCAACTTCGAAGCATCAAATAACGAGGTCGAATACGAAGCCCTTCTGGCTGGCTTGAGCAATGCAGACCTTCTAGGTGCTCAGCGTTTGCTGGTATTTTGCGATTCAAAATTGGTGATCCATCAGCTAAAGGGGGAGTACGCAGCCGAAAATGACTGTATGGCGGCTTACATGAAATCGGCTAGCGCCTTGCTGGCCAAATTTGACCATCATGAATTGAATCAGATAACACGTGATCAGAACACACATGCAGACGCCCTAGCTTGCCTAGCCTCTGCCATTAACTCAGAGATTAAATGGACCATCGAAGTAGGTTTCATCCCGGAGCTGAGCATTGGCCCTTCGGAGGAAATCCAAGTCAATTTCATAGAGTCAGGACCGAGTTGGATGGACCTCATTGCTGCATTCCTGTCTTCCGAACAGCTCCCAGCGGACAAAAAAGAAGCGCACAAACTGCGAAACAAAGCCCTGCGATACTACTTCGATCCGCAAGGAAAGCTTTATAAAAAATCCCTTTCTGGCCCATACCTGGAATGTGTACACCCGGACAAAGTCGAAGAGCTTCTGACTAAAATACATGAAGGCAGTTGTGGTGCCCATTCTGGCGGGCGCACTTTGGCCCATCGAGCTATAACACAGGTGTATTATTGACCGACAATGAGAACTAATGCCGAATGCTATGTGAAGAAATGTGAACAGTGCCAGAAGTTTTCCCCGTTAACCCATCTACCTGCTGAAGAGTTAAGCTCCATCACCAGTCCCTGGCCGTTCACCCAGTGGGGACTTGATATCGTAGGACCATTGCCGAGTGCCCTAGGGAACAAGCAATACTTGATCCTCGTGACAGATTACTTCACAAGATGGGTCGAAGCGGTGGCACTAACATACATTCGAGATGCTGATGTTAAGCGTTTTGTATGGAGAAATATCATAACATAATTCGGCATTTCAAGAGCTCTTATCTCAGACAACGGCACCCAGTTTGATTGTGGCATCTACCGAGAGCTGTGCAGCAAATATGGCTTCCGGCCCTGCTTTTCTACGCCGGCTTACCCTGGTCAAGCCGAAGCCTCTAACAAATCCATCTTGGACGGCATCAAGAAGAGGCTGGAGAAAGCTAAAGGCAAATGGGTCGAAGAATTGCTGAGTGTATTGTGGGCTCATCGAACTATGCTGAGGTGATCTACTAGAGAAATGTCATTTGCTTTATGCTTTGGAACCCAGGCGATCATACCCTTGGAGATCGGCCACCCAACCCTGAAATCGAAAGTTTTTGGTATGGACCGAAACGACATGATGCTGGCTTTGGATTTGATTATGATCGAAGAACGAAGAGATCGTGCCCTTGCGTCCATGGCATGGAACCAGCAGCAGCTTGCTAAGTCTTATAATCAATGTGCTCAGCTACGCCGCTACACACCAGGAGAGTTGGTCCTGAAGAAGGTACTTCCAGCTGCCAGGAAACCGACTAATGGAAAATTGGGTCCTAACTGGGACGGTCCCAATCAAATTGATTCGATCGTAGGAGTAGGGGCATATCAGCTCAAAGACATGTTAGGAAGAAGTCTACCACGGCCTTGGAATTCCACACATTTATGCAAATTTTATCATTGACCCGACTTGTGGGGCATGATACTTGTCCTAAATGGTTCGCCATGTACACCTCATTTTTGCAATGCAAAGTTTCTCATTTTCTCATCGCACAATTGAGTCATAAAGTCTCCGGATTTGGAGCCCCATTGGCGCATGACGCCTTTGGGCCGATAAAGCCACCGGATTCAGAGCGCCCTTCATGGATATTATGATTGGCCAAATAGTTTCTCCAGATTCGGAGCGCCATCGGCGCATGACGCCTTTGAGCCGATAAAGCCTCCAGATTCAGAGCGCCCTTTGTGGATATCACGATTGGCCAAATAAAGTCTCCGGATTCGGAGCCCCATCGGTGCATAGCCAAAAATGACCGTATGGCGGCTTACATGAAATCGGCTAGCGCCTTGCTGGCCAAATTTGACCATCATGAATTGAATCAGATAACACGTGATCAGAACACACATGCAGACGCCCTAGCTTGCCTACCCTCCGCCATTAACTCAGAGATTAAACGGACCATCGAAGTAGGTTTCATCCCAGAGCCGAGCATTGGCCCTTCGGAGGAAATCCAGGTCAATGTCATAGAGTTAAGACCGAGTTGGATGGACCTCATTGCTGCATTCCTGTCTTCCGAACAGCTCCCAGCGGACAAAAAAGAAGCGCACAAACTGCGAAACAAAGCCCTGCGATACTACTTCGATCCGCAAGGAAAGCTTTATAAAAAATCCCTTTCTGGCCCATACCTGGAATGTGTACACCCGGACAAAGTCGAAGAGCTTCTGACTAAAATACATGAAGGCAGTTGCGGTGCCCATTCTGGCGGGCGCACTTTGGCCCATCGAGCTATAACACAGGTGTATTATTGACTGACAATGAGAACTAATGCCGAATGCTATGTGAAGAAATGTGAACAGTGCCAGAAGTTTTCCCCGTTAACCCATCTGCCTGCTGAAGAGTTAAGCTCCATCACCAGTCCCCGGCCGTTCACCCAGTGGGGACTTGATATCGTAGGACCATTGCCGAGTGCCCCAGGGAACAAGCAATACTTGATCCTCGCGACAGATTACTTCACAAAATGGGTCGAAGCGGAGGCACTAACATACATTCGAGATACTGATGTTAAGCGTTTTGTATGGAGAAATATCGTAACACAATTCAGAGGCTACCATCAAATCACCATGCATCCAGAGGAGCAAGAAAAAACTGCATTCCTCACCCCAAAAGGAACCTACTGCTACAAGGTTATGCCTTTTGGACTGAAGAATGCAGGGGTAACCTACCAAAGACTGGTCACTGCCATGTTCAAGGAACAACTCGGCCACACTATGGAAGTGTACATTGACGATATGGTGGACAATTCGAGTCCGAACTGTAGCATGGGGCCCACGGGTGCGTCTACACCCAGGCCATCATACCCCTGGAGATCGGCCTCCCAACCCTGAAATCGGCAGTTTTCGATATGGGCTGAAACGATATGATGTTGGCCTTGGACTTGGTCCTAATTAAAGAATAAAGAGACCGTGCCCTCGCATCCATGGCGCGGTATCAACAGCAGCTGACTAAGTCGTACAATCAACGTGTTCAGCTACGCCGCTACACACCAGGAGAATTGGTCCTAAAGAAGGTACTGCCAGCTGCCAAGAAATCGACCGATGGAAAATTAGGTCCTGACTGGGACGGTCCCTATGAGATTGATTCGATCGCGGGAGTAGGGGCATATCGGCTCAAAGACATGTCAGGAAGGAGTCTGCCACGGCCTTGGAATTCCACACATTTATGCAAATTTTATCATTGACCCGACTTGTGGGGCATGATACTTGTCCTAAATGGTTCGCCATGTACACCTCATTTTTGCAATGCAAAGTTTCTCATTTTCTCATCGCACAATTGAGTCATAAAGTCTCCGGATTTGGAGCCCCATTGGCGCATGACGCCTTTGGGCCGATAAAGCCTCCAGATTCGGAGCGCCCTTTGTGGATATCACGATTGGCCAAATAAAGTCTCCGGATTCGGAGCCCCATCGGTGCATGATGCCTTTAGGCTGACAAGCCTCCGGATTCAGAGCGCCCTTCGTGGATGTCACGATTGGCCAAATAAAGTCTCCGGATTCATAGCCCTATCTGCGCATGACGCCTTTGGGCCGATAAAGCCACCGGATTCAGAGCGCCCTTCATGGATATTATGATTGGCCAAATAGTTTCTCCAGATTCGGAGCGCCATCGGCGCATGACGCCTTTGAGCCGATAAAGCCTCCAGATTCAGAGCGCCCTTTGTGGATATCACGATTGGCCAAATAAAGTCTCCGGATTCGGAGCCCCATCGGCGCATGACACCTTTGGACCGATAAAACCTTCGAATTCGAAGCGTCCTTCGTGGATATCACGATTGGCCAAATAAAGTCTCCGGATTCGGAGCCCCATCGGCGCATGATGCCTTTGGGCCAATAAAGCCTCCGGATTCGGAGCGCCCTTCATGGATATCACGATTGCCAAGATTTAAGTCTCCGGATTCAAAGCGCCCTTCCGGATTCAGAGCCCCATCGGCATGTGACGCCTTTTGGCCAATAAAGCCTCTGAATTCGGAGTGCCCTTCATGAATACCAGTGGCACTTATGAGCTGAATAAAACTCAAGATTCGAAAACTCATTAGCGGGCAATTATTGGCCGAATAAGACTCCGAATTCAGAGCCAGAGCCGTGCAAAATACAAATTAAGCTGTACACGAATGTTGAGCCGACGAAATGCTTGGTCAAGTTCAGTTGAAATGCTTCGTTAAGTTGATCCGACGAAAACCATATACATGTTAAAACATACGAACATTCAAAATGAAATGCTTGATTAAGTTTAGGATTCACAAACCCCATAAACAAATTAAGCATACAAACATTGAAAATGAAATGCTTGAATAAATTGGGCTGGCGCAACCGCATAACGAATTAAAATATGCAAACATTCGAAACGAGATGCCTAATTAGGCATGTAAACATTGAAAATCAAACACAAACGTTTAAAATAAAACATTTTATTGAACTATCCAATAGATACAATATATGTTGGAATGTTTACATGGAAAGTCGTTTAGTTGGAACGTTTACAATATATGTTTAGTTCTACTCGGCATCGCCCTCGTCATCGTGCTTCTCAATATCGAAAGCGTTAAAAGGAAAGTCGTGACGATGATATAATGGCGACACCGATTCAACTCCTACTCCTTGAAGTGCCTCTAAGGCTTGGAGAGCGTTAATCCACCCATGCCTAATGCCCCGATTCTCGCATCGGCATACCTTCTCTACGAGTTTCTCCATGGTCTTGTCTAACACGACTTTTTGACCATCGTGGAAGCCTTTTTCATAACCCACGGTCCTTGCATTTTCCACAGCAAACATGCTTGTCGTATCCCGATCGGCTATCGTGTGACTTAACAGCTGCTGGGTCACTCTCTCCTCCACGACCGGGATAGATTGACCTACCATACGCGGCTCGGTGGTTTGAGCCTTCCTAAGTTCCCTAAGCTCACGCTCGGCCTTCTCCGCACGAGCCTCCAAGTTACAAATTTGTTCATCATTTTTCTCTATTTCTCGCCGTGCGATGCGCAGGCGCATGCCAACTCCATAAGCGGTATACAGCCCTTTCACTGCCCCGTGGATGCCCTCTCGATATACTTCGAAATCCTGTCGACCAACCATCGACTGCTGGACTTCTAGCAGAAAAATATGTTGAGCAAACTCGACTGCTACACCTGGGTCATTGACAATGGAGTCCGCCTCCGTCATCGGTTTATTCCCCACAAAAATCGCAAAACTCAATGGTCGCAGCGTTGCGTTGGCCTCATTTCTCAGTCGCAGTCGTGGGGAGCTTTCTCGTTGCTGTTTTTCCTTTCGGGGTGATCTACTTCAACGACTTGGAGGCTGACGTTTTTCCCGTTCTTTGCACGTCCTACCTCCCGCACGGATAGGTTCACTGCTGCAATTCATTGCATTGTCAAGCCCAGCCAATGTTCACACTTCTCATTTGCTGTTGAAGAACAATCTATTTGGCATTCACACTTATCTAACCTCACGCAACAAATTGTTTTAAATCGAGTCTGAACACAATAAGTGGAGTCACTGGTGTGAAGAGTCCATCCCATTTGTTTCTAACGCTTGCAGCGCCCCCGAGGCGATTTCATTAACGCTAAACTTCAAAAGACTGATGCCGATTGACGTGCACCGCAACCAGTCCATGACCTATTAGCATTCGGCATTTTGGAGTTAAATTTGCTTAGTTATCTGATCGGCTTTTAGGAGTTCATGCATTGGCTGGAGAAAGGCCAGATTTATTAATCTGATCGGCCAAGCATCTAAGCCCGACGTCGATCGATGTGTGCCACAGCTACTCCATGAATTATTAGCATTCGACTTTTTGGAGTTAAATTTGCTTAGTTATCTGATTGACTTTTTGGAGTTCATGCGTTGGCTGGGGCAAGGGCAGATTTATTAATCTGATCGGCCAAGCATCGAAGCCCGACGCCGATCGATGTGTGCCACAGCCACTCTATGAACTATTAGCATTCGGCTTTTTGGAGTTAAAATTGCTTAGTTAGCTGATCGGCTTTTTGGATTAGCATTCGGATTTATTAATCTGATCGGCTATTCAACGAGGATAAATTAAAATTGCCTAATTATCTAATCGGCAAGTATACATGAATGTTGTATCCAAAATAGCAAAAAGCAATACCTTTCATCAATAACAAAATTTAGCACAAATAATAGCAAAGTTCAAAGGAAATTTTCATTAGTAAATTGGGCACAAATTGCAACCATTTTACATATGAAAACTTCTAAACAAAAAGCCACAAGTTTGCGTGAAAATGCCTAGCAAAAAACTTTGACTGTAGTAATACATGAAAACTACTAAACAAAAAGCTGTAAGAATACATTCAAAATCCTAAAACAAAAGTGTCGCCCAATTTAATTCTCGGAGTCAGACTCCAGCGGCTCAACATCCACTTGCTTGTATGGAAGCGGTACAACCAATGTCACATTAGCAGCAGCAAGGGCCTTGAGCCAGCCGTGTTTGAATCCCCGATTCTCGAATTTGGGGAGTTATGCCACGTAATTGTCGAGGGCAGCGCTTTTCCCAGCCTCATACGCCTTCGAAGCCTTAGAATCGACTACTTCCTTCATCGCCTTTGATTCTGCCAAGTCCACCTCAAGTTTGGCGATCGCCACTTGGGCTAACTTGAGCGTAGTTTCACTCGCATTCACCGTTTGCTCAGCAGCCAACCTGAGCTCGTCTACATTTCTAGCCCTCTCTATCTCGGCCTCGGCCCTCGCGTCTTCCATCTTCGCCCTCAAAGCTTCGAACTTAGCCTCGCTCCTTTGGCCCCCAACTTCCGTTTGTAAACAGCCAAGTTGTTCGACGGCTTCATGATGGCAATGGCCCATCTCGGCTATCCTTTGGACCGTCTGCAAAATAGGAAATTAAAGCCAAAACAATATTTGCATAACATGAAAAAACAAAGTCAAGATATATACAAAAAGAGCCGACTGAGCGGCTAATGCTATTGCAACCAGATCCGGCTCCGCCGGGAAAGCCGCCTTGTCAGCTGGCCATGAGACGGACATAGCCATGCTGAGTGCGACGGCTGAATCTTTAATTACCGAAGCATCAGAGGAGATCAGCATTTTTTTATCTTCGGTTGAATGACAAAAGGCGCAATCACATCCGATTCCTCTAAACGAGGTTGTTTGTCGGCACGGTTTTCTTCTGAGCCGGCCTCGACCACGGCAAGATGCTTCTCTGCCCTTTGCTCAGCCTCTTGATCGGCCTGTACAACCACAACGGACTCGGCACTTTGGTTTTTTGCCATTTCCTCCCAAATAACAGGCAAGGAGGACTGAGATTCGGCAACAGGCAGAGAAGGCTGGTAGGTGGCACTTTAGATCGAATGGCTTATGCTCTTCGCCGCACGGCCAACCTTTCTGCGTTTCTCTTTTTGGCAAGTTGCGTGAGGTTTAACCCATCCATGTCTTCGGGGTATGCACCGGGAAGGTCCCCTAAACCGTTAAAAACATCGTCAAATGGAAGGTCCCCTCGGCCCGAAGTGGACAGAGGGTCGATTGGATTAAGGCCAGCTTCCTCAAATGCCAACTTCAATGCCTCGTCTACTTCTGCTTCGGACTGACCTGACTCGGCAACCTCAACTACTTCCGCCCGCTCCGAATTGGACCCCTCGAAACCAACTTACCGAAGTTTTTGTAGTCGGTCAAAATAAGAGCGGTAAGAGACTCTTTACCCTTCGGAATTGGGATGTTTTCTGCCGCCGAGACGGTCGTTTATGTTGGCTCGTAGCAAAGCAGAACGTGGGCCACCCTCCCTTTTTTTGGAGACTCGGACGGCCGAAATATTTGTGCGTGACTTTGATTTCCGAAAGAACGGCGTCATCGGTTGAAGTCAGGACTTTCTTCAAATCGTTTCCTACACAAGCAAAACCATGAGATCTCAAAAATGAAGCTTTATAAATATAAAAAAAAGATAAACACAAGAAGCTATACGACCACCTGGTTCTCCCCTTCGTCTAGGAATAGGATCGAGGCGATCCTCGCCTTCGCCGAATTCCCAGTTACCTTGGACAACGACCATAACATCATCGACTCGCTTCCCAGAACTGGAAAGCATAGTCACTAGTTAATGGTCGGTGTCCTTGGCCCTAAGGAAATAACGTCTGTGCCGACCAGAAGACTTGGCCAGGGCATAACAATGCCGAATAACTGGAATGCCAAGGTTAATCCTAAGGCAACGGTTTAGCTCTATAATCCCCATTACGATTCTAAAAAAGTTGACATTGGGTTGGGAAGGGATTAAACCCCAATGGCAAAGCACAACCCTAAGGAATGGGTGAAGGGGAAAACGCACTCCACCCTCTGTGATTGATAAGAGAGGGAAGACAATCATGGTTTCATCAGTCCTCTCCATATCGAGGGTGCCGTCTGTCACGAGTGATAGACAGACGTCATCAGGAATGGAGAAATGGCGTCGGATGCCAGAAATTCGATCTGAGGAGAGGAGATCTTTTAAATGTTTTGCCATTTCCTTCAGCCTATAGGAATATGCTAAGCCAAAAACAAAGCAGGAAAAAAGATTCAAAGGAGAGAGGGAGAGAACTTACAAGAGACGAAAAGGATAGTGAAGCAAAGGAAGTTGCAGAGGTAATTCGGAAGGCAGTCCAGCGACGAGCGTCTAAAAATGTGTATGTATTTGAAAAGACATCGAAATTTTAAATCACAATAAATAGAAGTGTACAAAGGGGCGGCAAGTCGAAATGATAACCGAGAAGTGTGTGCTCAGACATCTGTGTTGGAATGAGGTCAGCCGCCGAATTTTGGCTCTGACTTTTCGAGTTCGAAACCAAACACTCCAGCCAACTGTCGTTAGTGGAGTGCTTGGGGGGCAATTATGGGGGCCGAATATTGGGAGTCGTAAAGAGGCCGAATTGTTGAACTTGGAGAGTCAAAATATATAGCACTCGATGTTGTTTCGCACGCTCAAATCCTACCCTATTCGGCCAAACAGCCGGTTGAGCAAGGGTCGAATAAAAAGCAGTTTCCTACAAAGAAGCCGAATGGCGAATTGAAAGTGGACCCAATCCCGAGGCCCAAGAAAGAAAAGATATAAATTGAAGAACATCAGCCAGAAAGAGGTATGTGAGAACTAGCATGTTTAACTTAAGATACAAGCAATCAAGAGAGTATACATTAATCCGTCCGAGTGCTAATTCTGGCACCCCCGACCGGAGTGTTAATTCTTTTTCAGGTGGCTAGTAGAGGATCACGAGCATCCCCCAGGATCTGAAGAGTATTTCCAAACCACTTCTCCACACACTCAAAGTTGGTTCAACCAGACGATATTGTATGTACGATTCATTCAGAGGAATTCCCGGTGAGATCATTCTTGTCCCTTGAACACGTTGTTTTGGTTGGAAGAATTCCGGTGTCCCCCGGTGTTTGCACCACTCGTCTTCGGTTAGAGACATTTGAGCGTGTCCTGGTGTTCACGTTCCCCTTTCTCCTCTTGCGTGCGACGCGTTAGGATGCTCTCGGTTTAGAGACATTTGGGCGCGTCCCGGTGTTCTCGTTCCCTTTTCTCCTCTCGCGTGTGACGCGTTAGTACGTTTTCGATTTAGAGACATTTGGGTGCGTCCCAGTGTTCTTGTTCCCCTTTCTCCTCTCACGTGTGACGCGTTAGGATGCTTTCAGTTTAGAGACATTTGGGCACGTCCCAGTGTTCTCGTTCCCTTTTCTCCTATCATGTGCGACGTGTTAGGACGTATTCAGTTTAGAGACATTTGGGTGCATCCTAGTGTTCTCATTGCCCTTTTCTTCTCTCGCGTGCGACGCGTTAGGACGCTTTCAGTTTAGAGACACTTGGGTGCGTCCCAGTGTTCTCGTTCCCCTTTCTCCTCTCGCGTGCAACGCATTAGGTTGCTTTCGATTAGAGACATTTGGGTGTGTCCCGGTGTTCTCGTTGCCTCTTTCTCCTCTCGCGTGCGACGCGTTAGGACACTTTCAGTTTAGAGACATTCGGGTGCATCCCGGTGTTCTCATTCCCTTTTCTCCTCTCGTGTTCGACGCGTTAGGACGCTTTCGGTTTAGAGACACTTGGGCGTGTCCCGATGTTCTCGTTGCCTTTCTCCTCTCGTGTGCGACGCGTTAGGATGCTTTCAGTTTAGAGACACTTGGGCACGTCTCGGTGTTCTCGTTCCCTTTTCTCCTCTCGCGTGCGACGCGTTAGGATGCTTTCGGTTTAGAGACATTTGGGTGTGTCCCGGTGTTCTCATTGCCTTTTTCTCCTCTCGTGTGTGACGCGTTAGGATGCTTTCAGTTTAGAGACATATGGGTGCATCCCGTTGTTATCGTTGCCTCTTTCTCCTCTCACGTGCGACGCATTAGGACGCTTTCGGTTTAGAGTCATTTGGGCATGTCCCGGTGTTCTCGTTTCCTTTTCTCCTCTTGCGTGCGACACGTTAGGACGCTTTCGGTTTAGAGACATTTGGGTGTATCCCGGTGTTCTTGTTGCCTTTTTCTCCTCTCGCGTGCAACGCGTTAGGATGCTTCGGGTTAGAGACATCTGGGGGCGCCCCTGTGTTCTCGCTACCCCTTCCTCCTCTCGCATATGACGCATTAGGATGTTTTCCGTTAGAGACGTCTGGGCGCTACGGTGTTCTCGCTACCCCTTTCTCCTCTCGCGTGCGACATGTTTGGACATGTTTGTTTAGAAACATTTAGGTGTGCCTTGGTGTTCACACCATCACTTCTTTCCCTCCGTGTGCAACGCGTTGGAATCTTGTTTGATGCCTCAAGTGCGCCTGACGTTTGTGTTGTTCTTTGCCTTTCATGCGTGATGCGCAGTTAAGATTGCATAATTTTCTTACATCGTTTATGCATGAAATGTGGTTTAGTTCATGTTTACTTACTTCTGTTCATGTTTGAGTTTGTTGTACCGTGTTTCGGATTGTTCAAATGTAGCATTTCTTTGCATAACACCTGTATCTAGATGTTTCATTATAGCCTCATTCCATGATCATAAGTTAAATGCTCGCATCGTGCATATCATTTGCATCTTGCCCCAGAACTACGCTAGTTTGATTCCTTGCAAAGGGATACGTAGGCAACCTGTGGGCGCAACCATTCTTTGCTTTGCTCGTTTGTTTGTCCAAGTCTTTGGCCTTGTCAAAAATAGGTCGTCTCTAGTCTTTGACATTCACTAACGTCATTTCATGACTTCCGAGTTCTGTCAAAGAGGGGAAACTGTAGACACCCCATTTTTGACCGTCCTCAAGACTTAGACGTCATCATTTGAACACTCGATGATTGTCTTTGCTTGTGTTCGTTTTGGACATCCGGAGTTCTTGGTCGAGCGTCTTGTCTTTGAAGTCTTTAAACCTATCTGTTTTGTGCTGGTTCTGGACCAAGAGCTTGTTGTTTCAAGTCTAGAGGAGAGGGTAGCTTGTCGGCCAGCCCCACGACCTATCGGCCATGACTTGTGCCTATCAGCCATAAGTGGTGGCCGATCGGCTATGTTGATGGTTGGTCAGCCACAACGGTGGCCGGTCGGCTACCAGTGGTGGCCGACGACCATTTGTCTCCTTTTTCAGATATTTGTTTGCCAGTTGTGCCAGCTATTGGTCACTAAAGTGCATCTCCATACACGTGTGTGGATGGTTGAATACAAGCTCCAATCTTGTTTTTCTATATATAGGGGGTGTTCTCCCCCATTTTGGAGGGTTAGACAATTTAGACAAAAATTCTCTCTCTCTCTTGAATTCTCTCTCTCTCTTCTTATTTTGTGCCTTGTAGTTGGTTTTCTTTACACTTTTGCACATAGATCCTTGATCAAACACTCTCACCTTGGAGCTGAGGTCCCTTGAAGCTTTGTTTGAGCCTTGGAAGGGGATTTGAGCTTGAGTTTGTGGCTGAGTTGCTCTTTGCTTCAAAGGTATTGAACGTACCTTGTTTAAGCTTATTGTGCATGCTTACTTTGCCATCATTTTCAACTGTTTTAAGGCTATTTTTGGAGTATAAAAAACTTTGTTTTTGAGGCATAAAAATGATAGTTTGAGTCTTTATGAGTTAGGGGTTGTTCCCCCCTTTTTTTGTTCCTTAGCTTGTGAAGCTTTTTGTGCCATCTTTTCTTATATTTAAATCAAAATTTGTGGGCCTTTTAACCACTGAAAATCAGATTTATTTCAGTGACAAAAACTTAGTATTAAAGTCCAAAATTAGAGGGGTTAGCCTTCTCTCCTTGTTCTCTTGCTTGCATGCCTAGTTGCCTTACATGTGAGTATGTTTTTCTAGCATTTTGTAACTTGATCTCAACATGTTTTTGCTATTGTTCTGACTTGTTTCAGCTCTGTTTGGGGCTGATTAAGTCCTTTGAGCTTTGTATTGTATGGTTGTGGTGGAGTTTCCTTCACTAGCGTAGTGTTTTTAGGCCTTGAGCATCATTTGTGTGCCTTGGATGCATGTTTTAATGCTTTTTGCATCCTAATTCCAGCACGAAAATATCTGCAACCTCCCTTACTTCTACACTTTTTTATTTGCTTTGAGGATTGTTTGGCCTTAGGGTAGTGCTTAAGCTTGAGATTGAGGCTCTTGCTCAATGGTTTTAATCCTCTTTTGAGGGTTTCCACTAACCAAAGGCATGACCACTCTCTTGCCTTAAACCATCCCTTGGTTAACACCCCTTCCATTAGAGGACACTCACCTTGGACTTAATCAATTAAAGAATGGATTGGTAAGCTAAAATGAGTAAACAAAAAATGAACAAGTAAAAGAGGCAAGATAAATCATTTCGTGTTGCATTGCATGTGTTCGGATCGGACGTTAATTCGAACACGAGGAAAATGGGACGTTTCATACTCAAAGTGATGAAACGTATCACTTTCTTCAGTCACCACCACCCTTGATCATGCATGATAAGGTAGTGGTTTTGTTGAGTCTTGTTTTGCACTCATTAAGCTTGTACAAGCTTGGTTCCTTAGCCATCATGCATTGAAAATGCTTGATTGATGGTTTGAGGGCCAAGAATTACACTCCTTTGAACTTGTGTAATGATAAGGAGGGTAACAGTACACACACTCCTTGAGAATACACTGTTTTGCCTCTGTTTGCTCTCTGTTGCAGCAAAAAAGGGAAGTCTAGGAAAGGGATGGCCAGAAGTAGCCGACGACCACCATTGGTAGCCGATCGGCCATCAATGAAAGTTGCTCAGTGTGCTCCTAAGAGGGATTAGAGGTGTTCTAGAAGTTGGTAGAATCTTTGGTGTTCAAACAAGTGCAAATAGAGGTGTCCGATGGCAAAGCGGTGGATTTTCGGGAGGAAGCCAACCAAGCATGCATCCGTCCCTTGCCCTTGAGGCCTTTTGATTGCTTTAGTTAGCTTAGAGTAGCTAGTTCAATTCAAGTGTTGTACTTAATTAGTTAGTGTAACTAGTTATTCAATTCCGATTTGTTGTAATTAATTACCTTAGAATAAGTTAGTTAATTAGTTTTCTGTTGTAATAGTTAGCTTAATTTAGCGTAGCTAGTTAGCTTAGCTTATTCATTCGGATCCTCCTTCGCGAGGGCATAATGTTGTAATAAGTGTGCGTGCGTGTGTGCATGTCTTCCAACCTCACGTCTTTCTCCCTTTTATTTAATCGCTTTTGATGGTTAGATTAGGGACATTTTCAATTAGCATACCTTATGCTTGCATATTTTCATCCATTCATTTGTCTTGCATGCACCGGGGCTTAGCGCATCATTTAAACTGCATTGTTAGTTCAATATCTTCTTTGAATACGTGTTTAATCGCATGTTATCAAATCGTTCTTGCTACTACAGTTCGGACTCCTGTCACGATTCTGAATCTAATCTCACAAAGTGCAATGCAAGATTGATAAATCACCAAAGAGTCCAAATCCAGCAAATCGTTTTGGAAAATTGATTTTAATCAAAAGCGCAAAACATGGACTGCTTTGCCAAATTTCAGAGTCGCCACCTAAATATTTTATTTTGGAAAATTTAGGAAACCCTGACTCGTGCCTAAGGCCACGTGTCCGTCATCACCAAAGTTGCCTTGACTCGGGAACTTGGGTACGAGTGGGGAAGGTCATGCAATGAGCACCCCCGCTCATCCGATCAAAGGATCGGCCTTTACTAACATGATATATTGTTTTTGAAAACACATGCATTCTTATTTCAGTTTATTAGCTGGCTTACTATGTGATGCGCACAGCATACAAGTATAGACTAAATCACTCAAATTGGAACAAAACATCTCATGTTTGTTTGTTTGAAAATGGTTTGAAATGCTACTCGCAAGTAGGCTAAGACGCGGATTTTGCCACCCTCAAGTGGGCTTAGAAAACATGGTGATTTGCCACTTCCAATGGGCTTAAAACTTGCATTTTGATGAATTGTTCCAATTCAAGCAATGAAGCCTTCATCCACAGGCATTCATGCAGTTAAAGCACTTAAGCAAATAGCCTGATGGCAAGCATGCTAATCATGGCAATACACATCTCAGGCAGTATGCTAAAGCGTAAAAGCTTACCTAGTACTTCGAGCCAAAAAAGAAGCTAGTTAGTAATCAATGCATGATCCTAGCTATGTCAACAATGCCTAATGCAACAAATGCAAAAATGCAACTAAAGTAGGCTCGACTATTCTAAGATGTCATGTGAATGCAACTTGATAACATGTATTCAAATTGGTATCGAAATACAATGCAGTTTGTATGATGCGCCGGGCCCGGTGCATGCAAGACGGATGAATGAATGCATGCATGCAAGCATAAGGATGCTAATTGAAATACGCCCTAAAACCAGCCACTGAAAGCAGATAAGTAAAAGGGAGAAAGAAATGTGGGTTGGAAGACATGCATCACACACACGCACACTTATTACAATAGTTATGCCCTTTCGACGAAGGGTCCGAATAATAAGCTAACTAGCTATGCTAGGCTAATTAAACTAATTATTACAAAATGAACCTAATTAACTAACAAGTTAACTAATTAGTTATTACAACACAAATGAATATCACATTAACTACTTAAGTACAAAACGAAATCATTAGCTAGCTAAGCCGAGCAGTTAAGTAAAGCAGTAAAGAGATGTACTCAGGGCGAGAAGTGCATGCATGCTCGGTTGCCTCGTTCGAAAATCCATTACGATGCCCCAACTTGCCTTTGTTTGCATTTGTTTTCAGAACACTGCACAAAGCTCCAGATAGCTTCTATTCCAAAATGAGGACCCCCAGGAGGGTTGCCAACCAGTTGATGGTGGTTTAGACCACCTGTAGACCACTCAAATATGATGCAGACAAGAAAAAGTGGTCGGCCAGCTATTTTTCTGGTCTACCGACCAAAAAATTCTGCATAACTCCATTTTGCTGCAACAGAGAACAAGAAAGGGCACGGCAGTGTATTTGCATGGTATGTGTGCACAACCACCCTCCCTATCATTTCTTAGGCTCAAGGGAGTGTAGTTCTCGACTCTCGGGCCACCAACCATGCATCGCAATGCACGATGACCGAGAAGCCAAGTTTACACAAATCAATGTCAATGAATGCACAAATAACACATAAGGGCCTTAACCTCTATCATATATGATCAAGAGGGTCGGCAACCGAGAAATGAGGCACATTTCATCACTTCAAGTATGAAACGTCCCTCGTTTCTCGTGTTTGGACTAACACCCTATCCAAACACAAATGTAATGCAACATGATCAACCTATCAATGCCTATGGCAGGCAAACTCAATGCAATGCATGCAAACATAATGCAATGCAACAAGCATGCAAACACAATGCAAAAACAGTGACCAAAATACTCCGAAATGATGGCATGAAATGCAAGATAATGCATGCCCATGCATTGGTCCATCAACTAAACACAAGAGCACAACTCTTAAACATGACTAAGAAGTGAAAAATATAGAAGTGTGACAACACTATATGCTCTGAAATCAGGTATGAAATGATGCAAAATCATCTTAATGACACAAGCGTAGCATGCTAGGGACATGAAAACACAATGCTAGCAAGGCTAATTGCACTACAGCTATGCAATGCACGAATCACATGGCCAAGACAACCCAAAACAGTGCTAGAGCATGTCAAAACAATGCTAAAACATGCATGGACTAAAGTTAACACATGATAGAATTAGAGGCATGAAGCATGGAGTATACAAGGCCAAAGAGGAAGGTTACAATACACCTACCAAAACCAAGCATGAGATGACTTCACCAACAAAAATCAGAGTTGTGTCATGGCAAAACAAGACCAAAAACACACTGATATGGCAGCCTAAAAGCCTAGGCAAGATGGCATACACAATGGCTCATATGTAGGGCATAAAGCACAACCCTCCAAAGCATTGAAAGAGTGGCACATATGAGTACCAAATGATGCTAAATCATGCAAATAGCCCAAGCAATGCATGCTAGTGACTTGGAAACTCAAGGCTAGTGAGCTAGAATGCACCATGGCTATACAAAGCAAGGCATGCATGACCAAAACAACATAAAACAGAGCTTAAGCATTGTAAAACATGAGTAAAAGCTTGCTGGAGTTGAGCCAAAATCTTGCTAGAATGATGGTCTAAAGCATGATGCATGTTAGGCTAGTATGGCAGATTGCACTACAAGTGCAAGGAGCATACAAGAGGTAATCAAACCAACCCTAGACAGAGGTATATCATGCTGAAATAAGGCCTGAGATATGCTAAGATGGAGCCAAAGCGTGCTACTTTGATGAGCTACAAAGAGGATTACACTACACATACAAGAAGCATGCAAGGGGTGACCAAGACAACCAAAAACAGAGTCATGGCAGGTCTAAAAGGTCACAAAAAAGTGCTCAAACAAAGCTTCAAGAAGATAGAACTATATGCTCTTGTGATGAGCCATCAACATAAGCATACAAGAGAAGAGGGGGGGGGGGACAACGCCCACCCATCTGAGTCCTCAAAACCAAGTTTCCACCACTGAAATTCCTCTGGAATTCAGTGGTAGAAAGGCCAAATAAAGGTGATCACAAAGACTCAAAGTGATGGCTCGAAAGCATAGCAAATAGGGCATGCAAGGGAGTAGATCACCCCCAACACCAAGGAAGCCTCAAACAATCATCTTAAACACTTAAATCAAAGCTTTTTGCAGTTTCAAGTTAGGCCTAACTCAGCATGCAAATAGGGCTAAAGACTTAAACAAAGCTTTAAGGGGTTAGAAACTCACCCTTGTAGAACAACTTCAAGCAAGCAACTCCAGCAACCTTTTTGGATCAAAAGCAGTCCAAAAACACCAAAACCAACTTCAAGGTGCCTCAACAACAAGAGTGTGGTGTTTCACTAGGTGTTTGTGTGCAAAAGTGTGAAGAATAGGCACTTTCAAGCACAAATATGAAGAGAAAGAGCAATATAGAGATAGATGATATACGTATAGCTCCAATACAAAATTCTGAACCTAAGGCAAGAGGAAGGAGGCTCCCTTCTATAGAAAAATCATGCATCAAGCTTGTTGAACAAGCTGTAGACTCTAAGCAATCCCTCCATACACATGTATGGAGGATTCCTTCTGTGCCCAACAGCTGGCACATTCACTAGGTGTTTGTGTGCAAAAGTGTGAAGAATAGGCACTTTCAAGCACAAATATGAAGAGGAAGAGCAATATAGAGATAGATTATATATGTATAGCTCCAATACAAAATTCTGAACCTAAGGCAAGAGGGAGGAGGCTCCCTTCTATAGAAAAATCATGCATCAAGCTTGTTGAACAAGCTGTAGACTCTAAGCAATCCCTCCATACACATGTATGGAGGATTCCTTCTGTGCCCAACAGCTGGCACAGCTGGCAAGAAAATATCTGCAGAAAACTGCAGGAAAGCTGCCGACCAATTGAAGTGGTCAGCCAGCTACTTGCACTGGTCAGCCGACCAGTGAAAGTGGTCTGCAAGAATGAAAATTGCTCGGCAAGGGGGAAAGGTGGTCTTCACCAAGAAAGCAAGGTGGTGGCATGGCTGCCGACCACTTTTGGTGGTCCAAAGACCACCAAGACTAACTGGCCGACCAGAAAACTGGCTGGCAGGCAGGAAAAGTGGTTTTCAGGGAGAGAAACTGGTCTACAACCCATATTCCACCCTCCAAGCAAGGAAAACAAGGTTTGTACCAAAAACAGACCAAAAGGAATGCAAGACAAGAGTCCGCGGGTCAAGGCACGCAGCCAAAAACCTCGAAAACTAGTCTACGGGCACCAAAAGTGGTCTACCAGAGGGAAAAGTGGTCTACGGCCACAAAAAGTGGTCTACAATACCTCTGTGTCCCTCTAGACCAAGGCAACAAGGCATGGCTGAAAAACGAAGCCAAGAGGAGAACATCAAGCGGTCCCGAGACAAGGCGAACGGCCGAAGACTCCAGAAATCGGAAACTAGTCTATAAGAGGGAAAAGTGGTTTACGACCACAAAAAGTGGTCTACAAACCCCTATCTCCCTCCAGGCAAGGTCAACAAGGCTTGGTCCACAAACCGAGCCAAAACACAGAGTTCAGAGGCCCGGAGGCAAGGCACTCTGTCGAAAACTTTAGAAACTCGAAACGAGCACAAACATGCGCGATCGTCGAGCGCTCAAACGATGACTTCTGGATCTTAAGGTCGGTCAGAAATGGGATGTCTACAGTTGCCCCTCTTTGACAGAACTCGAAAGTCAAGAAGTGACGAGAGTGAATGTCAAAGCCCAGAGACGACCCATTTTTGACAAGGCCGAAAACTTAGACAAACAAGCAAGATAACAAAGAGATGCGCCCGCATGTAGGGGCGAAATGCAAATGACATGCACAATGCCGAACATAACTTATGATCATGCAAAGAGAGCTGTGATGAAGCAATTATGCAAAATAAATGTGACATTTTAAGCGAATGCTATGCAGGCAAGTAAACACGAACCAAACTACATCTCATGCAGAAAGGATGTAAGAAAATTATGCAATTCTCACTGCGTCTCACGTGGAGAAGGCTGAAAGCGACTACCAAGAACACCCGGAGTCTCAAAAGAAACACCTGCCAATGTACCAAACGCAAAAGGAGAAGGACTATGCAAGAAAGTGCAGTCATCCAAACGCGTGTCGAACGCGAGAGGGGAAAGGTACGTCCAAACGCATGTCCAACGCGAGTGGAGAAGGGTAGCAGTCAAACTAAACCGGAGCTTCTCTGAATGAACTGTACATACAATATCGTCTGGTTTCAACAACTTCAAATGAACCGCACATACAATATCATGCACATATGATGTCGATGGAAAGATGCATAGCAATGCAAGTGAAACGTGCGTGACAACGCAGGTGAAACGTGTATGACAATGCAAGTGGAACGTGCGCGACAACGCAAGTAAAGAGATGCATAACAATGCAACTGGAAAGTGCATAACAATACAAGTCGAATGTGTGCGACAACGCAAGTAGTGTGCATAATAGTGCAAGTAAGCTGTGCATAACAATGCAATGAGTGTGCGTGACAACGCAAGTAAGGTGTGCATGACAATCCAACTGGAACGAGCATAACAATGCAATTGAGTATGCGTGACAACGCAAGTGGAGAGGTGCATAACAATGCAACCGAAGCGCGCATAACTGTAGACGCGCCCTTGGGCCTCATGCTACAGTTCGGACTCAAATGTCATGGCTTTGAATCTAGTCTCGCAAAGTGTAATGCAAGACCGATAAATCACCAAAGAGTCCAAATCCGGCAAATCATTTTGGAAAACTGATTTTTTGTAAAGAAGTGCCAAACATGGACTGCTTTGCCAGACACAGAGTCGCCACCTAAATATTTTATTTTGGGAGAATTTAGGAAACCCTGACTCGTGCCTAAGGCCACGTGTCCATCATCACCAAAGTTGCCTCGGCTCGAGAACTTGGGTACGATTGGGAAAGGTTAGCTATGAGCACCCCCTGTAACAAGCCCGCGGGGGGAACCTCGCTACAGTTCGGACTCTCGATTTGTGTTACGGTTCTTAATCAGAACCAAAGAGTCCAAATCTGGCAAATCATTTTGAGAAACAGATTTTTGAAAAAGTAGTGCCAAACATGGACTGCTTTGCCAGATACAGAGTCACCACCTAAATATAAATTCTGAACCTAAGGCAAGAGGGAGGAGGCTCCCTTCTATAGAAAAATCATGCATCAAGCTTGTTGAACAAGCTGTAGACTCTAAGCAATCCCTCCATACACATGTATGGAGGATTCCTTCTGTGCCCAACAGCTGGCACAGCTGGCAAGAAAATATCTGCAGAAAACTGCAGGAAAGCTGCCGACCAGTTGAAGTAG